>SJYQ01007766.1:34323-62801 GCA_006410935.1 Redunca redunca
CACAGTGACACAGAGCCTGGACCTCCTGAGCTCACCCCCTGCCAGCCAAGATGGCACACAGTGACACAGAGCCTGGACCTCCTGAGCTCACCCCGCGAGGTGACTGGGAGGCTCAAAGTCACCACTTAGGGCTCTGCAAACACAGTATCAAACAGGGATGCTTATATTGGTTACCACAATTCAAGAGCATCTATTTTGGTGATTTAAGCGATAATTTAATGTGCATCTGCGCGTGCTAAGTTGCTTCAGTTGCGTCTCACTCTTTGCAACCCTATAGACTATAGCCCGCCAGGCTCCTCTCTCCATGAGATTCTCCAGGCAAGACGCTGATATTGCTTACTATAATTCAAGGACATTTATTTTGGTAATTTAAGTAGCGATGGAATCATCCCAGTTCAAACATATATGACCATTACCCTCAGGAAGCTGCAAATTAGAATAATTTACATACTGCCCGCTGTGAATATCTTTAGCATTCACAGGACTTAATCGTAAAAACAAATAGGTTATTCTGGGTTCCATGGAGGCCCCAGAGCAGATACTACAATCTTTGTTTACAAGATTTACATTTTTCATATTCTCCCTGGAAATGTTCAGAAAATTCCAGAGTTACCTGGATACCGTCTGTCTCGTGAAAAACTTGTATTTCCGCATGTTATATACGTGCATGTGAGTGTGCTCAGTCGCTTCAGTCGTGTCTGACTCTTTGTGACCCCATGGACTGTGGCCTGCCAGGCTCCTCTGTCCCCGGGATTCTCCAGGCAAGAACACTGGAGAGGGTCTATATATAATGACGTCTGTTTCAAACCCCTATTTTATAATTAAGAAACACTAACATCTCTAAACTTTTCAGGTAGGGTAGTCTGCTGGAAACCAATCTCCAGGTGTTCTGTTTATAAATTAGGACACTGAAACCCAAGGCAGTGTTTTGAAGGAAAACCAGTGAAGAGTCTGAGTAAATCATTTAACTCGTCTGGGCCTTAGTTCTTGCATCTGTCAAGTGTCAGTAACCTTCCTACTGATGTCAGGATTAAATGAGGTGCTGCCCATGGGGCGCTTGTGGTCATCAAGACAGCTCAACATCAGAGAAGGCCCAGATCTTGGTGAAAGAGGTACGAGACGGCTCTGGTCAGCCAGCGCCTGAGCCAGTGGTCTGCCCATGGCCCGAACTGGTAACTCTCCCTGGGCAGTTAATGGTCCTTTTTCAGAAATTTCTGGCTTCCCTAGCTCTGAAAACAAATTACACTAACCAAAGAAATGCTCAAACCACCTCTATCTTGGGGCTTTCCTGGTGGCTCACATGGGAAGGAGTCCATCTGCAACACATGAGACCTGGGTTCGATCTCTGGGTCAGGAAGATCCCCTGGAGAAAGGAAAGGCAAACCACTCCAGTATTCTTGTCTGGAGAATTCCACGGACAGAGAGGGTTACAGTCCACGAGGTCACAAAGAGTTGGACACAACTGAGAGATGGGAATACCAGATCATCTGACCTGCCTCTTGAGAAATCTATATGCAGGTCAGGAAGCAACAGTTAGAACTGGACATGGAACAACAGACTGGTTCCAAATAGGAAAAGGAGTACGTCAAGGCTGTATATTGTCACCCTGCTTATTTAAATTCTATGCAGAGTACATCATGAGAAACGCTGGGCTGGAAGAAGTACAAGCTAGAATCAAGATTGCCGGGAGAAATATCAGTTACCTCAGATATGCAGATGACACCACCCTTATGGCAAAAAGTGAAGAAGAACTAAAAAGCCTCTTGATGAAGGTGAAAGAGGAGAGTGAAAAAGCTGGCTTAAAGCTCAACATTCAGAAAACTAAGATCATGGCAGCTGGTCCCATCACTTCATGGGAAATAGATGGGGAAACAGTGGCTGACTTTATTTTTCTGGGCTCCCAAATCACTGCAGATAGTGATTGCAGCCATGAAATTAAAAGACACTTACTCCTTGGAAGGAAAGTTATGACCAACCTAGACAGCATATTAAAAAGCAGAGACATTACTTTGTCAACAAAGGTCCATCTAGTCAAGGCTATGGTTTTTCCAGTGGTCATGTATGGATGTGAGAGTTGGACTATAAAGAAAGCTGAGCGCTGAAGAATTGATGCTTTTGAACTATAGTGTTGGAGAAGACTCTTGAGAGTCCCTTGGATGGCAAGGATATCCAACCAGTCCATCCTAAAGGACATCAGTCCTGGGTGTTCATTGGTAGGACTAATTTTGAAGCTGAAACTCCAATACTTTGGCCACCTGATGCAAAGAACTGACTCATTGGAAAAGACCCTGATGCTGGGAAAGATTGAGGGCAGGAGGAGTAGGGGATGACAGAGGATGAGATGGTTGGATGGCATCACCAACTCAATAGACACGGGTTTGGGTGGACTCCAGAAGTTGGTGATGGACAGGGAGGCCTGGTGTGCTGCGGTTCATGCGGTTGCAAAGAGTTGGACACGACTGAGCGAGTAAACTGAACTGAAACTGAGCAACTAACACTTCATCTCCATCTTGGTCTATTTTCTAAGGATTTGCATAGCTGGGACATTTTAAAAAGTGAGCAAATGCCTTTCTTAATTTTATATACTTCAAGATGATGAATGATAGCCTTATTAGTCTATTGCCTCAAAGAATCTTTTTCGTGGTGCTGATCCAGGGAATTTGCTCAGTTTTTAGAGAAGGGAGACTTAATCTGATTAACCTTGAACCTCCTCAGACCAAAACATGCCTTTGGTCCTTTGAGAAAAAAGGGGGAGAGCATCACAGGCCTGAAAAAATCCTCAATTAATGAAAAAGAACTTTAGAAAGATTTAAATGAAGTTTTTTTGGGAAAAAAAAAGATGCTTAAAGCAAAACTTAGTAACCCAGAACTATGCCTAGAGAAATCTTTAATTAGCAGAAATCAGAAATCAGGTTAAAGAACATGTGCCTTTAATAAGTTAGAGAAAAACCAACCCCCCAACCAGACCTATTCAACAAAATTTTCTGCCCAGACAGCATAATTAAAAAAAAAAAAAAGAATATCTAGAACAAGGAGCAAATTGTATCAGTTTGAGTTCCAATAGGAAAGAATAAGTCTGATAATATCATTGAGGTGTTTCCATCAGTCAAATAAAACCATCATTAAAGAAAGGTGCTACTATTTTTGGTGGAAGGGAACCCTTTCAATCAGAGTGAGGGGCAGCCCATGGAAAATCACAACCTATTGAAAATAATTTAGAGGACAGTGTGGTGCCAGCCCAAATCGGGTTATTATGAAATGACTCTTTCCTGCTCTGGCTGGGTTTCAGATGGAAACTGGACGATCTAATCTGTAATCTAGCGCTTGCTTGAATTTATCCAATTTTACACCCCACCGCTTCCAGCATCCTTCGGCATCCCAGCCAGGGCTGGTCCCTCTTTGTAGCTCACGTTGTCCAGACTCGGTTCCCACCATCGCATCTTTACTCCTGACCTTTCTTCTCTCTTGAACGCTCTCCCGTTTTCTGTTCTGCAAATAATCTTCCTCGTGTTTTATGGCCTAGTCGAATTCCCATAACCTCCTTGAAAACTCCCCCTCTTGGAATAACTCGCTGTGACCGAACTTCTGTAATTCATCCTGTGCTTTCACTCAGCCCCATAAATCAGGGGCTGTTTTCAACATGTCTTGTGGCTTCTCTTTCTCCTCCAGAACCGGAATGCTGTTTTATTGGCGCTCTCGGAGAGGGATTATGCCTCTCACTGACTCCCTGTCGCCCTCCCTCCCTCCCTGCGTCCTGTCCACTCTCAGACACAGTGCAGAAACGCCTGTTTGACGCTGTGCTCACCTCCTTGACTCTCAGCGGGCAGAGACAGCAGCCACTCAGCAGTGCCCAGCCTCGAGGTGGGACGTGAAGGGACAGGACTCTGGGCGTCCTGCTAGGAGGCCCGGCTTGTCAGCTCAACCCACAGGAGCAGTCTTGGAAGACGGAGGTGGCTCAGAGGCAGGGTGACCTAGCGGGGAGGAGAAGCTGGTGGATGGCTCAGCCCCTCAGGCTCAGCTGAACTCGGAAAGCAGGGAACAAGTGGAAATCTCTTCGAGAGGCTTTTCTGACAACCAGTGTTGTGAAAAAATAAGCGTTGGTCTATGATGCTAATGATGCTTTTGGGGCAAATACAGCCCATTTCATCCATGTCCGTGCCCTCGTGGGGCAGCTGTCGGGCACCCTTCCCCTTGGGAACAGCTCTAACTCTTTGCTGGGTCCTCTTGGTCTCCTGGAACTGTGTGAATTTCATCAGCCCCTTTTCCTCTTTCACTGCTTGGGGCTCTTCAACAATCTGTCCAGTGTTTATCATCTTGTAGGGTCAGTGCCATAAATCTCCTTGCCTCTCTCAGACCTCTAACTCTCCTCCCATGACCCCGAAGGAACTTGGCGCTCTGACGCTTGGTCTTCAGGGTTCCTTTCTCAGACTCTTGCAAATATCAAGACGTCGTTACACAAAGACAAACGCCTAGTCATCTAGGCCACGAGTAATTATGAACATATCGCAGCCCATCTCCCTGCAGAATCCCAGTGAGAACCTGGGGTTCTGAGCTCTCTGCTAACCGCACACAACTTTATCTGTGACCGTTTCTTCTATGAGAACCAATTTATTCAGCCTTTTGGCAACAAACAAACAAAACAAAAAAGACGTCTGGGGAAAATGTGCTTTTTGTGTTGCTAAGAAAATTCCTGCTTATTCTGTAAGACCTGGTCAATGATCTTCTGGGAGAAACTTTCCATGACCCCCCCTCCTCTGTGCAAACCACGTGCCACCCACCATTCCTTCGTCCATCCATTCATCCCTTCAGTAAGGAGTGAAGCACCTGCTCTGTCAGGCAGGGCTGCCAGGCCCAGAACTTACGGAGTTAAACAGCCTTCCGGGAGCTCACAGGACGGAGGCCTAGGCAGACAAATCAAGGTGTCTGCAGTATTGCTCCCACGTATGTGGGGCATGTGCCCCAGAACCTGAACACGGGTCCTGCACCTTCTGAACTGTATCTGCTCAAGAAAGGCACTTAACCTCGGACTTTATGTTCTCATCAGTAACATGGGAAAATTAATATCATGTAAGTCTCGGGACATCTGTGACAAATAACATAATGTGTGAGAAGACCTTAGGCATAGTGGCTGGCTCCCAGGAAGGACTCTACAATTAATAACCTTCATCAGTGTTCTTACCATTATATGTTACAATGGAGGTGTATTTGGGAAGGTGTGGGAGCTTGAAGGCCCCTTAGTGCTGATGGGGGCGGGCAGAAGAGAAAGGAAGACTTCAGTGGCAACTTTGAGAATATACATACTGGACCTGGCAAAGAAGGATAAAATGAGAATTCAAAGAGCAAAGAATTACATTTTCTTTAAAATGTCTGTTTTCAAAGTTGCAACTGTGGTCAGCTTGTTCTGGGTTTAGAAGAGGTGAAGGCATGGATTTTAACGATTCAACACACCCATATTTGAAGAGAAGAGAACTTATACTCCTCTCCAGAATCACTGGTTTTGAGGGGCCCTGCCCATCCTGCTGTAAATGGAATGCTTTCCTAAAAGCAAGTGAGTGAGTGAGTGAGTGAAGTTGCTCAGTCGTGTCCGACTCTGCGACCCCATGGACTGTAGCCCACCAGGCCCCTCAGTCCATGGAATTTTCCAGGCAAGAGTACTGCAGTGGGTTGCCATTGCCTTCTCCAGGAGATCTTCCCAACCCAGGGATCGTACCTGGGTCTGCCTGAATTGCAGGCAGACGCTTTACTGTCTGAGCCACCAGGGAAGCCTCCTAAAAGCAAAGACGAAGTCAAATTAGATACATCCCGGAGGGCTGCCCTGAGACTGTGTTACAGGTGAGGGCCCATGTCTTTGTGAAGCTAAGCTTCCTCTGGGAAAATGGTTCAGGAAAGAGCCAACTCATATCAAATTTCACTTCCGCATGAATAATAGGGTTTCTGTGCATTTGGTTCTTGGATGGAAATAATGTTCTTCTGTGGGAGAGTGTGGGCATCCCCAGTGGCTCCGTGGTAAATAATCTGGCTGCAATTCAGGAGATACGGGAGACTCAGGTTTGATCCCTGGCTCGGGAACACCCCCTGGAGGAGACCATGGCACACACCCAGGAATCCTGTCTGGGAAATCCCATGGACAGAGGCGCCTGGACAGACATCAGGCTACAGTCTGTGGTGTCGCAAAGAGTCAGATTTGACTGAAGTGACTGAGGACAGTGTAAAGAGTGGATCCTGATCCTCAAGAGCCTACCACCACCAAAGAGCTTACTAACGACCAGGACTAGGCTTTTTCATTCTGTGAATTTGGTAGGAAAACTGGACAAATTTTCGGTACTTAATATGTACCATCATTTATATCTTAATAACTGTGGGACAGGCTTAATACACACACACACACACACACACACACACTTAGAAAATGCTACTCTGAACTCATCTTAAAAACACATCATTTGTTATATCAGCAGGTTCTTTAATATTCATTACCTACTATACATGATATATATAATGCTGGCTATTGAAAACTTCAAAGGAATATATGAGCTTTAAAATAAATGTTTTCTTGAGTTTTTTTTTCAGCTTCCTAGGTGGCACAGTTGGCAAAGAATTTGCCTGTCAATGCAGGAGACTCAAGAGATGGGGTTCTATCCCTGGTTTGGGAAGGTCCCCTGGAGGAGGAAATGGCAACCCACTCCAATATTCTTGCCCGGAGAATCCCATGAACAGAGGAGCCTGGTGGGCTACAGTCCCTGGGGTTGCACAGAGTTGCACATGACTGAGCACACACTGAACTACAGTGATTTCACTCATTCATCAAAAATTAATACGTAATTTGCCACTTTGTATAACAAGTATATGGATACCTCAAATCTCCATAACACAGTGTTGCTATTCAGCATAGGGTTATCAAAAAATGTTAGGGGAATTGAGTTAAAGTAACATTATTCAGAGTCTTATGTGCAACTAAAGTCAGGCAGACAATAAAATGATCATATTCCAAATGATTAAATATGTTTCATTGCAAATAGCCTATTTGTTTTCAGAGGAGCTATATTTAGCATGTTACTTCTTTCCTCTGTACAATTAGTTTCCAATAGATTTCCATACTACACAAAACAATCTGTGACTCAGTAATTACAATGTGAGAAGAAGATAAGACCCATGATATTTTTATGTCCTTTTAGAAGGAAAGAATTCTTTCTATTTCTATCAAGCTTAGGAAACTAATATTTGTATAATACATATATGAATCATGAAAGTTTCAAGTAGAAAAATATTAAAAACCAGTACCAATTTCAAATCAGTTTTCTTGATATTTAAATTTGGTCAAATATAAAATCTCCTGGAGTGGGCCCAGTTTTCTACACTTACTTTCACAAAAATGATCAGCAATGGATTCAACGAGCTGCACCCTCTTTTCCCAAACCCAACGTAAGTCAGTCAAGAAGAAAGTCCATATAAGAATCTATACATTCAATTCTTGAAAAAAATTGGGAGAAACTAAATTCATGTTATGTTCAACTAGACAACATCGTGATATTCACTTGCATACTAACTGTTTTGTTTCATTAATCACGACTATTTGTAATAGATGAACCAACGTTAAAGGTTCTTCTTGAGTAAAAACCAACAGGAATAACTCAAGAAAATAATAGTTAACATGGTGTGATCAGCTTCATTATTCACCTTGAGTCTTAGATTGTAACACAGAGACTTGCTTTCTAAAATGATCTGTGGGGACTTTCTTGATGGTCCAGCGGTCGAAAATCACCTGCGATGCAGGGAGCACAGGTTCAATTCCTGCTCAGGGAGCTAAGATCCCACATGCTGAGCAGCTGCTAAGCCTGGGCCCCACAGCTAGAGTCCCTGCACCTCAGCAAGAGATCTCACGCAAAGCCAAGAAGATCCCTGTGCAATAACAACAACTTAGTCAAGAGAACGAGGGGGTCCTGCTATTTGCAACAGCCTGGATGGACTTTGAGGGTGTGGTGTTGTTGTTCAGTCGCTCAGTCGTGTCCGACTCTTTGCCATCCCGAGGACTGCAGCACGCCAGGCTCCCTTTCCTTCACTGTCTCCCGGAGTTGCTCAGATTCACGTCGACTGAGTCAGTGAGGCCATCCAACCGTCTCATCCTCTGTCGTCCCCTTCTCCTCCCGCCTTCAATCTTTCCCAGCATCAGGGGCTTTTCCAGTGAGTCAGTCCTTCCCATCAGGTGGCCAAAGTATTGGAGTTTCAGCTTCAGCGCCAGTCCTTCCAATGAATATTCAGGACTGATTTCCTTTAGGATGGACTGGTTGGATCTCCTTGCAGTCCCAGGGACTCTCAAGAGTCTTCTCTAACACCACAGTTCAAAAGGATCAATTCTTCGTCATTTAACATTCTTTATGGTCCAACTCTCATATCCGTACACAACTACTGGAAAAACCAAAGCTTTGACTATGCAGATCTTTGTCAGTAGAGTGATGTCTCTGCTTTTTAAAATGCTATCTAGGTTTGTCACAGATTTTCCTTCCCAACAGCAAGCATTGTTTGTGGCTGCAGTCACCGTCTGCAGTGATTTTGGAGCCCAAGAAAATAAAATCTGTCACTGCTTCTACTTCTGCCTTGAAGACCAAGTGAAAACGCCCCTCTTCTGTACTCCTCTAGAGCTGGCACTGAGTTCCATTCTAACACTGACCCAGGAATTCTTCTCCCTTGCCAATCTACATCCTCAGTGAGACCCTCAGCTTGTGGGCATGTGCTGTGTCTAATCTACAGTTGAATTCTCTAGTCCAGGGCAAAGCACATAGAAGGTATTTATCAGCATTTGATGAATGAATCAACAAATAAAGTTGAGAAATGAAGTAGTCCATATTACTAATGATATTGGTAGTTGAGAATAATTTTCACAGTTTCTTCACTGGTATTCTTCCTAAATCACTAAACTCAAATTTTATGTATCACCATTCCCAGAAAAGACTCCATTTAAATTTTGCAAAATTTAGTGAAGAATTTGGAAGGTGAGAGATATTGGTTGCCCTTGCAGTGAAAAAATATGTATTTATGAAAGGCTTATCACAATCCTTGGCCTAGAGAAGTTTCTCGGAAGTGTTAAATTCGTCTTTCTGTGCTGTCAAAACACTGATGTCTCCAAATCTCCCTATTTTCTCAGCTTTCCCTGTTCTCCAAAAAGAAGGGGGATAAAAACCACATCCACACACAGGAGGCAATGGCAGGGCCAAAAATAGACACATAGCCTTGTTTTCAAATGCTGAACCTTAAAAATGAGCAAAATGAAACATTTCTAACTCAGTCGCTACAGGTTATGTTTCAGAGGCGGGGTCTAGCGGAGCCTGTGCAGATTTCTGTCACTCAGGTGAGACGGCCCCTTCTCAAGAGCCACGTTAACCGGGGACACTGCACGTCCCCAGTGAGAACAATTGAGGATGTCATCAGCTTGAGAATCCCAACCAGAGGAATGTCTGGACACAGAGGGAATGTACATGGAACTTTGACCTAGATGGGCACAGGTGTCTGCCTGTAGGAACACGTCTGGGGGAAGAGACCACCATTCAGGGTGATCAGCACAGGTTCTTCTGTGTTTGCTGTGTGTGTGTGTGTGTGTGTACCTGCACACGCACCAGACTTGTGGCCATCTTAGTGTGCAAGACACAGTCAAGGCACATGAAGACAGATATCAGAAGATGAGGAGGAGAGACACAGAAACAATGGTTGTATTTTTCTGTGCAAATGTGCACAAGCTGTAGTCACACACAATGCAACTGAAAATACAGAAGAAGACAGAGAGGAAGGACCGGGTTTTTAGGTCAGATAAGACAAGACGTGGGGAGACGGAAAAGCGACTATTACAGTGACCAGAGAAGCACTAGAATTGCATGGAGAAAGAAATGGTGAGCGATTCAGAAAGATTTCTGGAAGGAAACGTGTTATATTTGGAATGACCTGTATGTACATAATTACAGCTATGCCCAAGAGGGAGTAGATGTGAAAACTGTATGTGGAGTCTTTGGCTATAATCAATTTTATGGTTACTTCAGATAATTTGGGAAAGCAAATATTGATAGGAAGGGTTTCTCCAGGTCTCTTGTCAGGAAATCCAATTTTGCAGCAGATCAGCTGAGATGGTGGGTTAGCACTCGCTGTCTGGGGGTGAGGGGGTGGGGAGTAGAAAGGAAAGAAAACTTCAACATGATTTCTCCAGTTTAGTGCCAGCCAGCACTCCACAGCCTAGAGTTTGCTGCATAAAATCCTCTATAACTATTGAAAAATAAGATTGAGTTTACTTCCTTTGCTTTTATAGTATACTACTTTGTAGGTTTGATGTCATGCTATATTTAGATTTAGCTTGTAATTTCCACAACAAAAAAAAAAAAGAAGAAGAAGAAGGAACTAAATGAGTATTGGATACCACCCAATGGATAAAACATCCTCACATTTTCAAACCAGGTCAACTCCTAAAGACACAAATGCATTTACAAAATGATATTTGGTGGGCCTTTGTTATTATAGTTGCTTTCTAAATTAATTCATAAGATCAACCTATTTTCCCTTTAAATGAACACTAATCATGGCTCCTTGGGAAGGTATGTCCACACACAGACACATAGCATAAATGACAGCAAGTCAGCGGAAGCAATAAAAATACTAGTAAATAAAGTTACTTTCTAATTAATATATACTGTACTAAAGCTACGCAAGAATATATGTTAATCTTTGCATACCTTATTAATTTACTTGGTAAAACCATCACTTCATGTACTTATTAAAAAATCATAGTGCCAAATATATTTTGATTATAATGTAGGTCTATGGGGTCGCACAGAGTTGGACACGACTGAAGCAACTTAGCAGCAGCAGCAGCTGTATGTTTTCTCTTCAGAAATATAAGTGAGAGGATAAATTGACTTGCAGATTTTAGAAAAATAGGCCTCCAGGAAATTCAAGTTTTATAAATTGTATTTTTAGTATATACCTATAGAATAGCATTTCTTTGTTTTTAAAATATGTATTGAAAAGCAACTGTGATTAGTTCATTTGATAGGAAAGTCAATAAGCTCATAAATTTATAAGCAATTAACAAAAAGTTATTTGTATAGAAAGTATTGCAGGAAAAAAGAAATGGAAAAAAGTTTTATCTGTCATTTTTTCTGAAGAAGAAAGGTTTTGTGGAATTATAAATTACACTGGTAAGGAGTAAGCTGAGAACTGATACCAATTATATCAGAAAAGATTCCTTCTACATTTTGAGGGACTTCATGGGATTCTCCACTGTATACATATTTTTAACTTACCAGAGAACTGGCAACACGGCATAGATGGATAAAAATATTTTTTAAAAAAAATCTGATTTTCAAACTGTTGTGTCCTGAATAATAGATGGGAATGAAAGGACAAGACTGACAGAGGATGAAGGTGAGGGAGAGTGACTTACACTATAAAGGTGCCCACAAGAGCAGGTGTGGGAGAAAGCCCCCTCTCACCGCAAGGGTCTTTCAGATACAGATGCGCTTAGAATGATGGCATATTTGTACTCAATATTCTCGACAAGGAGACGTTTCTGCTTGTATTGGGAACAATATTGCTTTGCGTTTAGAGCCAGAATAAGTAAATATTTGCTACACTCGTAAAGGGCTTTGCCATATGCTTAAAACAGGCCTTGAATTTAGTTTTCAAGATGATTAAATTTCAAGGCATATCCTGAAAGTCGTGGTTTCAGGTTTGGGAGCGCCCAGACGCAGTCAGTAATCGTCCTGGTCTCCCCATTCGACCACGGGCTCATCATTCAGGCGCAGGGTGAGGTAGGAGAGGAGCTGGAACAGATTCTGCCAGAGCAGCAGCGAGACGTAGAAGGAGAGGCCGCTCACGTCCAGCTCGCAGCGCGGCCCGGCGAAGGCCAGCGCGCACGTGCACCGGAACCCGTTCAGCAGGTCGTGACACCGGCCGCCGTGCAGGCAGGGGTCGGACGCGCACTCGTCGATGTCCTTGTCACACCTTCAAGACAGAAACAGCAGAGACCCGGCCCCGGCTCAGCACACTGGCCATGACACGACCACGGAGGGAGAGCTTCGGTCTCACCCACCGCAGTGGGACCGGCCAAACCCCACGCCCTTCCTGCGTGCCCGACAGCTGGGAGACAGCCCTCCAAATGCCTTTCACGGACTTTGGTTTTAATGAAAATTATGTGTATACACACGCACACTGTTAATTAGAATGAGAAAACTGGTGCAAATCTTTAGAAACTAGAGCAAAATGGAGCCATGTTCAGGTCAATTTCAGGTTCCCCCTCCAGAGTTAGTGTGCTTGCCACCTTGTAACAGTTCGGTTTCCTGGGGTACGTGGGGACCAGGAGAGGGAGCTGTGTTTTTTCAACCCAGCGTCCACAGAGCAGACCTCCACTGGGGCTGTGAGGGTTCTAAAGCATCGGTGTGCCAGGCAAAGGGGAGAAGCCCATAAGAAGCAGGAAAGTGTATTTGGTGTATTCTGGGGGCTTTTGGATTATTTTCCTTGGGAATTTCATGAGTGCTTAGCATGAGTGCTAAGCCACTTCAGTCATGTCCAACTCTTTGCGACCCTGTAGACTATAGCCAACCAGGCTCCTCTCTCTATGGGATTCTCCAGGCAGGAATACTGGACTGCGTTGCCATTTCCTCCTCCAGAGGATCTTTCCGACCCAGGATCGAACCTGCATCTCTTGCATCTCCCGCATTGCAGGCAGGCTCTTCACCACTTATTCACTTGGCTGCACCAGATCCCCGCTGCGGCACGTGGCTTCTTCGCTGTGGCTAGCGGGATCCTTAGTTGCAGCGGTGGGATCTTCAGCTGCCACCCGTGAACTCCGAGCTGCAGCACATGGGATCTGGCTCCCTGACCTGGGATCACACCCCGGGGCCCTGCACAGGGAGTGCGGAGTCCCAGTCACTGAAGCACCAGGCAAGTCCTGGAGATTCCATTTTTAACAAAAAGCCAAAGTAGATAATCAGGAGATTGCACTTGCTAATAAATTGGTTTCATAGCTAGGTTGTAATCTTTCCAAGTCCAGGCAGAATGATTTTCAAAAGCCAAAATTTTCTAAAAACAAGTGATGCCAATTCTAAGGTGACTGAAACTGTCCTCTTCCCTGGAGCAATGTCACTTTTCACCTGATTTTCCATCTACCGAAATTCCTTTTCTGTGCACTCACTGATTAACTGCCCAGTCCCTTACTGAGTAGATACTGAGTACATGCCAAAACCTCTACTGGGCCTCGGGATAGAGCAGTAACTGAGGCATCCCTCTGACTTTGGGAAATTCATACAGAATCATAGCCTCAAGAGTCTCTGCAGAGCAGCTCATAGAGGTGAAGTCCACTCCAAGCAGTTTTTCATTCCCCAGCTCTGAAGAGGTAAGCATGTGCGCCTGGGTCATCCACTAATCCCCAGGCTCAAGAAATGAAGAGAGGAGGTGGTGGGTGGGGAAGGGCC
Source organism: Redunca redunca (assembly GCA_006410935.1). Taxonomy (NCBI): domain Eukaryota; kingdom Metazoa; phylum Chordata; class Mammalia; order Artiodactyla; family Bovidae; genus Redunca; species Redunca redunca. The sequence goes on from SJYQ01007766.1 coordinate 47,775, forward strand.
TCCCCAAGGCATAAAGGAAGAGAGATTTCATCCCAGAAAAACAGCTCCTTATCCCGCTGGATACCAAGCATAGCTGGGACATTTTGTTTCCCTGCTTTGGCTCAGGCTCCCGGGCTGGAGGAGGCCTCTCTGGTTGGAGCAGAGCAGAGCTCAATGACTGGAGGGAGCTTGCCAAGTCCCCCCTGCCCTGGGTGGGCCGGAGCGTTCAGAGCATCCACCACGCACAGCCTGCCGGGGTGATGGCACAGAGCTGGAGGTCGAACCCCACGGCAGAGGAGGCGGTCTGTCATGTGACAGCTTTCCAACATCTCTGGGCTTTGTGGAAGCCTCACCCCCTGGTCCTTGGGAGGCTGCCCAGTGCTTTCCGCTTTTCCCCTAGTTATTCTTTCTCTGTTGCTTATCTACTTCTCTTTCGAACGGAACAGTACACAGTATACACACAACAATCATTATTGGAGCTTTCGTTAGAAGTTATTAATGGGCAGAAAATTAAAAAAAATAAATCCATTGCCACCCAGTGAAATAACTAATGACAGAGAAGGACTTTGAAAGCATGGAATCCATGGAACACCTGGGGACTATTTTAGAAATTCATTTTCAGTGGAGAAGTTTATCTTGGTGAAACAATTCCTGGGAGAAGAAGGAGAATGTTGAGCTTGCTTTTCTTACCATATTTGAAATCAACAATTTGGAGGTTAAATGTCAGATACTCTTTTAAAAAAAAAAAAAATGTTGGAGGAAAGGGAGACATTTACTGTAAACAGGGACAACATGCAAGCAGCAGAGAAAAATAATCCAAGACTCTGGATGAGGTCTAAGCTGTCGTCATTAAACATCAGTTAATCAACTGAATTATAACAGTAAGCATTAAACTGTGCCATCGAGGCAGAAAGGAACCAGCACTTAAATATATAAAGCATTGTTCAAATTTCTGGACAAGAAAATCTTTGCAGTATTTTGGAGATGGAATCAGAGGCCAACCGAATGGTCTCTGGGTTAACAATATTATTATGGTGCATGCACGGAAAAAACCAGTGCCGTGAAAAGCAGAGTGTGACTCAGGTCACACCCCTCCATACACACAGGTTCTCCGACCGCCCGTGCCGCATGGAGCCAGCCACTGAGAGCAGACCAAGAAAGCAAGGACCAGCCTTGTCACTAAATGTTGGAGGGGAAATGCAGGTGTGGCCACACTGCCTGCTGTTTGCCAACATGGCGAAAGAACTATGTCTGTGTGGTGCCCGAAGCACTAGCTGAAAAAGAAAATTCCAGTTAATCCAAACTGCAGTTGTCATGGGGCAGAAATGCACCCATTATTTTACTAACTACTCTTCTGGGGAAAATTAATTCGGTCAAAATCGTTTTATCCAAGGTGTTAGATTTGATCTAATTTGTTCAATGGAGGAAGCCTGACCAGAGAACAATTTATCTAGCCCTGGATGGTATAAGAGATGGAGGAGAACTTTTTCCCTTTTCTTTTGGTTGTTGCAAGTAAAGATTTGGTCATATGTTTATGCCAGAAACATCCTGGAGATGGGCAGAGGCTCTGAAGGTGGCCTGACCGGGCTGCAGCACGATCTGAATCGACACCTGACCTCTTCCTTAACCTCTCAGCTTCAGTTTACACAAATGCAGAAGGGACATAAAGGCAATTAGAGACAATATTTGTAGGGTACCTGGCAGAGCGCTAGACAAATGGCCAAGTGTTTGTTCTCTGCTGTACAGTGTATCTTGTAGAGTCTCAGTTTGTCACCATTCTGGGGACACTGATCCCCTTGGGAATCTGACAAAAGCTACAGGGTGTGCACTTTTTTGGACTTCCCAGGTGGCACTAGTGGGTAAAGAACCCACCTGCCACGGCAGGAGACGTAAGAAACGCGGGTTTGATCCCTGTGTCAGGGACATATCCTGGAGTAGGAAATCGCAGTCCACTCCAGTATTCTTGCCTGGAGAATCCCATGGACAGAGGAGCCTGGCAGACTACACAGCCTGTGGGGTTGCACAGAGTCAGACACGACTGAAGCGCCTTAGCACACACAGCTGCACACTTTTGCCCTTGAACTTACCTCAGCAAGTCACATGCATATACAAACATGCCTGCATTTTCAGCAAGTCATATATTAAGAGCAGTAATCAATTCCATGTCAACAATCCCAGCGTTAGGTACAGAGGAGACAGGGTTTCTCTGGGAACAGTAGAGTCATCTGGCTAAGGTGCGTATACTTTTAGTCTTCTAGGTAAGTCCACGGGGCAATCTTTAAGGTATGTTTTATTTGACCTCAACAACACCCACGTTTGCATCATGTGTTAGAGTTAGTGGGAAAGAAACATGAATCCAGAAGTATTTCTAAGAAAGAAAAATATCACATTTCACATTTTTCAGAGACATATTTCCCTAGTTAAAGTCTTGGCTCATAAAGTGTCCTTGACTTTGACCTCAAGGGTAATTTTTCTTTTTTATTTTGACTCTGGCCAGACCTATACTAAAGCACAGATTTTCCTATGGGAACTGAGACGAGAAAGCGGAGAAGAAACACACTTCGCATTGTCTCACTGTTGTCCAGCCTGGAAGGCCCTCCCGTAAAGCTCTGCTGCGACTCACCGTTCCCCCGTAAAGCTCTGCTGCGACTCACCGTTCCCCCGTAAAACCTGGCCAGCAGGCGCATTTCATTTCTCCCTGGAACTCCGTGCAGTTGCCACCATTGTAGCAAGTGAGGTTGGTCTTCTCATTCCCACAGACGGTGGAGGGTAATCGGAGGTATCTAGGGAGAAAAAAGTAACAGTCACCGAGGTTCACCTTGTTCATTTCATTCAAGAACACTTTTTTAGAAAAGTCCGTGCATCTTGTCCGTGCCAAACTAATGAGGTGCTCAGGCCGACTGAGCTACGGATGCTTAACTGTGCTGTTTTGGACACGGATCACTCTGTGGTCCACAGGTCCTGCTGGAGGGCGCTGTAAGGAGCGTGGCTATCCATCTTCCATTTCTACCCAGTGCTCATTCATGAGATAAGATCTGTGCCGGGGCGGGGCGGGGTGGGGGGGGTGGTGGCAATAAATTTAGTGTTGGAAAGAAACTTGCTATGGCTACATTTGCTGCTGCTTGGCTAATAAATCACATCAGGCCATAGGAAAATTGCATCTTTATAAACGTCAGGAAAGAAAGGCCAGGACTCTGGTACCCAAGCACTCGTGTGATTTCTCCGCTGCCTCTCACTGAAGCCGAACTCCGGTTGCCCTGCTAACACTTGCTGCCCCCATCCAATAATTCATGACTTAGCAGAAGGCAAGCCAAATGCTGTCCAGGAGGTTTGTATACAGCACTCAGTGGAAAGTACATGTGAATTCAGAGCATGGCTCTTTTGTTTAAAAACACAACTTTATATATTAAGGAATGCCTATAAAAGCCAGTACAAATTGTTAGATGCTAAGCAGAACTTTACTACCAGATAAAATCCAGGGCTGTGACGGGGCTGGTTAAAAAGACTTTAAAGTGTCTAGGTCCTTAACTACACTGTGCGTGTTGTGCATGGAATCAGATACATAATTAATATTCAAGAAAGATAAAATGAGTTTTATTTTGTTCTGCTCAGCAGACTGCAGCTAATATGGAAAAAGCAGCCTATATGGTAAGTGTGTCTCTTCCCACAAGAGCTAATCAATTTGACTTTAAAAAGAAAATAGCATAAGGATTTTTCAAAAGAGCCAAAGACGTCAACCAGCTTTGGAAGAGGTCAATTAGCAATGCAAATAGGAAGCTTTGTATACATCTTAACGTGTGATAAACAATTTTTGAATCTTGTTAGAAAGTACTTTTGAATCAAAACTTTAATCTTTGAAAACTTGGCTTTGATGAATTAGGCAGAAAAAAATGCTGGAGCACTGGTTCCTAGGCATATATGTGTCTTTTACTTATCCAAAGTCACCATAGCAGTACTATGAATTTTGATCCTGAATGTCTTTTGCTGTTAAGCATTCAGTTTACCTGTTGGCAAATGAGTAGGTTAACTATGAGAAGTCACGTTTTATTGGAATGTCAGTACTCAGCAGTCCACCTTGTGTCTTGCCTCCATAGGCTCTGAACAACAATATTATGGAGACAAAAATACACCTCCTTGTAGCTGTGACTACACGTGTGTCTACCAGGAGATTCATCCGGTGAAGGCAGCACCTCTGAACTGCTGTGACGTCTCCAGGCTGCCAGCCCACTCCAGGCATTCTTGTCAACATCCTGGAATCTATTACTTGCTGGAAATAACGGGCTCATGTTCCTAAGTGCGTGCTTAGTCATTTTAGTCATATCTGACTCTACATGGCCCTGTGGACTGTAGCCCGCCAGGCTCCTCTGTCTATGGGATTCTCCAGGCAAGAATACTGGAGTGGGTTGCCATGCTCTTCTCCAGGGGGCCTTTCCAACCCAGGGATTGAACCCACACCTCTCATGTCTCCTGCATTGGAAGGCGAATTCTTTACCACTGAGCCATCATGGAAGCCCGCATACGTATATATTACACGTATATATTTATGTATATAAGTGTACTGTCCTTTGACATTTTGATTTTTATCTTACTGCTTCCCTCATTAATTCATGACAAAGTCATCAAAACATGCTCATTCTGAGAGTCATGAATTCCCATTTAGGAAACTATACTTTAACATAGCCTTTTCAGAATCTTGTAACATGGACCTGCCTGAAGAGACCCCGGGCATGCTTTCAGGGACAGGAGTCGTGCTTCCGCCTACAAAACCAGAATTCAGCTCTCGTATTCGTTGTCACCGTATTTATTTCCTGCGGCCTTAAGGCTCGGACCCCGGGGCCGTCGTTCCCCAGACATACGCTGCCCGAGGTGACTGAGAAGACATTCTGTTTGAAGGATGTGGCCCGAATCCTGTAGAACGTGCCGGCAGATGCAATCCTGTCTTCACGGGCCTGAACCGTCACGGCCGTGACCTTGAGCCCCTGCTCAGCATGGCGTCCTGAGTGTACCTGTGCATGTGAGCACACCTCCAGACACTCTCTATGTGGGTGTAATGCTCACCTGGCCGCTCAGAAGATGAAGAAGTGAGAGGGTAACAGGCAGGAAGGCCAGGGGTCTCCAAATGGAGGAAATAGCCTGCAAGTGTCAGACATTTTTATCTCCCTTAAGCGGCAGGAAGAAACACACTAGAGATATTTTTTTCCTTCTCTATACAAATTTAAAAGGAGGTTTCTCTTAAACTTCTGTGTTGCCATGACACCTGGTTTCACCTGAAGTTAACCAATGCCTTTTTCTTATGGAAATGTTTATGTTAAGCTCTGCTAATGTACTATGCATTTACCCCAAACTCTGTCTTCAAGTTGGTTCTGCCTTTTGGCTCAGAACCTACTTGATAAACCAGCATGTTATACTCCAATATTGTTCCTCTAATCTATGTAAATGACACTATTTGTATGGAGCTCTGCCCTTCTTCAAGATTCAAGTTAATCCTTTTATGGCCCAAGATGAACCATTTGGAGCCAAGATTATCCCAAAATACATCTTATGAGTGAGGGGCCTGGTGCCATTCTAAGTCTTGAGACATTCCTTTCTTTCATTAACAGACTGCTGATGACTATATAACATCCAGCTAAAGACTAGCAGGGGGGTACTCTTTCTGCCCCCTTCTGATGCCTATGTCAGAAGCTCTCTCTATCTCCTTTATACTTTAATAAAACTGTTACACAAAAGCTCTGAGCGATCAAGCCTCATCTCTGGCCCCGGACTGAATTCTTCTCCTCCTGGGGCCGGGAAGACCCCTGGAGAAGGGACTGGCTAACCTGCTCCAGGATTCTCGCGCGGGAAATCCCACGGGTGGAGGAGCCCCCTGGCAGGCGACTGTTCCTGGGGTCGCAAACAGTTGGATGCGACTGAGCGACTAAGGCTTAACGCTCACCTGCAGAACCTTCCCGTGAAGTTCCCGGGGCAGCGGCAAGAGTAGCCGCGGGCGTCGCTCATGCAGGTGGCCCCGTTGGCACACTGGTGATGCTGGCAGTGGTCCACCTCCGACTCGCAGTTCACGCCCGTGAAGCCAGGCTCACACCTGCAGTGATAGGGTGCTCCGCCGGGGGCGGAGCAGTTGCCGTGGATACAGGGGCTTGAAAGGCACTCATCCACGCGGAGCTCGCAGCGTGGCCCCGACAGCCCCGCAGGACAGGTGCAGCGGTAGGAGACGTAGGCGTCCTCGCAGCGTCCTCCGTGCAGGCAGGGCCCGGAGCGGCAGGCGTCGAGCTGCAGGCAGCCTGTCTCCACCCGAGGCCCGGAGACTTTGAGAAACCGCTCCTCCTGAGGTCTGTTCGTCAAGCCACGGACGTTTTCAAAGTAAGAGAGATAGAGGCCGCTGATTGCGATCGTGCTTAGACACCCCCGCAGGGCCCGCGAGCTGTCGCTAGCTCGGTCACCCACATAGACGTCTGTGTCATCCTTCAGGAAGCTGAGGCTCCCGGCGGCGACTGCGCTGGTCACAGGAGGCGTTTGCCCGTCCACCGCCATCTGCCATCTGGAAGCCTGGGCCCCCGGGTCTGTCATGGAGATGGTCACCTGGTACCACACGCCGTCGCTCACGGGCTGCAGACTCGTCAGACTCAGCGTGTAAAAGCTGTTGCCGCTTCGCAGCTGAAATAACAACCGGGAATCCCGAATGTGAATACGAAGGAATTCAGGCTCCTTCTCTGCGTGCAGTATGGTCGCGTGGGCATCCCTCGTTCTGAAACCGAACGTGACGTTCGTGAGTTCTCTGGTGATGTTCCCGTTGCTCCTGAATATTATCTCACGGCTTTGTCCATTAAAAACAGCATTTGCGATACCTAAAGAGAGAAGGCCGTGCCAGTCAGCAACTTGACTAAACCTGTAACATTTGCTTCAGTTCAGTTGCTCAGTTGTGTCCGACTCTTTGTGACCCCATGGACTGCAGCATGCCAGGCTTCCCTGTCTATCACCAACTCCTGAAGCTTGCTCAAACTCTTTTGCTTAATTACCTTTATTAACATTAATGATCAAGACATTATTACCATCATGTATTGATTGATATGGGCTAGGCACTCTGTTAGTTGTCTTTATATTACTTTTAATACAAAGTTCTTAAATACAGGTTTATTATTAATATCATTTCTATTTTATAGAATAAGAAATTGAGATACATAGAAGTTAAGTAAGTTTTTCGTGGTCAAATGGCTAATAGTTAATGAAGACAGTGTCAAGCCTGGATGGTCTGACACCAAAACCCGAATCATATATTTCTTTTCCATTGAAACGCTAATACATTCCAATATTATTTTACTTCGGTTCCCACCAATAAAGCATTGATTACCCATTTTATACATCAAGAAACTAAGCACAAAGCAATCTCAAGTCTAGCAACGGTTACACAGCAAATTAACCGTGGATACTGGCTTCTGAGTTAGCTGACTGTGTGCTCAGTCATGTCCGACTCTTTGCAACCCTGTGGACTGTAGCCCACGGGGCTCCTCTGTCCCTTGAATTTTCCAGACAAGGATACTGGAGGGGTTGCTATTTACTTCTCCAGGGGATCTTCCTGACCCAGAGATCTCACCCACATCTCTTGTGTCTCCTGAACTGGAAGGCGGATTCTTTACCACTAGTACCACCTGGGAAGCTGACCATGAGACTCTTAAAAGTAGCAGTCTAAATAACTGATTTACTATCTGCAAGCTCCAATTAAGTGTCCAGTTACCAGTCTGTGCCTAACTAAGAGTAGCATTCTGTGACATGGGCAAAATCATAAAACCACACCATCTGCTTCACTGTATGACGTGTATACGTGCTCACATATGGCCACGGCACTTTGGGGCCATCTTACTGCGTTTTTCTATTGAAGCGTTTTATCTCTTAAAACATCTGATGCTGTCAGTTTATGATCTCCTTTAATACGTTCTTAAGAAAAGAAGAGAAAGAAGTGCTTCAGCTTTCCACCTAACCTGCAAACCTGGCAAATTTAGATCCACTCTGCTTTCTATTCTGTTATAATAGACTGTTGTTGAGTTTCTCAGTTAAGTCCAACTCTTTGTGACCCCATGAACTGCAGCACACCAGGCTTCCCTGTCCTTCACCATCTCCCAGAGCTTGCTCAAACTCATGTCCATTGAGTCAGTGATGCCATCCAACCATCCCATCTTCTGTCACCCCCTTCTCCTCCTGCCTTCAGTCTTTCCCAGCATCAGGGTCTTTTCCAGGCAGTCAGCTCTTCCTATCAGGTGGCCAAAATATTGGAGCTTATATGGATGCATGGGATACACATGGATGTTATAATGGATGCATTGCCCTTCTTCTCATCTGTATAAGAAGAGAAAAGATATCTACTGTTCTCTGCCCCTGGTTCCTGACCCGAGGCTCCGAAAGTCCTGGTAAATTCCCAGATGATGAGAGCATGGCCCTGGGAGCATGTGTGTTGTAAGAGACAGCTCTGCTTGGGTTCCCAAATGGAGCCTGGATGCAGGCTGGTCATCAGGAAGACCAGGCCATGACCAGAAGCCTGAGACTCCCAGCCCAGCCCGTCCTCTAGAGAAGGACAAGGTTGGAAAATGGGGTCAATAATTAGTCATGCCTGCATAAAGAAGCCTCCACAAAACCCCCAAAGTATGGCGTTCAGAGAGCTTCCAAGCTGTTCAACACAGGTACACTGGGACGGCCATGCACCCCATCTCCTCGGGACAGAAGCTCCTACAATGGGGACCCTCCCAGACCTCGCCCTGTGTATCTCCTCATCCAGATGTCCATCTGGGGCCTTTGCAGATCTTTCAATAAGCTGGTAAACCAGTAAGTGTTTCCCTGAGTTCTGCGAGCTGCTCTGGCAAATTAACTGAACCGAGGTGGGGATTGTGGGAATCTCAGATTTACAGCTGACTGGTCAGAAGCACGAGTGACAACCTGGACTTGTGGTTGGCATCGGAAACGGGGTGGGAGTCTTCCAGTGGGATGGAGCCCGTGGCCTGTGAGACCTCACACTATGTCTGGATGGACAGAGTCAGAGTTGCACTGAATTGTGGGAACTTGTAGGACACCCAGCTGGGCTGTAGAATTGCCTGGTCACGGGGAGCCTGCAATCATCAGGCGTCAGAAATGCTGTCAGTGGGGTCCCAGTGTCAAAGGCAAGGGGAAGCACACAGGAGGGGGAGCGCTGGGTTTTCCCTCATCGGGCGGGAAGCTGTAGGTTTTGCCGCACACCCAAGCTCAGCTGTCCCGGCCATGCCTTGGGTCCCCTTCATTTCCACCTCTACACGGACCCTCCCCCTGAACTGCATCATCATTTTCCCTCCCCTTCTTTCATTTCCCAACGGTGCACGAATAGGCTGCAATTGCACACGAAAACCCGAGTCCTCCTCTGACTCCCACCTACCCTCTTGCATTTTCATTTCTCTAGTTCCTTCTCTGGCAAAGCTTTTTCCGATAGTTTTATATTCACCTTGCCTCCACTTTCTCATCTCCCATTCTGTTTTTTAACATCTTCCACTGAGCCTTTCGTTCCCATCACGCTGCTGAAACCACTCTGGTCAAGGTCACGGAGGCACCGGCGTGACCCGGCCCAACAGGCATTGTCTCATGCTCATTGTCTCCCAGCTTTCCGTCGAAATGAACCTCCCAGCACTGTGTTTGCTCACACGTGGAGCACCACACCCAACCTCGGACACTTCAGATACAGACTCTTCCAGCTCTTCCTCAGTGCTCGGGTTTCTACTGCTCTGCAGAGCAACGCACCAACCATTCCTGAGCCTGAGGCCCCACTGGTTACCATCACATCCAGAAAGACGCCCCAAGTCCCACACACGGCGGACAGGATTTCCGTGACCCAGCCCCTGACCGACTCTCCAGCACCAGTTCCAGCCACTCTTCCTCGTTCACGTGCTACAGCCACAAAAGCTTCTGCTGTTTCTTGAAGACAACACACTTGTTCACAAACTGTGTCTTTTACCCTTGTTGTTACTTAGACAGGATATTGGCCCCTGCTCTCCCCGCACCCGCCTCTTTCTCGACATAATATGTGCTCACATGTCACCTCCTCTGGGAGGGTTTCCCCGACTGTCCAAGTGTTTCCGTCCCAGATCCACTCTCTTTTCAATTTTCTGCTTGATTTTCTCCATAGCATCTTCTAACTATTTGAAATTACATCGTCAAATTTTCTTTAACAGTCCAGTTAAAAATAAACAAAATAAAACATATAATAGTGAAGTAGTGAAAGTGTTAGTTGCTGTCATGTCCGACTGTGTGACCCTCTGGACTGTGGCCCACCAGGCTCCTCTGTCCATGGGATTCTCCGGGCCAGAATACTGGAGCGGGTGGCCATGCCCTTCTCCAGGGGGTCTTCCCAAGCCAGGGATCAAACTTGGGTCTCCCGCATTATGGGCAGATTCTTTATATATATAAAATATACATTTTATATAATAACATATAAAACACTCACATTTTATATATAAAATAACACATAATAATAAAATAAGTAAAAATTTTCCTACTTGTTCCTGGTCTTTCCTCACTAGAACATGAACTTTTACGAGATCTTGGACATTCTCTGTCTAGGTTCTCACTAAGCCCTGTGCCTGGAACACTGCCTGGCATAGAGTAGGTGCTCAGTAAATATTATTAAATGAATAATGTATGAAAGTAACTCAGTCCTTAATTCTGAAAAGTGAGATAATGATTAGAAACCTCAACATGAGTAAATTCAAGTGGATTATTTGACTGGATTAACATTGCTCTTGATTTTATTGCTTTTGACTGTGGTGAATCTTTTTTTTTTTTTTTTTCCAGCCAGGTTGCAATTAGGGAGGAAAAGAGCAAGAAGTGCCTCATTCCATGCTTTAACATGTAACATGTTAACATAAATGTTAACATGACAAATCTTATTATTCCTCCAGCTCCTGAAGGAAGAGTGGTGTCTGTCACGCTGCATTAAGGCGTCTCACAGGCACGCTGACCGTGCAGAAGTCACTCCTTGTTATCTGAGTTAGAACCGCCGTGCAGGTACCATTTATACTCTGCCTTCCTTCAGGGAACTTTACCATAATAAACACGTCTCTATCTAACGTGGGTTGTAAGTTTTAAGTCTCTTTTTATAGGATGCACAGATAGAAACAATTAAGTACTGAAGGTAAATTCGGGTAACGTACCAGCTACACTCTCAAGAGTAGTTACTCTAGCAGAACTATCTTTACAGCACATCTCACTCGAAAAACATACCATACGGTCACGAGGGATTCTCCAGGCAAGAGTACTGGAGTGGGGTGCCATTTCCTTCTCCAGGGGGATCTTCCTGACCCAGGGATCGAACCCGGGTCTCCTGCACTGCAGGCAGATGCTCTCACATACAACAGAACAAGGTGATCTAGGGTGGTATCTGTTGGATAGGAAAAGTCCACCCCTCCTACTGATTCCGCCCCCCCCCACTTTATCAAGATAGACCATACATCAAAAATGTTTCTGAGACTCTGTGAAAGGTCAGAGGCAAACTTTCTCCTCTCTCTGCAGAGGCAACGCCTAGGAATGAAGAGCCCTCCATGCCTTTCCGAGGCGTCCAAGTACTTCACGTGAAGACAGAAGGCAACAACACTCACCTGGGGTGTGGTTCTCACACTGCCACTGTTTTTAGAAACCTTTTTCTTTCTTCCCTATGAAGGCATTCAGAATGATTTAAACCCTTTTGTAGAACATAACTGGGACAAACAACTTTAGTACTTTCATCAAAAGAGTAATAATAAAATGAATAAGTAGTAAACTAGTTTAAGCAGGGAATTCAGAGAGTCGAGCAAGGCAAAAGGTGGCATTAAACCTCTGCATCACATTTCTGGCCTGATCTCATTCTTTGTGCAAATCCATCATGCTTTCTTCATGTGTGTAGCATGTATTCACGTGTGTGTGCCAAGCCGCTCCAGCCGTGTCCCACTCTGTGCAACCCCATGGCCTGAGGCCCGCCAGGCTCTTCTGTCCATGGGATCCTCCAGGCAAGAACACTGGAGTGGGTGGCCATGCCCTCCTCCAGGAGATCTTTCCACCCCAGGGACTGAACCCGGGTCTCTCATGCTTCCTGTGTTGGCAGGTGGGTTCTTTACCACTAGCGCCACCTGGAAAGCCCCATGTGTAGTACGTTATTTCTTAAATATGAAACATGAGGGTATGTGTATGCTTCAAGAAAAGCTCCCCAAGTATGTACACAATGCAATACATTTCACATGTCACCTGATAAGTTGATATATCATCTTAAAATACATAAACATCAAAGTAAATATATACTTGTCCTCAGTCACTTCCAGGCTCAGTTGTTAACGGGCCTGAGGGCCATCTACCCTCTAGCTCCAGACTATTATTTTAGTTCATTGTTTTACAAGGTATTTTATATATTTTTTAAACTGTATGTAGGCAATGTACTTTAAGTCTAGAGCAGTTAAGTGAAAATATTGAGTTAACTTGAAGAAAACAGATATTCATTAAACAAATACTTACTGACAGCCTCCTATGCGTTTGGCATTGTTCTAAGTGCTAGGAGTAAGGCAGGAAACCAGAGGGAATACCTCCTTCTCTTTTGAAGCGTATATTCCACTGAGGAAAAGATGATGAGCGAGTGAACAGATACGTATAAAACAAAACATCCAAGGATGATAAGAGCCACGAAGAAGAACGAAGCCAGGGAAGAGGGCGTTTGGGTAGGAAAGGGAATGAAGTGAAGAGGCAGCCTGTGAGGCTCTGGGCTGGGAGGGTTCAGGGTCGAGGTGGTGGTGGGGCGAGCCTGACTGATGGGGTGAAGGCAAGAAGACTGGACAGTAAGACGTGAGGAGCGTGTGGAGGCCAGCTCCCGGAGGGGTTCTCCCACCAGGAAAGGGGCAGGAACATGGGAGGCAGCTGGCGGGGATGGGGGCAGGGGTCACTCCCCAAGGGAATCAGGGGAAGTAGTCTGTGACGAGGATCTGACAGTATGTTTACATGCTGGTGGGAGAACTTATGATGCTGCTGGCGGGCGAGAGGAGAGTTTCAGAAGCAAAATCACTGAACGAGGCAAAGAGACGAGAGTTGAGTCCAAACGTGAAGGGTCGGCTACACGCTGAACTGCGCACTGTCTCAAGCAGAAGAAAAGACAGGCTACGAATCACTGTGTCGCCAGCACGTGGACGTGTCAAAATTGTGAGGACAGCTCGCCAACATTTGGGAAACCGTTGAGCAGTGCTGCATTTGGGCAGGAAAACTGTTCCAGTTGAGGGAAGTACTCACTGCAAACAGGAATTGAGTGCTTAACGCGTTTGGCTGTCTACACACAAGGTCATACAGTGATCTCACACGCACACACAGACTTATCCGCTTGTCCAGCAGACATTTTATCCTTGTTTTACAGAGGAAGCCTTAGATTATGGAGGCCTCGTAGCTAACGGATTGCAACAGGCTCACGCTGGTGCTTTTGCTCCACGTAATCAGCAAGGAGGAAAGAAAAGCCAAATATCAGCCGGCTAGCTCTTTCTCTAGAAATCAGCCTTTCACGATCCAGGATGTAGGTTTGGAGTTTCTATGGCCACCATCTCCCCACCCCCCCGAAACCCAAGGGCGGGATATGTCATGAGGTTACCCTGGTTTACTACACTCGTGTTAGGCTTGTTACATCACCCCTCACGCTGGGGGGAAGCAACCACAAGCTTCTCTGATGAGCTGGGTGTGTCTGTGTTCTTCTTCTGGGCCGACTCATCGACCAACTGAAATGCCCAACCGGACTGGGTGGCAAGAAGTCTAAACTGCACCTACATTCGAAGCCTCGAGGCAGCCGCAGGCACTGGGCGCCGGGAGGACACGGGCCGAGTTCACACCAGCGCAGCTCCTGGCAGGCCTTCCCGGCTGTGTTCGCAGGGCAGGAGCAGGAGAAGTCGTCCCACAGCGGGTAGCAGACGCCTCCGTGGTGACAGGGGTTGGGCTGAGTAGACAGTAAATCACAGGCGTAAGGAGCTGTGGCAGCTAAATGCGGAAAGGAGCCAAGCAAGACTCCGTGAATCTGTCCATGTTAACTTCCTACTTAATTATGTATCGAACATTTTTCTATCTGTTGGCTGGTAAGCAGAATAAACCTTACTGCTACCATCAAAAGGAAAAGGGAAATAAATAAAAATATGTAATATTGATCTCCTGTAGCACAAGGAAGATTTTCAAAGGTATAATAATAGTCTCTGTAATTTACAAATTACCAAACACTTTCAATGACACTAATGATCATTTGAGTTAGAGACTTTACCTCTCGTTTATCCTGGTGAGGAAACTGAGGTCCCTTTCGTTGTCCAACATCCTGTGTGCTTGTGTGCCTGCTTCAGTCATGTCTGACACTTTGCCGCCCCATGGACTGGAGCCCCCCAGGCTCCTCTATCCATGGGGTTCTCCAGGCAAGAATGCTGGAGTGGGCTGCCATGCCCTCAGGGGATCTTCCCATCCCAGGGATTGAACCTGGGTCTCTCATGTCTCCTGCACTGGCAGGTGGGTTCTTTACCAGTGAGCCACCTGGGAAGCCCTTCCAAGATCCTATCAAAAGCCAAATGGTGAAGCTGGTACTTAGGTCCTCTGGGTCCCCATAGAGCGACATCTCTGCCCTCCAGGAGCCCCGCCTCTGAATCAGAAACATACTGTTATCATCTGAGTCCTCATAAGGTTGCTCACAAAGTAATCAAAACAGAAGCACTGACAAAGGAATTTCTGAGAGCTCTGCCGGCTCTCACGCCCATCACTCCGTTAACATGTCATCTGGGGACTTCCCTGGTGGCCCAGCGGTCAAGACTTCACCTTCCAAACAGGTGGTGTGGGTTCAGTCCCTGGTCAGGGGGTCAAGATTCCACATGCCTTGAGGCCAAGAAACCAGAATATAAAACAGAAGCAATATTGTAACAAATTCAATAAAGACTTTAAAAATGGTCCACGTCAAAACAATCTTAAGAAACATTAAGGAGAGGGTGGGATGATTTGAGAGAATAGCACTGAAACATACATATTACCATATGTAAGACAGTCAGTGACAGTTTCATGCATGGCGAAGGGGGC
>SJYQ01007766.1:62837-94072 GCA_006410935.1 Redunca redunca
GTGCCGGGGAGGAGGGGGGTTCAGGAGGGAGGGGACAGCACGGACAGAGTCCATGTGAATAATCCTACCTCACACAGGTTGTCTCCGGGACAGCCTTCGGTCACATTGACAAGAACGGCATTGTGGGCTGCACTGCCTGTTGAATTTGGGAAGAATTCCAGGTTCTCACTGTTTAGCCTTATATCTTGGATACAGCCTTTGAAGAATCCACCACTAACCTCAGTCTCTCGCCTGTCAGGCAGTCCACCAACATAGAGGACATCTCCTCTTTGGAGTTTCCACGTAGGAGAAGAAAGAAATCCTAGATTTTGTGACGACTGATACAGTTCAATTTTATTTGGCTTGATTTTCAAAGATACCAAGCGGACGTTTCCGTCGCTGAGAACAAATGTTACTAGTAACTGGGGAGAACCTGGAGTCAGCATCGCTAGCCTGCCATGCTCTAGCCAGACGCGGAGGTGCTGGTAAGTGCTGTTTCCCAGAGCCAGGAGCAGGCCGGCCGGCCGGCGTGTTCGAACGAACATGGAGAGCGTGAGGTCCTCGTCATAATCCTTGTTGAGATGAAAAACAGCATATCCGGGAGAGTCATCCTGGCCAAATCTGCCTGCCACATACTCTTTGATAGCAAAATAGAGGAGGGGAAACCAAGAAGAAACATCTTAAGATTCACAAGTAAAAAGCAGCAAAAGATTATATATATATACACATACACGCACAAACACACACATATATAATTGCAATGCATATATGTTGTTGTTTCTTCACTCAGTCATGTCCAACTCCTTTGCAACACCATGGACTGTAGCCCGCCAGGTTCCTCTGTCCATGGGATTTCTCAGGCAGGCAAGAATACTGGAGTGGGTTGTCTCTTCTTTCTCCAGGGGATCTTCATGACACAGGGATTGAACCCATATTTCCTGCATCGTCTGGTGGATTCTTTACCACTGAGCCTCTGGGGACACCCATAATGAATATATACATATATGCACAAATACAGCCATATTTTTTAAAGCTCATGACAGACTTATTCAATAGAATGACAATTTAGCCTGACTTTCTGAAGTGGGTTTACTTTATTCTGAAAATTAGATTTCGCTGTATAGTTTGTAGTCAAGGTCCACTGATCACGAGGAGGAAGAGGAGATTTCTGCACTGATGCAATTCCGCGCCTCCTCCTCACTGCCCTGAAGAGGCGGGACTAAAAGGAGGAAGACCAGATACTACTCTGCTCTGACTTGGCTTGGAGAAGTCTGGGGAGCAAGAGCTCTTCCTCCAGGACATGTAAGCAGATTATTTGGGCAATCGTCATCTTTGCTATATGGGGAGCATCCTCAAGCAAGCGGTATTAAACCTAATTATTACTTGCAAAGGAAATAAATCAAGAATTAGATTGGCAAATCCTCACTTGGGAAGATAGCCCTGATGATAACAGGAGGTGAGGCAGCTGAACAAAGGAAGAGGAGGACTCTTCCTCCTGTGGTCCTTGGTGGGTAAAGGAAAGGCGTGGAGCACACAGAAGTTGGACAAAGCTGAGTTTTGAACTCAGCCAACATCTCCTGGGCACAGAGGGGTTTCTAATGCACGGACGTGGCAACACTACGGGTGTGCCTCACCACAAGAAAACCCTTGCGGAGCATGAAAATGAAAGGACGCGGACCTTCAAAAGCATCGATGATACAGTAGAAACGAACGTTTTCGTACTCCTCAAGCTTATATTCCAGCTGGGTAGAGGTTATGTAGTATTGTGAGGTGGTGACAGTTTCTTTGGTATAAAATAAGTTAAGCAGACAACGGGATTACAGAGAGTAGGGGGTGGGAGTGGAGCTGGCATTTTAAATGGAGTCGTCAGGTAAGAGCTCTGAGAAGGTACTATTTGAGCAAAACCCCAAAGAAAGGAGAGATATTATTGCAGAAATGCAGGAAAGAAATGACAGTGGCTTGGTGGAGATGGGGAGAAGTGATCAGATTCTGGAAATGTTTTGGTGGGACCAACAGGATCTTCGGGACAAGTTCATCTCCAAGGAGTTTGGTCTAAGTAACTAGAAGCACCGAGTTTCCATCTGCAGAGATGGAGAAGAAAACAGGAGGAATGGATTTGGGTTGGGGCGGGGAGGGGAATGGGGTTCCATATTAAATTTAAGATGTCCTATTAGATGTCCTGGTGGAAGTGTCTAGTCAGCAGTTAGATACAAAGTTTCAGGGAAGACATTTGGCGTGAGCCACAGTAATTTTGGATTTTCCAGTGTACACACGGCTTTTAAAGCCACGAGACTAGATGCGATCACCAAGAACAAGAATCTAGAGAGAGAAGAGGTCCAAGAGCTGAGCCCTTAAGCATCAGACACGTGGAGGTAAAGGAGCCGATAAATGAGTAAGATAGAAAGAGAACCCAGAGAGTGATGCTCCCCAGCCTAGGGAAGGAAGGGTTTTCAGGAGGAAAAGCAAAGTGAAAGTGAAAGCCACTCAGTCATTTCCAACTCTTTGCGACCCCATGGACTATACAGTCCAGGAATTCTCCAGACCAGAATACTGGAATGGGTAGCCTTTCCCTTCTCCAGGGGATCTTTCCAACCTAGGGATCAAACCCAGGTCTCCCACATTGCAGGCGGATTCTTTCCCAGCTGAGCCACCAGGGAAGCCCAAGAATGCTGGAGTGGGCAGCCTATCCCTTCTCCAGCAGATCTTCCTGTAACAGGGATTGAACTGGGGGTCTCCTGCACTGCAGGTGGATTCTTTCCCAGCTGAGCCACCAGGGAAGCCTTTCAGAAAGAGGGGGTATTCAACTGTGGTAATGGTTGCTGAGCAGTCAAGGCAGGTGAGGACTGAAAATTGACTGGTGAATTTGGTGACCTGAAAATCGCTGATGCACTAGACAGGGCATCACCTTAAAGATATTACAGTCTTCAAGTCTTCACATCCCCGTCTGACCCAGAAAAACGGCATATTCCAACATATTTAAATGATGTCATATGGTTCCACTGAAGTTTGAACAAAGGTGGGACATATTTTAGTTTAGCTGAACTACAGTGAAACTTGCTCAGGCAACCGTCGTGTTTGAAGACCTCCCGCTTAAAAGGCTGCATTTTCAGAATTCCGTCTTGATTTCTTACAGAATCATTACAGCTCGAATCTGCATTTGGAGACCACCCGCTCCAGGGAGCTACAGGTGGCTTTCAAAGAGTGCCGTTAGATACAACAGTCCGTTTGAAGAGGCTAACATCTCTGAACACACACAGTGCCTTCATGTGAGATAAAATGTTTAATAAGGAAAGCTGGTTCTTGAAGTTCCTGAGGCTTGGGAAAAGGCACAGAATCGCTCAGCTGAGGGGTGGTCCCCGCTGGTCATCCTGGGACGCCTACAGCATCACTTTGTGGATCCAGATTAAAAAGACAGAACATAGAGCGGTTTCTTTCTCTCAGAAGCTTGACTCTTCAGCAGTCCTGTTCATCTTCAGAAGTTACAAGCACGTAGTCAGAGCACGTGTTTTAGTACATGATTTTAGAAGCACCTGACGCTATACCTGACTCGTCTGGGGACACGGAAAGAATGATTCTTGTATGTGTTGTTGATGTGTCCTGGAGAGGGATGACAAATACAGCTGAAAAGTAACTTCAAGTTTTAATGATTGATGGACTGCAACAAGAAGAAATGCATTGAGATTAAATAAAAGCCACTCGGGTCTAAACGCACTTCACTGGTTTAGGGTGGAAGAAGCAGAACTCTGCAGCACCATCAGTGAGAACATCTCAGAGTGAGCCTATCGAAGAATGCGGCTGCCCAAAGGTCAATGCGGTCTTAGGCTGCAGAATAGAAGAACGTTCTCCAGAATGAGAAGGTCACAGTCCCATGGCACTCTGCACTCTCAGACCCATCTAGGAGCCGGATAAGCACATTTATTCCCAAGCAAGCAAGCAGCCAATGGAGGGTCTGCAAACAAGCCCCTAAGGAAAGCACTGGAAGAAGCTGGGTGTGTTTAGCATGATAGCCATGATGGCCTGGACAGTGCAAGACTTATCTCCAAATATTTGTGTTCTCAGGAGAACACATGTGAGCAAGATTGGCATCGGCTCCAAGAGTTACAATGCAGCCAATGAATGGAAGGGTAGGTCATCCTACATTATTTCGGGACCAAGAAACAACTTTTAGGGGATTTTGGGGAAGACGGAGGATGAATGGGTTCTCACACCTGGCGGTGCATAAGCAGAGTTCTGGGCCACTGCACTTGGCACGCACTGCTGTAAGAAATTCAGTCATGGAGTGAAGCGCATCCTATGCCTGAGAAGCTCTAATTCCAAGAGGGTAAGAGTCTCAAAGTTTAGGTGTATAGCTGAAGATAAAGCATATGTCAATTGCCTCTGTTCATGAAGCATCCTCTAGAAGGAATGAGGTCAGTGACACGTTATACTTAACAGTATCTTGGAAGATCCCCATTCCTGGACACAGCCAGGATGACAAGAAAACACTGATATGGAGCATCAAAAAATGATGCCTGAGGAATCATGTCTATGCTTCTAAGGAAGCAAACAAGCACAGACACTTGCAGACAAGTTTTGAGAAAATTTTCTCTGAACTCTTCTTATTGAGACACTTGATGATTTTTAAATGATCAGCTTTACAATACAGGAAGCCCCTCTGTCTTCCATGTGTAGTCAGCCAGCTGAATTCTCCATCCAGTCTGTCTGTTTCTTGCAATGGGTACCATGTTTGGGAAACGCTGAGCCAGGATCAAGACCTGGGTGAAGTTTACCTTGTACTTTTTAGCACATCTCCTCGCTCCTGAAGGTCTATGTGCAATGACAGAAAGATTCCAGGTTGTCCCATAGAGCTTGCAAGCATCTTCTGTGATGGGATAAACTCCCCAGCTAACATACAGCAAATGCAGGATACTCTGGGGCTTCCCGGGTGGCGCTAGTAGTAAAGAATCTGCCTTCCAATGTAGGAGACCTAAGAGATGCGGGTTTGATCCTTGGGTCAGGAAGATCCCCTGGAGGAGGGCATGGCAACCCACTCTAGTATCCTGGGCTGGAGAATCCCATGGGCAGAAGAGCCTTGCGGGCTACAGTCCACAGGGTCACAAAGAGCGAGACTCGACTGAGCGGCAGAGTGCACACAAGGCTGCCTTGACTTTGTGACTAAGAGGTGATATCCGAAACATAACTTTTCTTAAACTTACACCGAGAAGTTCAGAAAGAGAAGACTTTACAGAACTTACTCCCTGAGGAGATATCTTCTGAAGCTTTTTCATGAGGATTAACCAGTTTCAAATAGTGGAGGGGTGGGGGCAGCAGGGTGGGGGAGAAGGACCTTGGAGGAAGACAGGGGACAGGTAACCAACTCAGGAACTGGGTTTCAAGACTGCGAGTTTTCCAAGTTGGAAAAAATAAAGCAAACCAGAACCCACGAGACTGGCATCTCTTGAATCTATTTACCAGGACAGTTAGCATCACTGCGGTCAGTAGTAACCTCATGGGTCACCACACTTGGAAGCTGGTCAAAATGACTCAGCATCTGTTTGTTATTTCGTATATGTAGGAAAAATATTGCCTTGGGTCAATTAGATTTTTCTTCAAAAACTGAACATTGCTGCAGTATAATTTCTCCCTTTTTCCTTTAAAAAAAATCTCAAAACAACTTGCCATT
Source organism: Redunca redunca (assembly GCA_006410935.1). Taxonomy (NCBI): domain Eukaryota; kingdom Metazoa; phylum Chordata; class Mammalia; order Artiodactyla; family Bovidae; genus Redunca; species Redunca redunca. Next base: position 68,479 of record SJYQ01007766.1, read on the forward strand.
CCATTTAAAATATTACTTAGAGCTAGTAGATGCCAGACCTCATTGTCAAGCAGGTCCGTGATTTGTAATGAATATTGTGGTCAGGGGGAGCGCCATGAATAGTGTCTAATAATTTTCAGCCCTTCATACATGGAGTAGGGTATAGACCAAGGCTGGTTTCAATTTTACTTCATATAAAACACAGAAGACTATTTACCAGATGTTGTCCTTTTTCAAATAACTCTCAAATCTTGGGGTGAATTACAGCTGCACTTCAAAGCAGTCTGTTGCAATTACCTTTCTGACATTTTCAGTGCAAAAGAATCATAATAAAAAGAAACATGTATATATTGATCACTATCAACAGCAATCTTTGGAATGATGTCGGAAGTGAGGCTTTTGAAGAGCATTTCAAACTCATCTGCTGGAGAAATTAAATCAATTAGTTTATGGCATCTACCCAGTTTCCATGTTGTTACTTTTTAAAAATATTTTCTTTCTTGGACACGTAAGTAGAATACCTGTTTTCTCCAATGCAACTCTTAAAAATACACCTTTGAATAAAATTGGTGGCTTATAAAAGTGCTAAACTGAGGCACAATTTTGGAGCAAGTGTGAACGGCATAGAAAGGAGGGCAAGAAAGTAACTGTTTCTTAGGAGAGAAACTCCTACTACGCATGAGCCATTGAGCTAGGACTTGGTATTGACTAGTTTCATGGCCTATTCTTCAAAAAGACTGCTTCCCTTTCAAGTAAAATATACAAGAAATTTCTGATACACCACAAATGATAAGATTGTAGCAGCATTTTCTAAACACCAAGAAGGAAGCCTGCTTGGATGGGAGCTATGGGCTTAGTTTTCGCTTCTCTGCGTGGCTGAAACCCTGGCATGGGACGCATTCACTGAGATGGAGTTAGTGCACACCCCCAGGCTGCTCCATTTCCCATCGGTGGGCAGCGGCAGCAGCGTCCTGCGGGGTCATCACCGCCAGGAGCAGCCTGGCCGCGAAGCCCCCAGCCCCCTCACCTCCGTGACAGCTGCGGCCGCGGTAGGGCCGGTAGCACTCACACTGGTGACCGAGCCACAGGTTGAGGCAGCGTCCTCTGTTGTGACAAGGCTGGCTCTCACACCAGTCCTTCCGGGTGCAGCCTGCCCTGACGTTCAGAGACTGGTTGGATGAGACGTTCTCTGCGGTGATGGCATTCGAGTCCAGGTGCACGTCTTGGAGGCAGCCTACGAGCGAAGGTGCGGATGGCATCTTATAGACGTTAAACAGAGCATCACCACTGTGGGCTCTTCCTTCTGGCAAACCCCCCAAAAAGGAGTTTTGGAGAGCACACGCTGATGACCCATCGCTTTCAAACGGAGAAGGAGCCCTAGCGACGCACGTCCCTGTGCAAGAGCCGTCGCGCAGGGCGAGGGTCACAGCCTCTTCGAACGTCGCCTCCACCGCGTGCCACCCTCCGTCGCTGGTGTCGTGGGGGATGAGCAGGACCACCTTTGGCCGATCGCCGACTTGAACAGTCAAGTGGACGAAGCCAGCCAGCACCTCCAGCATCACAAACGCGTCCCGGTCACCCCGGAAGAGCAGCAGGGCCGCCGGCTGGACGGTCTGGAACCTGAGGGCTATGGTACAGCCTGAGTCCTGGGCTGGAGCTGAGCCACTTGAGACCCACAGGAAGCCGCTGCCCTCAAAGGACAGTGTGGTGACGGTTCCACACTGTGACCCGGTGTAGCCAGGGGGGCACAGGCAGTCGAACCCATGCCGGCCGTCGTGGACGTAGGGGACGCACGTCCCATTGTTTAGACACGGATGATTGGCACAGCCCAGGAGAATATCTGAGCAGTCCCTGCCTCCAAAGAAGACTCCAGAATGGGGATCAAACGGGCAGTGGCAAGTGTAACCCTCAGGCGAGTTCTCACAAGTGCCCCCGTTGCGGCAAGGGCTGGACGAGCACTCGTCCACGTCCTCTTCACAGTGGACTCCTGTTCAAGGACAGAGAACAGATCTGAGTTACATACAGTCAGATGGAACACAGACACCTCACGTCATCTTCATGTGGAATCTTGCGGAGGGGCGACGGGCTCACGTCTAGGGCTGTGACAGAGAGAAGTGTGAATCATGATCGAGGGTGCTATCATTCTGCCTGTGAGGCGCAGGGACGTGCCGTCACAGTAAGCCCGGGATTCTTCCTCTCGAAGTCGGCTCCTTGCCATGCAGAGTGGCTGACTCAGATCATCACCGACAGATACATATGTGACACTGAATGTCGTAACATGTTTTTTCAAAGAGAGAGATTGCTATTGGGATCAAATCCAGATACAGACTATTTGTTTGGGGACTTAATTCCCAGATATGGTTTATGCTGCCCTGGGCTGCTAATTTAGCTCTGTTCCACTTGGGAGCAGCGATCTGCCTTCTCCGTTTTGGGCAGCTCCCCATAATCCCTAGAGGCTTCCCTGGTGGCTCGGATGGTAAAGAAGCTGCCTGCCAGTGCAGGGGATGTGAGTTTGATCCCCAGGTCAGGAAGGCGCCCTGGAGAAGGAAATGGCAACCCACTCCGGTATTGTGGCCTGGGAAACCCCATGGACAGAGGAGCCTGGCCGGCTACAGTCCACAGGCTCGCAAAGAGCTGGACACGACTCAGCAACTAAAGAACAAGAATATAATCCCTAGACCCACAGACAGTGCAGACGCCTCTCTGCAGAGGCTTCTGAGGAGAATAGAGGGGCCCCTCTCCTGCTCACCAGGATTCTAATACAAACTGTGAAAACTGTCCAACAACAAGCCCTGGCTTCTTCACTTTCTTTTACTCTTCTTCCTGACTCTCAAGTCAAAAACACTTTTGATACCTAATTAGAGAACTCATTAAATAAATTCTATTAGAATTCTAATAGAATTCATTTAATCCAAGTAACAAAAAAGAAACATAACACTTTGTGAGAGCGATGGTGGCTGCTTTTTGATGAAGTTCAAATGCACAAACGGTGCTGACAGAGACTGCGTGCGTGTGGCACTTACACAGCGTTGCCAACACCATCGCCCACGTGCTATGTCTGTGCTTACTGAAAGACCCAGAGGCTTTCAGGGCAGATGGGCTCAGCTCTCTTTCACAGGCAGTTTCGAAGCTTAGAAAGACTGGTGTCTAAATTCCAAAGCACTTATACAATCTGGTTTTTAAAATGCAGTGGGACACTTTCTCTTTTTAACTGACAATTTAGCGCATTCCTGCTTATTGTTATTACTAACATGTCTGTCTAACTTTCCCAATGAACTCCATACCTACATGCCTGCTTTTAAAATTTACTCAAAGGCTCCCATATTGATAAAGCTGGGTTTGAATCCCAGCTAAGGTAGTGAGCAGGTTACATTTCCTTTTTGTGTCTAGGTCTTCTGATCTAAAACGGGGCTAATACCAGTACCTGCAGCACAAGGCTTCTGAAAGATTGAGTTAAGACACACTGGATGCTCATAACATTGCTTGATATATAAATACTCCACAAGTGTTGGCTGCAATTAAAACGAAGTAACAAAATGAATTATTCTCTCATGACAAAATCAAGTCGCGTTATCATCGAGAGAAACTATTTAGAAAGGGGAGGCATCTGACAAATTGTACGACTCTCCATGAGAGATTTACTGGAACAGCACGTTGGCTGGAGTCTCACTCTTCACGAGAGAAGGGAAGCTGCCTTGTTCGACAGTGCGTGTCTAAACCACACACCATGCCTGCACCATGTTTGGCACTTGGAAACCAATTTTTAAATGAATTGATTAATGATGACCATCGTAAGCTGACTAAAATGTTCATACTGAATTTATCCTCATCTAATCCAAAGCCCAAAGTGCTATTTTGTGTCTATTTTCAGGTAAATGTACCCGGTGTTAATCTGTGCCCCCGGCCACTTAGGCACCATATGTTTAGACCCTCGACTGAACCCTACTGTACTTATATTTTACTCTACTTGGATTGCTTTCATACAATTTTATTAATCCAAAAGTACTTCAAGCTCCATGAAAAGAGGGAACATATCACAGTCTTAGAGTCTCCAACAGTCCCTGCACAGGGCTGAGCAGGTATGTGTCATAAAAGAACCTGGGTGAGTAGACAAAGGAAAACGAGATCAAACGGATTTGTTTGCTATAATATAGAATCATCCTAGATTTCCTCTTCTTGGGCTCTAAAATCCCTGCAGATGGTGACTGCAGCCATGAAATCAAGGTGATTGCTTCTTGGCAGGAAAACTATGACAAGCCTAGATAGCATATTAAAATGCAAAGACATCACTTTGCCAACAAAGGTCCATAATAGTCAAGGCTATAGTCTTTCCAGTAGTAACGTATGCATGTGACAGCTGGACCAGAAAGAAAGTAGAACACTGAAGAACCGATGCTTTTGCATTGCAGTGCTGGAGAAGACTCTTGAGAGTCCTTCAATAGCAAGGAGATCAAAGAGGTCAATCCTAAAGGAATTAACCCTGAATATTCATTGGAAGGACTGATGCTGAAGCTGAAGCTGAAGCTCTAATACTTTGGCTACCTGATGCAAAGAGCTGGCTCACTGGAAAAGACCCTGATGCTGGGAAAGGTTGAGGGCAGGAGAAGGGGGTGACAGAGGATGAGATGGTTGGATGGCATCATCGATTCAATGGACAAAATCTTGGACAAACTCCGGGAGATAGTGAAGGACAAGGAATCCCGGCATGCTGCAGTCCATGGGATCACAAAGAGTCAGTCATAACATGGTGACTGAACAAACAATCAAAAAATAGTCATCCTTATAGGTAATAGAGAACTGACATAGGAATTACAGGCTATATTCTAAAGGAGAGTTCTAATGAAAGTTTCATTTAACTCAACTCACAACAAGTTCTTCTAAAACTCTGTTGTTAGAAGATATTTTACTTAGATTTGATTTTCACAGGATTTTGAGCACAGAAAAAATTAATCTGCAAGCATTTAATTAAGAGGAATACTGAACAACTCATGAGTTATAATCGTATAAAGTGAAACACCTTGCCCCCACCCATTGTGCTTTCAACATATTTAATGGAGTGGAGGGTAAAAGCTTGGATAAAATCTCCAGCAGACTCCAAGTCTTTTCTCTCAGCCTTGAGTAATAATAGTCTTAAGGTCATATTTTAAACACTGATGCTAAATAGTCATAAGAACAGTGAACTTTTAGTACATTTCAAAATTGAATCTTCAGGCTGTCTTGGAAATGCTTGAGCAGTTCCCCCTTCTTCTTCCCTCCACTCCACTCCCCTACCCTTCTAGACTTCCGCCTGAGTGTCAGAAGGGTTCAGAAGGCATTCCCTGCCGGGTGCTGGCGGTGCATGCTTCACGCTCCCTGAGACTGGCAGGTGCTTCAGGGGGACTTATTCCGGGGGCTCTTTGCTGGGTTCTTGGTCTCCGATGCTCCAGTGAAGACCTCAGAGAGCTGCCAGCAGGCCTTGATCTCAAGTTGCCCCTCCACCAGCCCCTTCCCCATGGATTTCCTGAGGTTTGCTCCACTTCACCCACTTGGTCTGTCTGTTGGCGTTCCTGAACCTTCTAAGAGGGACCAGGACCCATTTCACACTGGCCACTGGCTGCCACCCCTCCCGTGATTCCCCAAGAATCCCAGGTCCACAGGCTCTGCTTCACAAGTGGAGATGAAGTGGGTAGCTGCCCAGCCCAGCCCAGCAGCATCCCCCTCGCCCTCCTCTCCTCCTGCAGCCCCAGGCATGCCCTTTCGCCTCTAGGTTCCTCGGGTAGGTGGAGAATCTAGGCTAAGTTGCCGCTCCTGCTCTTCCCACAAATTATGTGAGACTGCAGTCTCCTTGGAGCCACTCTGGTTGGTTGTGGTGAGAATGTAACCCCCAACCTGGCACATGAGGGCTGGGCACCAGCTTGGCATAGCAGCCAGTTTCTCCAGAGAAATCTCTGCAGACTCGCTCCTTCAGGCTGCCTCCTGGGAGCTTTCACAGAACCCTGAAATGAGCCTAAAGTCTGTCATCTGTCTTGATTTTAACATTCTGCACTATAGTCTCTCAAAATCCACGTTGGCTCCTGAAGCACCCATATTTTGGCCCACTGTGATCTGCTGGGCTAAGTCACTCCTACTCTGAGGAGGAGCAGGCTGCTAAGTTTTGTCCTACCCTTTGCAAGGCTACAGACTGTAGCCCAGCAGGCTCCTCTGTCCATGGGATTCTTCAGACAAGAACACTGGAGTGGGTTGCCATGCCCTCCTCCAGGGGATCTTCCCAACCCAGGGATCGAACCCTGGTCTCTTATGTCTCCTGCACTGGCAGATGGGTACTTTACGACTAGTGACATCTGAGAAGTCTTTTTGACCCCTTAGTTGAAGTTTTAATTTACCGTTTTCTTAAATTTATAAGATACCTATTCTGAGCCTCACAGAGGATTGTGAGAGACACAAAGCAGAAGACACAGGCCAGGCCTCAGTATGCTTACGGCATAACGGAACAAGAAAACTTGTATTTATGCAAATACAGAAAATGCATTGCGTATTGCAGGTTCTCAAAGAATGTATGGATAATAAGTGGGGACCAAATTAGGGGAGCATTTGAGAAGATTTAGCCAAGACAGACTTTATTTTCTTGGGTTCCAAAATCACTGTAGATGGTGACTGCAGCCATAAAGTGAAAAGATACTTCCTCCTTAGAAGAAAAGCTATGACAAACCTAGACAGGTTATTAAAAAGCAGAGACATCACTTTACTGACAAAGGTCCGTATAGTCAAAGGTATGGCTTTCCCAGGAGTCATGTGCAGATGTGAGAGCTGGACCGTAAAGAAGACTGAGCACCCAAGAATTGATGCTTTTGAACTGCGGTGCTGGAAAAGACTCTCAAGAGTCCCTTGGACTGCAAGGAGATCAAACCAGTCAATCCTAAAGGAAATCAACCCTGAATATTCACTGGAAGGACTGATGCTGAAACTGAAGCTCCGATACTTGGCCACCTGATGCAAAGAGCCAACTCATTGGAAAAGACCCAGATGCTGAGACAGCTTGAGGGCAGGAGGAGAAGGGGGTGACAGAGGATGAGAAGGTTGGATGGCATCATCGACTCAATGAACATAAATTTAAGCAAACTCCAGGAGATGGTGAAGGACAGGGAAGCCTGGGGTGCTATAGTTCACGTGGTTGGAAAGAGTTGGACATGACTGAGTGACTGACCAACAAGCCAGGTTTTAAGGAAAAAGAATCGAATGAGAGATTGTTGTAAATCTTTAGTTGTGAAAACTAAAACTTTTAAGTCAAATCAACCAATAAATATTGATTACATATCTACTGCATATAAAAAACACTGTGGATAACATGGAATAAAAATTGACCCCCGTCCTCACTAGTTTAATGGAAAAATAAGACAAATGTGCGAAAAATTAAATGAAAGTGTAAATTAAGACAACATTAGAGAGACCACTGAACAGGGTATAATGGGTTCCAAGTGAATCGTATGAACAACAGCTGCTCTGGAGAGAGAGTGATCTTCAGGATGGGCTGAATTGGGAAGATTTTGTAGGTAGAATTTAAGACAGGTTTTCACGTATGGGTCAGATTGGCAAAGACACATGCAGTCTTAGCCGAATCAACAAAAACTGTTTCGTGGAAAACCATTAGGTGTTTAGAGGTGACAGTGCGCTTGGCAATCTAGTTGACATGGAGGATTTATGCAGGAAAAGCAAGTTAGAAAGATTAAATGTAGCTAGACTGGAGAAGGTCTGGCTTTGAGGGTGTTTTGTTTCATTAATTAATTTTTGGAAGGCAATGGGGATTAAGCTGGTAGTTATTGAATGGAAGGCCGACCTGCTTTCGCCTAAGGACCCATCCCACGGGATCTGTAGCAGAGTGAAGTGGGAAGAAACCAGAGACAGGAAGAGGCAAGGCAGTTGTGAGAATCATCCACACCTCAGATTAGGAGGGCCTGGAGTCAGACACTTCCTTCTTTATCACTACAGTCTTGCATTTATCTCTGGTCAGCAAACAAGTACAGAGAGGGATATTTCTTTATGGTTGCTGACTGTATTTTATCTTGCAACTTCTAAAATTTATAGATTTAATCTTTCACAAAATAACTACCAATCACTTGATTATTAGTTGTCCTTCCTTTAAATATAAACAAGAAAAACTAGTTTTAGATTTTACTACCATCATGGGGAAAACAGAGAGAAAGTCTGGGTCAACAGGTCTGATGAGAGGTCAATATTTAGGTCAATAGTCTGAAGAAAGTAAGAAGAATTAGATATCAAAAGTAGAAAGGTAATTTATGCTTTCACTTTGCTTAAAATCTGTTCATTGACATCTCCAACATAAAATAAGGTTAGGCATATTTATTTCATGAACCTAGAAAATTAAAATGGGAAGAGAGACTGAAACTTCTTTTATTGGCTATTTGACTGGCTTAGCAAAGAATGTCTGCTGTCAATCAAGATAAAAGGATTAAGGAATATTTGTGGGATTACCTGTGTCATTCAGTCTTCTTAATGGGTATTTTAGGTGACAATGAACTGGTTATTTAGGTCCTTGTATTTATAGAACAAGGTGGATTGCTTAAAGCTGTTATGTTGTTCATGTGAAGTCTATTCATTTAATTCAAAAAGGTCACTTCCTTTTATTTTTCTAAAGTTCTTTTATTTGAATATCTGATTCTATGATAAGATTATATTTAAAAATAATCAAGATAGGGAAAATTCATATTATCTGGAATACCCCATATTTACACAATAATAGATTATATTCATGGATAAAAAGGACATAGACTTTATGTTTAATATAAATATTATGAACTGTTAAATGACCCTTTGCTATATTCCCACTTTACAGAAAGTCATAGCTAATGAAATATCTAATAGAAAATTATTTCTACAAAAACTTATATAAAAGTAAGTTTCATCTTTCTTTATTTTAAATGACTCAGGTGTTTTATTTTAATAAATAGAAATCAAGAAAAAATTAAAGTCCAAGGACTCGTTGCCTAAATATTCCCTGTACTCATTACTGTTACTCAAAACTAGTAATTTTCAGTTGATAGCAATCTCTAATATAGCATTAACACTAGTTGCTAAATAACCATCTTAAACACTGTAACAATGGCACAATCACCTTATACAAGTAATAAGAAAAGAGTGCGTTACCTATGAGCATTGCCATTAAAATGTGAAAACCTTGGGTCCTGGCTCCAAACATTTTCCTGCAGAAAAAGGGATATCCATCCAAACGCCTGCTAGGTTGGCAGGACCAGTTTCTGATGGTTTTCTACCATTTTCCAAAAGTGTGTCACCTTCTTCCTTCAGGCAGAGGCCGTGGGACTTAGTCTGGGTGCTGGATCAGTGGGGCTTAGCGTGACCCATTTGTGCTGCTTACCAAGCAGACCTGTTACAGCCTTAGTCTCTCCTTAGCCCTGGCGCCTCCCCTTTCTAAGTCCCGAGCAAATGTTAACAGGAACGCTGCCACCTCTATCACAGAAGGATGCGTTTGGGGGTCTTGACAGACTGGAATTTTTGGTAACTTCTATCAGGGACCGTTAGAGATCGATTTTATTTTTTCTTGACAACAGTGAAAATGGCTTTTGTTTTCATTTTTTCCCCTATTTTGCTTTTGAACAGCAGTTATGAACTTTATGGCAGCTTCGAATCTATTGATTCTACTGCATCTACCTATGCAGGGCACTGGCAAAGAGAAAACTATGGAAACAGCAGGGGTTTTCATCAGACTTCCCAGATTGTGGCCAGTTATTTGTGTGATACTCCCAGGCTTCAATTCCAATTCTCTGTGGAAAAAAAAAAAAAAAAAGACTCTGCTCTGTCCGTCTTAAATGTGACGGCACTTGACGCTGGGCAAGAGGGCAACTTGAGTAGGTGAGCTGCGGGGACAAACTTAGAGGAGCTGCTGCTTGACGGTCTGGCTTCACTTTTTTTTAACAGACTCGAGGATCTGCAGAGGTTTCACTGGGGCAAAACAGGCTGAGACCTCACCAAGCGCCACAGAACTGCCTCGGGGCCTGAAATCCTTACCACTGGAGCAATTTCTGTAGGCTGAGGCCTGGTCTCTTAGAAGGCTTGAAAAGATGAAAATACTACCTGAGAAGGGTGGTAACCGTGTCATAAGGCAGGCATCAGTGCCTTCTCATGGGTCAGGATACAAGCCTAAAAATCTGCCAGGGGGCTCCTCTGGTGACTCGTCAGAGCAGGAGACAGGGGTTCAATCCCTGCTCTGGGAGGCTCCCACGTGCCACGGAGCAACGAAGTCGGCGTGCCACAGCTGCTGAACCTGGGCTCCAGAGCCTTCGCGCCTGAGTCCGCTCTCCGCAGCGAGAAGCCGCCGCAATGCGAAGCCGCAGGCCACAGCCAGAGGGCAGCCCCGGCCCTCGCCACAGCCGGAGACAAGCCTGCATGGCAGCGAGGCCCGGGCAAAGCCAGAAACAGATTTTAAAAGTTATTTTTAAACAGTCTGCCGTGGATCTGAGCCAGAGAGGCTGTGATGGAAACCAGGTGATAAGGGAAAAGTCATTGCCGTAGCATATTCCTTCACTCATTATTTGCTCACCCTTTTAACTGTGCCGGATGGAATGTGCATCACTCATGATTCATTCATCCTTTTCACAGGTGCCGGAAATAGGATGTGAGCAAAAGGAGCCTTGGCTCTGCCTCACGGGAGGAAACATGGGTTACCCAGGTTTACAGCCCTAGGGAAGGCTGGGCAGACGCGGGTCTCGGGGACCATAGGACCAAGTCAGCCCCCGGGGGCTAGAGGAGACGGTGCGGTGCAGAGGAGCAACGGGGGCAGAGTTCTGACCTCTGGATCAGCTCAGAGAGAAGCTTCTAGCGACCACCAGGGGGCCAGAGTAATGGAATAGAATAAACAAAGAGCAGGAGCCTTGAAAACTGATTTTCAGAAGCCAACTTTGATACTTACTAGGCTATGAGAATTCGGGCAGGCTTCCCAGGTGGCACCTTGGTAAAGAACCCGCCTGCCAATGCAGGACACACAAGTGACTGGGGTTTGATCTATGAGTCAGGAAGATCCCCTGGAGAAGAAATGGCAACCTGCTCCAGCATTGTTGCCTGGAGAACCCCGTGGACAGAGGAGCCTGGCGGGCTGCAGGCTCGGGGTCACAAAAGAGTTGAACGCGACTGAGCATGCGCAAGCATGCACGCAGGGGAGCTCTGGGGAGCTCAGGCAAGCAGCTATTTTTTAAGCTAAAGCTAATGTATGAAGTGGGCATAATAAAGCCTATTAAGCAGTTATGTCTGTGTGAGCAAAATGAGAACTATAAATGCTTGGGGCATAGTAGTATTTCAAAAGAATTTCAATAATTTGTGTGCGTGTGTAATGGATAAGTAATCTTGAATATAAATGACTAGAACTAAAATGTAGAAGGCATGCTGACCAAATTTGCAGGCAATGTGAACTTGTTCAAGATAAGGACTCCTCTGAACCAGAAATGATGGGCCAACCCAACAGTTGTTTCCCCTGCACATCTCACGCCCTTCCTTACGGGCAGAGCACACCTCCACCATAATGGATGCCGAAGACAGATTCTCACATCCTCCTTGGTAGCTGGGCCACGGGCATGTGACCCAGTCCCGGGCAACGGAACCTGAGGAGGCTCTGCTAGGGGGCCTCTGCCAAGGGCCTTCCTTCCTAACATGAAAAGATACGCGGCCGTCCTCTGATATTGTCTTGTACAGCTATGTCCTGTGGCTGTCACAGTGGAAAATACGATCTAGGGCAAATAAAATGATAATCCTTCTGAATCTCCAGATTTCTAATGCTTTTAATCCTTTCAGTTCAGTTCAGCCACTCAGTCATGTCTGACTCTTTGCAATCCCGTGGATGGCAGCATGCCAGGCTTCCTTGTCCACCACCAACTCCTGAAGCTCGCTCAAACTCATGTCCATCGAGTCAGGGATGCCATCCAACCATCTTATCCCCTGTTGTCCCCTTCTCCTCCCACCTTCAATCTTTCCCCACATCAGGGTCTTTTCCAATGAGTCAGTTCTTCGTATCAGGTGGCCAAAGTATCGGAGCTTCAGCTTCAGCATCAGTCCTTCCAATGAATATTCAGCACTGATTTCCTTTAGGATGGACTGGTTGGATCTCCTTGCAGTCCAAGGGACTCTCAAGAGTCTTCTCCAACATCACAGTTCAAAAACATCAATTCTTCAGCCCTCAGCTTTCTTCACAGTCCAACTCTCACATCCATACATGACTCCTGGAAAAACCATAGACAGACCTTTGTTGACAAAGTAATGTCTCTGCTTTTTAATATGCTGTCTAGGTTGGTCATAGCTGTTCTTCCAAGGAGCAAGTGTCTTTTAATTTCATGGCTGAAGTCACCATCTGCAGTGATTTTGGAGCCCAAGAATATAGTCTGTCCCTGCTTCCATTGTCTCCCCATCTGTTGGTGTGGAGTGATGGGACTGGATGCCATGATCTTAGTATTCTGAATGTTGAGTTTTAAACCAACTTTTTCACTCTCCTCTTTCACTTTCATCAGGAGGCTCTTTAGTTCTTCATCACTTTCTGCCATAAGAGTGGTGTCATCTGTGTATCTGAGGTTATTGATCTTCCAGCTTGTGCTTCATCCAGCCCAGCATTTCAAATGATGTACTCTGCATATAAGTTAAATAAGCATGGTGACAATATATAGCCTTGACAAACTCCCTTCCTCATTTGGAACCAGTCTGTTGTTCCATGTCAGTTCTAACTGTTGCTTCTTAACTTGCATACAGATTTCTCAGGAGGCAGGTCAGGTGGTCTGGTATTTCCATCTCTTTCATAATTTTCCATAGTTTGTTGTGATCCACACAGTCAAAGGTTTTAGCACAGTCCATAAAGCAGAAGTAGATGTTTTTCTGAAACTCTCTTGCTTTTTTGATGATCCAGCGAATGTTGGCAATTTGATCTCTGGTTCCTCTGTCTTTTCTAAATCCAGCTTGAACATCTGGAAGCTCATGGTTCATGTACTGTTGAAGCCTTGAAGAATTTTGAGCATTACTTTACTAGCGTGTGAGATGAGTGTAAGGGTGCAGTAGTTTGAACTTTCTTTGGCATTGCCTTTCTTTGGGATTGGAAAGAAAACTGACCCTTTCCAGTCCTGTGGCCATGGCTGAGGTTTCCAAATTTGCTGGCGTGTTAAGTGCAGCACTTTCAAAGCATCATCTTTTAGGATCTGAAATAGCTCAACTATTCCATCACCTCCACTAGCTTTGTTCGTAGTGATGCTTCCTACGGCCCGCTTGACTTTGCATTCCAGGATGTCTGGCTCTAGGTGAGTGGGTAGCCTTTCCCTTCCCCAGGGTATCTTCCCAACTCAGGGATCAAACCCAGGTCTCCCGAATTGCGGATGGATTCTTTACCAGCTGAGCCACCAGGGAAGCCCTTGAATCCTTTAGTAGGAATTGCTATAAGAAGTACACTCCATAAGGAAATCTAATATAAATCAATTCCTTGAAACCATGTTGTTCGATAAATTCTTGAAGAAACTAGGGTAGTTTAACCCAGAGAAAAGCAAGTACTAGAGAACATCAGAAGGTCTGCACAGAGCTGTAAGTTCAGCCCGTAAAACTGTCTTTTTCATTTGGTGCTGCCAGGGAAAAGTGGCACCAATGGTAAGATGCCATAGGATGCTACATTTTTGCTCACTGTGCAGAGTCTCCTGGAAATCGACGCTGAGGTTCATAGAATCAGTTGTCTTGAAGGACAGGAAGTTTTCTGACCTTGAAGATGTGCACATTTAGAAAGGATCACCAGGCAGGGTGAATGCTACACAGAAAATTAAAGAGCAGATGGGTTATAGAGTCCAGTGGTCTCTAAGGACTCTTCTAGCCGTGAGATTCTATCATCATTTACAAGTAAAAGATGTGTTGTATGCATCACTGCTAAGTAAATAATATAAGAAGAGACTTCTTCAGCAGAGCATGCTTAATACAATAAACTTCAACATCTTCATAACCTCGTCACGGTTTTTAGAATGTTTAAAAGGAAAGAGTAGTAGTTTCCTTAGAAGGCTTCTACCAGAATCAGTGAGGTAGTTATTCTGAGTTGATAGGTCTAGCTCCTATTGGGGGCTTATCCAACACTGTTTATCTTGCCAAAACCTCTTACCTCCATTTTTACTTGCTTAAGACAATGATTAAGTTTTAAAAAATATATATCCATAATTTATTATGTGTTGATTATAGTTAAATTACACTTTTCCAGAGGTCACCAGAAGTGATCTCAACCAGCCAGAACATAATCATGAAGATATATTCTAAAAGTGTCTATGTTTAAAAAACAGAGATTGCAAAGTTAATTAACTGTATCCTCAGACCCTTGTTCACCAGTTATTATTATTTTGTGTTAGTTGCTCAGTCGTGTCTGACTCTTTGCGAGCACATGAACTGTAGCCAACCAGGCTCCTCTGTCTGTGGGATTCTCCGGGCAAGAATACTGGAGTAGATTGCCAAGCCCTTCTCCAGGGGATCTCCCCAACCCAGGGATCAAACCCGTGTCTCTTACGTCTCCTGCATTGGCAGCGGGTTCTTTACCACTAGCACCATTATTTTAGACACAATTATTATTTTAGACACACACCTTCTGATGTGCCCAGTACCTGCTTTTCTCTGGGTTACACTTCTTTACTTTTTTCAATACCTGGATTACCAGGTATCCAGAAAGAGAAAAGAGGACTCTACCATATATATTTTTAGCATCAAGAAATAATAATTGAGAGCTGGACAGTTGAATAGGTGGAAAGTAATTTTTAAGAACCGTGAAGGGTCCCAGCTCTGTGGACAGTTTATAATTTCCACAATGACAGAGTATGTTGCTACTGTCATTTCAGAGAAGATGGAAGTGACTCCTGGTAGGTGCGACCAGGGTCCCCATCTGCATGACTCCTGAGATGAGCTTATTCCTTCTCTTCTAAATCAAGTTGCTTCCAAGGAAAATAATGCAATGATATGGCATAAAATAATACATGAAAGTAAGCCAGTTGGCAAATATTAAAAATAGGAGCAAAATCAGTATCTGTTTTAAGGCTGTGCTCCACAGGACAATGACATTCAATAAACCAATAACGTAAGTCATCAATAGAATGCCTAAGTGCATGCAGCCTTTTCCACACAGAAATGCAATAAAAGTGTCATATGTTTCTGAAATATTTTAATGCAAAATGGTGAAAAGAAAGCATATTTTCCCACAAGAATCATACGAATGTTTTACATCTAAAGCTCTTTTACATGGGCCACCTCCAACCTTAGTGACATCAAAAGAGCAGGATGTTATCATTGGTGATTATCTTGTTTATTAAGGTGTGTATGTGTGCAGCGTCGAGCATGGGGCTGATTCTTCACCACCCGTTTTCCTTTGGTCTATTTCATTATTGCACTATTCTAAAGTTTGATTTGAGACACATACACACACGCTCTAGACCTGACATTTGTTCAGAACCATACAGCCACTCAGGTAAAAATACTGAGCCCAGAGGAAGATTCGACTCAGTCCATGTGTGAAGAGTTTGGGGAGACCTTCAAATGGAAGATGAAATAGCTGCACAAAAGCTTTGCATTTCAGCCCTCCGATGCACTTGAATTTTGCACTTCAAAAGTCCCACTTTGAAGCCCAGTGGGGATGGGGGGAGTGATTTTTAGTTATTTTACAGACTACCAAGTAGGAAATGCAGCACTGCACACATTCACTCCCGTTGTCTTTATTGAAAAGTAATTTCAGAGAAACTTGATCCAGTTCAACAGGAGCTCTCCTGATTGGCTCCAAACAGTAAATCATCAGAGATGACTCTGCCCTTGCTGAGTCCCTCTCCCCCTCTTCTTGTCAAAAGTGCATGATCAAACACCCGGTTACAGGGAATTACAAAAACCTGGTCTGGGCTGGGCTCCACGCGCTGCTGTTCCACATGATGTTTGCCTTCTCTTTGCCATGGCAGGAAGTGCCTTTCCTTTCATTGGTAGTGACAGTCGTGGGCTCACACGTTTATTAATATTTGGTTCTGCAGGGCCACCAAGTAATGTCCGAGGCTGAGGAAATGACTGAGCTGACATTCAGGGCCCTCGACAATCTGGCTTTTATTTAACCATCCCCTCCACCCCACCCCCAAGCCCAGCATTCCTTTCCACTGCCCACCACAGAAAGGGTCTGTATCCACACATTTTTAGCAGAATAAAAATTGAAGCATATTCAAAGCGTTCTCCCTCTCTCCACTTATTCAAAATCTCAACTTTCTTCCCAGACTCAGCTTCGTAGGTGCTCAGGCCTGACACCCTGCCCTCCAGCATCCCAGACTTGTCTCAGAAAAGACTAGGCTCTGTTGCTACTTATTCTTTAATACTTGTGATTTGCTTTCCTCCAGCTGCACTGTAAGGCCTGTGCATGTGAATGGCTCGATTGCCACTCTCTGGTACACGCTTTACACACCAGCACTGTGCCCGGTGAACGGTACCCCACGATGCTACAGGGTAGTGTGCCCGTCTCTGACGCAGCGCGTGGGGTGCAGTCACACGTTCCCAGAATCAAAGCTAACAGGCACTCAGTCCTTTCCACGCATAAAAGAGTCTGACATATTGGAACACAACTCTAGTCTTTACCTGAGGGCTCTGAATCTGGTGCTCACAAACAGCTAAAGCATCCATGAATGGACATCTTGGGTTTATGGACCTTTTGAAAACATATGAAATATTTTGTGATTTGTTATTATTGCATTTTCTGGGGAGACCATTCATAGTAGCAACTCTAAAATTTAATATAAGTATCACTTAAAAACTTGAGTAGCTTTGTTCTCCACCAGATATTTTCTAGAGAACAGTGAAAGTGAAGTCACTCAGTCATGTCCGACTCTTTGTGACCCCGTGGACTGCAGCCCACCAGGCTCCTCTGTCCATGGAATTCTCCAGAATACTGGAGTGGGTTGCTATTTCCTTCTCCAGGGGATCCTCCCGACCCAGGGATCGAACTCAGGTCTCCCACACTGCAGGCAGACGCTTTTCCATCTGAGCTGCCAGGGAAGCCCTAAGTATCACTTCAGTTGAGTTCAGTTCAGTCGCTCAGTCATGTCCGACTCTGCAACCCCATGAATCCCAGCACGCCAGGCCTCCCTGTCCATCACCAACTCCCTGAGTTCACTCAGACTCACGTCCATCGAGTCAGTGATGCCATCCAGCCATTTCATCCTCTGTTGTACCCCAGGAGGAGAACCTCCTGCCCCCAGTCCCTCCCAGCATCAGAGTCTTTTCCAGTGAGTCAGCTCTTCGCATGAGGTGGCCAAAGTACTGGAGTTTCAGCTTCCACATCATTCCTTCCAAAGAAATCCCAGGGCTGATCTCCTTCAGAATGGACTGGTTGGATCTCCTTGCAGTCCAAGGGACTCTCAAGAGTCTTCTCCAACACCACAGTTCAAAAGCATCAATTCTTCGGCGCTCAGCCTTCTTCACAGTCCAACTCTCACATCCATACATGACCACAGGAAAAACCATAGCCTTGACTAGACGGACCTTAGTCGGCAAAGCAATGTCTCTGCTTTTGAATATGCTATCTAGGTTGTTCATAACTTTTCTTCCAAGGAGTAAGTGTCTTTAAATTTCATGGCTGCAGTCACCATTTGCAGTGATTTTGGAACCCAGAAAAATAAAGTCTGACACTGTTTCCACTGTTTCCCCATCTATTTGCCATGAAGTGATGGGACCAGATGCCATGATCTTTGTTTTCTAAATGTTGAGCTTTAAGCTAACTTTTTCACTCTCCACTTTCACTTTCATCAAGAGGCTTTTTAGTTCCTCTTCACTTTCTGCCATAACGGTGGTATCATCTGCATATCTGAGGTTACTGATATTTCTCCCAGCAGTCTAGATTCCAGCTTGTGTTTCTTCCAGTCCAGTGTTTCTCATGATGTACTCTGCATATAAGTTAAATAAGCAGGGTGACAATATACAGCCTTGATGTACTGCTTTTCCTATTTGGAACCAGTCTGTTGTTCCATGTCCAGTTCGAACTGTTGCTTCCTGACCTGCATACAGATTTCTCAAGAGGCAGGTCAGGTGGTCTGGTATTCCCATCTCTTTCAGAATTTTCCACAGTTTATTGTGATCCACACAGTCAAAGGCTTTGGCATAGTCAATAAAGCAGACATAGATGTTTTTCTGGAACTCTCTTGCTTTTTTGATGATCCAGCAGATGTTGGCAATTTGTTCTCTGGTTCCTCTGCCTTTTCTGAAACCAGCCTGAACATCAGGAAGTTCACGGTTCACGTATTGCTGAAGCCTGGCTTGGAGAATTTTGAGCATTACTTTACTAGCATGTGAGATGAGTGCAATTGTGCAATAGTTTGAGTATCACTTAGTGAGGGTTAAAATATGTTTAAAAAGGCAGATTCCCAGGACAAAGGATTACACAAATTTTGATGTGTAAAGGAACATGCAGATGATTTTAGGAGGCTGCACTATGTTCGTGATAATACAGAATAAAACTTAGTTTCTTTGTGCGACATAAACAGAAACACATAACCAGTCTCCACCTTGTTTCCTCCCTAGACCTCCTAAGACTAGTCATTTCCTGAGTGAGGGGGTGATAGGAGTGTTCCACACAGCGGTCCTAAATCCCTTGGATGATAACAGTGGCTTTTGTTATAATGAGGCGACTTTGGGTGGGCTCCTGGAAAGCTTTAGGTTGAGGAGGGGTCACCAGAAAGACCAAGCTGAGATCAGAAGCTTGACCACTCAGCGCCACCCCATATTCTCCAGGGGTTGTACCTACATGATAAAGCTTCCATAAAAACTCCTCAAGTACAAGGGTCAGAGAATTTCCAGGTTGGTGATCACCCTGAGGTGCTGGGAAGGTGACCTGTTTTGAGAGGGGACGAAGAACCAGCCACCACCACCTACCTCCTTGCCCCATGTTTCTCTTCCATTTTGCTGTTAATAAATTGCATCCTTTAGATAAGCAAAAACAAAAACACAATATAGTACTAAGAAGGTAGCTTATAGTGATAAATGCCTACATTAAAAAACAAGATCTCAAATAAACAGCCTAACTTTACACTTCAAGAAGCTAGGAAAAGAAGCAAAACTGAGCCTGACGTTAGCAGAAGGCTGGAAAGAGAGATTAGAGTAGAAATAAATGTAACAGAGAATATAAGCCATGGAAAAAATTCATGAAACTTAGAATTGATTTTCTGAAAAGACAAACAGAATTGATGAACCCTTAGCCAGATGAATCAAGGGAAAACAAGAGAAGACTCAAATAAAACCAGAATTGAAAGAGAAGTCTTTACAACCAATACTGCAGCCTCAGGAAAAGAAAAGGAAATCCTGTACATGTGACAATGTGGATGAGC
Source organism: Redunca redunca (assembly GCA_006410935.1). Classification (NCBI taxonomy): domain Eukaryota; kingdom Metazoa; phylum Chordata; class Mammalia; order Artiodactyla; family Bovidae; genus Redunca; species Redunca redunca. Next base: position 87,795 of record SJYQ01007766.1, read on the forward strand.
CCGGAGGACATTATGCTGAGCAAAATAAGCCAGAAGCAGAGAGACAAATGGGGCTTCTCAGGTGGCACCAGCGGTAAAGAACCCACCTGCCGATGCAGGAGACATACGAGGAGGCGTGATTCCATTCCTGAGTCAGGAAGATCTCCTGGAGGAGGGCATGGTAACCCACTCCGGTGCTCTTGCTGGAGAATCCCATAGACAGAGGAGCCTGGTGGGCTACAATCCATGGGGTCGCCAAGAATCAGACACGACTGAGCGACTTAGCACACACAGAAAGACAAATGCGGCACGCTCTCACTTACACATGGAACCTAAAACAATCAAATTCACGGAAGCAAAGAGCAGAGAGAGGGGGCTGCCAGGGACAGGAGCGAGGCAGAAATGGAAGGTTTTCAGGACAAAGCTTCAGTTATGCAAAGAGAACAAGTTCTAGAAGCCTACTGCACAGCAGAGTGTTGATAGTAACCCTGTATTTCGTTTGCAAAATCTGCTAATAGTAGACCTTAGGTTCAGTGTTTTAATAAAATTTTTAAAAATTTTAAGAGGCTAGATCTCATGTTAAATGTTCTTACTACAATAAAAAGTGTAAATAGTAAATACACGAAGACATCTAAAGTGGCTAAAGCTGTGTTCAAAAGCAAGTCACTGAGCATAATGCTTTATTCCTGATTTAATTTATTAATAAAAGATAAAATAGAATCTTATAAAAAAAAGCATGTCACAGAGTAAAAATAACTGCTGTTCAAATTTTAAGTTTTGGAAGTAGGAAATAATAGAGGATCAGAAGTAGTAAATACTGGAGGAAAAAGCATAATACACAGCAGAAATGAAAGATTTAAGACCATTTAAGACCATTCACGTGTTTATTTCCACAGAGGGGAAAACAGATAAATGACACACTAGATTTACTCAAGAAAAAAATTTTAAATTAACAGCAAATACTAATATATTGTAAAAACAGATACAAAAGATATACAAAAGAATACCATTTATAATATACAGAAATACATTTTGAAAAATTGAAAACAAGCAGGCATAATTTTCTGGGAAGTAAGAATGATCAAATGACTAAAGGAAGAAGAGAAGGAGATAACAGCTAGGAGAAATATTTCAAGAGCTTTTTAGCATAAAAGGCTTAGGTGCTTAACAGTTTCTATAAATTAATGATAACCCTGATGTTAGACAATATCCTACAGGAAAAGATGGAAAGGTATTCAAAGCATGATATTTTCCTATCATAAAATCAATATCTAACTGTTAAATTATCCAAAAAAAAGCATGCAAATCAACCTTATTCATGCATATTGATACAATAGTACTAATGTGAATAAGATACCCCCCAACTTTTTTTAATTAAAATTTTTTTTTTTCAGAAATGACTTTTAAGATGTGATCAAAGCTAACATCACTATAATAAGCCATATTGATAGTCGCAAGGAGATCAAACCAGTCCATCGTAAAGGAAATCACTGGAAGGACTGAATGTTCATTGGAAGGACTGATGCTGAAACCGAAGCTCCAACACTCTGGCCACCTGATGCGAAGAGCTGACTCACTGTAAAAGACCCTGATGCTGGGAAAGACTGAAGGCAGGAGAGAAGGGGACGGCAGAGGATGAGATGGTTGGATGGCATCACTCACTGGACATGAGTCTGAGCAAGCTCGGGGAGTTGGTGATGGACAGGGGGGCCTGGCTTGCTGCAGTCCACGTGGTCACAAAGAGTCAGACATGACTGAGCAACGGAACTGAATGCAAGTGTCTGTCCGTGGATAACTGGACAGGCACATGTATTGATATGCACGCACCAGAATACCATTTAACCTTTAAACAGGAAAGAACTCTGACAGTCTGCTGATGTTTGAACCTTGACTGCATTATGGTGAGTGAATCAAGCCAGTCGCAAGAGAAATACTGAATAATTTGAACTGTGTGAGGTTTCTAGATAAGTCAAATGCATAAAGGCAGAAAGTAGAATGGCGGTTGTCAGGGCCTGGAGACAGGTTCCCTAGGGGAGTTGCTTAATGGGTATATAATTTTAATTTTGCAAGATGAAAAGAGTTCCAAAGATTGGCTATACAATAATGTGAATGTACGTAATATTACCGAACTGTACACTTAAAAATGCCTAAGAAGATACATTTTGTTATGTGTATCCTATCACAATTAAAAACAAAAGTAATAAAAAATAAGAATGAGGGAAACTTTAAAAAAAATTTACTGAAGGATGCAACTTAAACTTCTGTTCTGAAATACAGATACAATTCAATACTAGAAAATCTACCAATAGTTTACATTAATAGGTATAATAACAAAAACATGATTCTTTTAACAGGTGATAAAAATCAGTCCAATAAAATCCAGTGCCATTTCTACAAAATAAGATGCTGTCAGAACAGTGAGATGGAAGCATCCAAGATCAGCACGGTAAGCATGTTTCTCTTTCACCAGATATGCACGGAATGGTAAGACTAAGGTAAAATCAGGAACCCAACGTGAGTCAGCACTCAGCTGTAATTAATTACACATCGAGTACTTGCAAGCTCAGTCACTNCAAGTCTCTGGGAGCCAAAGTTTTTTTTAAAATAACTTAAAGCAGGCCTGAATGAATATTTGAGCCAGAAACTGTGTACATCAAAGTGAGGCTGAATGGTGCTTTTATGTGTTTGCATGGTTCACGGTTTATTCTGGAAGAAAAAAGCAGGACAGGGTTTGTAAGGCCACTAGAGATCCAGGAGTTCCGTACAGTGTTTAATGTTTCTGTGTTTAAGATGTACCCTAGTTTATTTTATCACTTTTAAACGCTCTTTCGTAATACTTCTAGTTTCTCTTGGCGGCTCCTGTGTTCAAAATCTCTGACCCGCTTTAATAACACCAGCTATGAAGGGTGTAGCACCATCTAGTGGAAACGCTCGCTAACTGCAGAACCACTGACTTCATTCATTAGTTCATTGACTCATGGGATACAAATGGTTGCTTGAGTGTGAGATACTTTGCTAAACATTTTGTTTTCATTGATTTGATTCTCACACATGGTAGGTAGACTTCTAATGTGCCTCTAAGATTCCCCATTCTTGGTATCTATACTCTCATGTAATCTCTTCCCCTTGAGTCTGAGCTGGAACCAGTGACTTGCTTCTAAATACTAGAATATGGCAGAGGTGATAGGATTCACTTCCACGATTATGTTGAAAAGACTGTGACTTCCAAGATGACTTGCTCTGTTGATGACTTTGATCAAATTGCCATTGTTAAAAGCCGACCATCAGTGAGAACTGAGACCCTCAGCCCAACCCTCCTCAAGGAATTGACTCCAGCTGACAACTCTGTGAGCGGGTTTGGAAGTAGATTATATCCCAACTGATTTCTGCTGGATTCTGTGTTATCTATATTATGTCCTTTCTGTTTGCTTTGGGTTTAATTAGCTTCTTTTTCTGGTGTCTTAGAAGTTTAGATGATTATTTGAGATTTTTCAGACTTTCCTAATGTAAGCAAGTAATGATATAAATTAGGAATGGGCAAACTTTTTCTGTAAAGGGTGTGATGGCAGATATTTAGGCTTTGTGATCCACATGCCCTCTTGTGCAAGCATGCTGAGTCGCTTCCGTCGTGGCCCACTCTTTGCAACCTCCTGGACTGCAGCCTGCCAGGCTCCTCTGTCCACGGGATTCTCCAGGCAAGAATACCGGAGTGGGCTGCCATCTCCTCCAGGGGCTCTTCCAGACCGGTGTTTCTCATGTCTCCTGCATCGGCAGGCAGATTCCTTACCACTTGTGCCACCTGGGAGGCCCCTCTTACAACCACTCAACTCCGGGGTGGAAGACAATAAATTTACAGAAGATTTCCAAGAAAACTTCATTTATAAAAACAGGCAGTGGTATGGATTTCGTTGCTACAGTTTTCTAACTTTGCTATACGTTTCTGAGATTAAGTTTAGTATTATAAAGATTTCACAGAAAGGCTGAAAGTCCACTAAAATTCCTCTCTTTTCTCCTTTGTAGGTAATATCTCTTTTCTCTGCCTGGCCACAAGATTTTCTCTTTCTGTTTAGCTTTCAGCAGTTTGAAAATGATATATCTAGGAGTGTGTGTATGTGTGTGTGTGTGTGATTTCTTCCTAGGTTTCTCTGAGATTCTTTAATTCTTTAATCTTGGGGTTTAGTATCTTTATTACTATTTTTAGAGAATTTTTAGCCACTTTCTCTTAAAATATTTTGTTTGTTCCATCCCTTTTCTTGCTTTTGCATCAATTATAGGTATGTTAAACTGATATTGTCCCAAAGCTCCCATATGTACCGTCTTTTTTTTCTTCTTCCATTTTCACTCTTATTTTCTGTTTGTTTAGTTTGAATAATTTCTCTTTCCTTACCTTCAAGTTCACTGACTCTTTCCTCCATAGTGTTGAGTTTACTGATGAGGTTGCAGACAAAACTCTTCCTTTCTGATATTGTATTTTTAAAAAATGCATTCAAGTTATATGTGATGCTCATGGAATTTCCATCTCACGGCTGAAATTAGCAATCTGTGTATTATCCCACTTTTCAGTTAGGCCTTTCAACACGCTGACCAAAGTCATTCGAAAGCCCTGCCTCCTGCTCCCAGAGTCTGCGCCACTCTCGGGCTCTTGCTCTTCCGGTGCGGAAGCCACCTCTCTGTGCTCCCGCCTCCCTGGCGATGAGCTGTTGCTTGTCAGGTGCTGGCTAGACTGGCGCTGGGGGCAGAGGCGCTCTCTGTTGTCCTGGGGGAGCCTCAGTCTTGGGTAGGGTCTGAGTCGTAGATCTGGGGCTGGGGCTTTTGGGGACTCCTGTCCCTCCTCCCACGGCAGCCGATCCTGCCTCGTGCCCGCTGCTGATCCCGTGCAGGACAGAGTTTCAGGCTCTCTTCCTGCGGAGGGAGGTCTCCCACGGTGTTGGTACTGGGTACTGGACACAGGATTCTCTGCTGCCTCTCCTATAAGATAAGAAGGTTTATTTCTTCTGCTCTTCGCTGTGCCCTGGAAGGACCGGATTTTCTGTCTCTTCCCCTGTGGCTCAAGAATTTGCTCCATAGGAGAGAGGCCGGGGGTAGGGCTTTGCGCCTTTCCCTGCAGTGGAGACTGACCCCTTCCTGCAGCCTGATCCCAGAAAGAAGGCAGGCCTCTGGTCTCGGCCCTGCTTCCAGTGGGGCTTTATTTCAAGATAATCTCTTCGGTTAATTTTTATATTCCTTTAGTGAGTAATATGGGCTTCTCTGGTGGCTCAGAGGTAAGGAATCTGCCTGCAATTCAGATGTGGGTTCAATCTCTCAGTCAGGAAGAGCCCCTGGAGGAGGGCATGGCAACCCACTCCAGTATTCTTGCTTGGGAAAATCCCATGGATAGCGAAACCTGGCGGGCTACGGTCCACGGGGTCACAAGGGAATCCGACATAATTTAGCAACTAAACAACAACAAGTAATAATATGCAATCTCCCAAACAACTCAGAATACGCACATAAGGTGGGAAAATATTTCTGGCTTATGAAACATTTGTTTCCTGCCTCCATTTAGAGAAATTTTCAGAGTTCAACTAGTTTCAGATATAACATACATTACTTGGGGTCAGAAGAAACACTTCTAGAAAGTTATTTCACTTAATTAGCACTCGGAACAGTGCTGAAGCATATCAAGTTTGTGAGATGATTTTCGTTGCTGGAGCTGGGAGAGTAATTTATTTTTCAATCATGTCTCTGCTGCATTTGCTCTGTAGACAACCTTTGGTGGTTCTGTTCAGATTCAATCTTTATGTGGAAACTGTAACTTTAGGCAAGTTACTTATGGTCTGAGGCCCAACCTTCCTTCTCTCGACAAGGCTGATACTAATAACTGCACCCCAGGGTTAGGATGAAAACTGAATGGTGTAAACAATACTCCTCAGCTGCCTCGTGAGTCAGCTATTTATTTCTCTGGTTGCCTTAGGAACTAACTAAGGCATCAAACAGAGATACGACTTGGAGAAATCCCATCTCACTGGAGCACAGCCTAATGCATGCGCTCTTGTGACGAAAAATGGGATTTCTGTGAATGGTTTAGACAACCTACTGAATTAAAATGTTATCACCACCTTTGGAGAAATACAGATGACAGCTAATCCTGTCACTGACCAGAAATGGTGCCTTGAAACTGACTTCAATAAAAACCGAACCAACATGATTCCTTGACACAAGAAGTAAATTGAAGGTTAAAGTCATTAGGATTTTTAAAATAAACTAAATTATAATGTATAATTATAGAAATTCATGTATAATTCTTTTTATTAATTGGT
>SJYQ01007766.1:94100-174692 GCA_006410935.1 Redunca redunca
TCATAATATCTATGCATATAAATGCAGTTACATATATAAATTCTAGTATGTATACCTAAAACTTCCTAAATTTTATGGGAATTTTTAAAAAGGCTGACTATATACTATTTATATACATAGTAAGATTTAAAAACTGGTCTTGAGACTACTGTAGTTTTAAACAAAAAAAGAAAAACTATTTCAAAAGCACCTTTTCTTACTATATATTCACTTCTCTTTATTCTGTTTTCCTAATGCTTATTTAAATGCATTTCACTTTTCACTTTCATGCATTGGAGAAGGAAATGGCAACCCACTTCAGTATTCTTGCCTGGAGAATCCCAGGGACGATGGAGCCTGGTGGGCTGCCCTCTATGGGGTCGCACAGAGTCGGACACGACTGAAGCGACTTAGCAGCAGCAGCAAGCATTTTGGAAAAAATAAAGTAAAAGAACAGACCAAAGTGACTTAATATTCATAAAAATTCCATTCTTACTAATGGAAGCAGAGTTTGTAAAGGGCTAGGGTTGTAATAATATGCCATAATGCAAACATCTGAAATTTCATTGGCTGAAACATGATCTAGAGTAATAGTTTGAACCATTTGGGTAATATTTTTTTGTAAAAGTTTGATTACTTAAATCCTTTAAAGCCTAAGACCTTTTCAGTAAAATAATAGTTTTTTTTTTTTCCTCATTGGTTTCACCTCTTAAGTAATGACTTTTTCTCCTTTGAAAAAAATGACCACTTTTCAAGCGATCAGCAGTGCTGGCAGTACCTGGTGCAGTCATGTAGACCTGCGGAGGAAACTGAAACCAGCCCAGCTGTCTCACCGCGCGCGGGCTCCCGAGTCGGGCCGCTTGCGCTCTGCTCCTGCTGGATTCTCCACCTGCGGGCCTCTCGCCAGTGCTTCGTGGGGCTGGGACTCTGAAGCTAGTCGTTCAGCAGCAGCAAACCTAGCTCTAAGAAACGGTAGTTTATATTAGTGCCCATGACTGCGTCTAGAAAAGCAGATGAAACATGGAGCAAACGGTTCTACTTTTCGCTGTGTGTTCACTCCTGTGTCTCTTTTGCATGCGCTTTTAAATTTTAATCTACCTTTAAACCTGTATTGTTAACACTCTGGGAAAAAGCTGATTTAGAGTCTTAGTTATATTTATATTGTGAGAGACACACTCAACGTACTTAGCCAGTCTGTGTTTGGATGCAACTACAGAGCGTATAAATTTATGCTCAGTTGGTAAAGAATCCGCCTGCAGTGCAGGAGACCCCGGTTCGATTCCTGGCTTGGGAAGATCCCCTGGAGAAGGGACCGGCTACCCACTCCAGCATTCTGGCCTGGAGAATTCCATGGACTGTATAGTCCATGGGGTTGCAAAGAGTCGGACACGACTGAGTGACTTTCACTTTTCACTTTCAGGGCAGCAGGCAACGCCACCCACCTCCCCCCATTATTTCACCAGGCTCTAAGTTTAAAGACAACCTGCATTTGTAACCTGATTCCCTACTTGGTTATGGGGGTGGCAGCTCAGAAAATGAAATTCCCAGCTCTTCAGCTCCACTTGCTCATTTCCAACAGGACTTAATTTCCTTACGAGGGCAGCCTTGCTGGTCCACTGCAGATCTGTCGAAATTTTATCCAGTTGCACATCTTATATTTGATCCATGGTATTTTTTAAAGTTATATTTTATTACAATTTCTCTGTAGTCATATTGATTCATTTAAGCGAGGCTTTAGAGCTCTGTTGTTCTACGTTCCATGTTTTATGAAACAGTAGTTTCACAAAAACAATCCATCCCTTTCCCCTTTCCCCTTTTTAGTCTTGGGGTTCCTTCTTGGCATTCGACAGTATGGCCACAGAGACTGGAAAGTGGGTATCCAGTAATAGCACCAGGAGAAATAATTATTATACGTGACTAAGAGGAGCTAACATTCCAAGAATCACTGGGAAATGTATTTATTTCCATTTGGACTATTTCCCCCCCAAATTTAATATGTACCTTTTCCAATCCCGCCAACTCTCAAGTTGGTCTTATTTTCACATTGTGCTTAAGCAATAATTCTGTATATTTTTCACGCTACCTATTTCTTTCCTGGTAGAAAGGGTTGCAATATGGAAACCATGGAAGTGGATTATTTGTGTTTCATCATAGCTCCAGCCCTCTAGTGCACTGTTACTCGGTCGTGTCCGACTCTCTGTGACCCCGTGGACTGTAGCCCGCCAGGCTCCTCTGTCCATGGAGTTCTCCAGGCAAGGATACTGGAGTGGGGAGCCATTCCTTTCTCCAGGGGATCTTCCCCACCCAGTGGTCGAGCCCAGGCCTCCTGCACTGAAGGCAGATTCTTTACCATGTGAGCCACCAGGGAAGCCCGGCACCAGTTCCGAACCATCGGCAATTATGATGCAGTTACCCTGCGTGTAACTGGACTGCATCCTGTGGTGCAATCTCTGAGGTCTTAGCTAGAATTAGGTGAGAGAGCTAGTTTTCTCACTTGCAAGTGGGAAAATGATATACACATATATTTTTTAAATATAAAAAACAAAATATATTTTATATTCAAAATTATATATATACATATGTATATATATGTAATTGTACATAAATGATTTTGGTTGTTTTGCCTTGTCATTCGAGAGAAAAATGGGAACTTCAGGTGTGGAACACGAGTAGAAGGTGGCCTCAGGTGCTGCCACACCATCCTTGCCCCTCCGAAGCTGCTCGGATGCCTGAGCCCCCTTTCCCCGGGACGGGGGCCCCACAGGATGCTTGCCCTACTGTGGTTCAGTTGCTCAGTCGGGTCTGACTCTTTGTGACCCCATGGGCTGCGGCACACCAGGCTTCCCTGACCTTCACTGTCTCCCAGAGTTTGCTCAAATTCATGTCTATTGAGTTGATGATGCCACCTAACCATCTCATCCTCTGTCACCCCCTTCTTCTCCTGCCTTCAATCTTTCCTGGCTTCAGGGTCTTTTCCAATGAGTTGGCTCTTCGCATCAGGTGACCAAAGGATTGGAACTTCAGCTTCAACATCAGTCCTTCCAATGAATATTCAGGACTGATTTCCTTTAGGATTGACTGGTTTGATCTCTTTCCAGTTCAAAGGACTCTCAAGAGTCTTCTCTAGCACCACAATTTGAAAGCATCAGTTCTTCAGAGTTCAGCCTTCTTTATGGTCCATCTCTCACATCCATCTGTACAGGACTACTGGAAAGACCATAGCTTTGACTAGACAGATCTTTGTCAGCAAAGTGATGTCTCTGGTTTTTAACATCCTGTCTAAGTTTGTCATAGCTTTCCCTCCAAGAAGCAAGCATCTTTTAATTGTGTGGCTGAAGTTACCATCCGCAGTGATTTTGAAGCCCAAGAAAATAAAATCTGTCACTGCTTCCATTTTTTCCCCTACTACTTGCCATAAAGTGATGGGACCAGAAGTAAGGATCTTAGTTTTTTGAATATGAGTTTTCAGCCAGCTTTTTCACTCTACTCTTTCACCTGCATCAGCCTTCAAAGCCCTCCCTGACCTCACCCCTAGTTTCTTACAGCTTCTTGAATACATCCCTGGGAATAAAAGATGCCCTTAGGTGTCTTTGCAGGGAGACCCCCAAGTTTCACCTGCAAATTCTATAAGCAGACAGATGCCCCATCACACTCAACCCTGGACCCTCTCAGATACTGACTTTATCCAAGACTTGAATGTGACTTGTCATCCTGATGTTTATTACTGTGGGAGGGTCTTTCCCTTCCTTCTTGACATTTTTCTTAATTCTTGCTTGTTGCACCCACAATCTGACCCACTAGCACCTCTCAGAAAGCCTCTCCATCCTGGCAGTACACTTCTGGGAACTGGTTACATTCAACAGCCATGAACGAGAAGGTCAGCAGCTTGGGTGTGCAAAACCCAAGAGTGGAATTAATTATAAAGTTTTGGGCCGCAACTATCAGAAGCAAAGATACGTGCTGGTCTGTGCAGTTATATATGGAGCTCACTTTGCTTGTTAACAGAAAACAACGCGCAACTGCAAGCATCCTTTTCCATTTGAACTCTTTCCAATGCAATCATCTTCCATTACAGTGACAACTTCACAGCAGAAACTTGGTTTGCTTTTCTGCACTCTTCGAAATGATACCATTAAACAACTCTTCTGAAGGGGTCAGAAGAAATCACGAGAAATTTATGAGACTCTGTGCGACTGTAGACCCCGTGCCCCGCCATCAGAGTTGGGTGAACCTGGCCTGTGGGATCAATAGTTATTATAGCAGGTGGACAGGCCAACAAGGCAAATGATTTCATAAGGTTTCTTTCCTGAGGAGACCACACTAAAAACAAATTTGTTTTCACTCCAACAACCTCTGAGGGAGTTTCAGAATGTTAGCTGTTTTGATGAATACCACTATCGAGAGAGACTGGGAGGCTTCTAACAAGCCATAAAAGGAATTGTGTTTCTGGTCTCTAGGTGAATTCTCTTGCTTGTTCTAATTGCAATCGGCAAGTAATCGCTCCTGCTGTCTGCTCAGAAACCTGCCCTGTCTTCAACTCTTGCCTGGGGAAATAGTTCCTTGGGAAAGTACTTTGACAATTCCTAGGAATTAAAAAGAATTTTTTTTTTGCTCCAATATATATGAATCTGCAAAAAATAAGTAACTATGCCTGCATAAGCTTATTGTCGAGTCCTGTCACAGCATATTTATAATGGCCTCGGGCTAGAAAACGACGATTTTAATAGGAAGTGTCTTTATCTGAAAAGACACCAAAAATCAAGAAGAGACTCTTCAGTTGTTATTTTTGTGAGAAAGGAAGGCAATTTAAATATTTTAATTAAGCTTTCCCCCACCCCAGCTTTATTGAGATTTAAATGATACACCGGGGGTATCTCCTCTCCACCACTCACTGCTCTGCTCCTGGGAGCTGACTGTGGCTCAGATCATGAACTCCTTGTTGCCAAATTCAGACTTGAATTGAAGAAAGTAGGGAAAACCACTAGACCATTCAGGTATGATGTAAGTCAAATCCCTAATGATTATATAGTAGAAGTGAGAAATAGATTTAAGGGCCTAGATCTGATAGGCAGAGTGCCTGATGAACTATGGATGGAAGGAGGTTCCTGACATTGCACAGGAGACAGGGAGCAAGACCATTCCCAAGAAAAAGAAATTCAAAAAAGCAAAATGGCTGTCAGAGGAGGCCTTACAAATAGCTGTGAAGAGAAGCGAAAAGGAAAGGAGAAAAGGAAAGATATACCCATTTGAATGCAGAGTTTCAAGAATAGCAAGGAGAGATAAGAAAGCTTTCCTCAGTGATCAGTGCAAAGAAATAGAGGAAAACAATAGAATGGGAAAGACTAGAGATCTCTTCAAGAAAATTAAAGATAACAAGGGAATATTTCATGCAAAAATGGGCTTGATAAAGGACCGAAATGGTATGGACCTAACAGAAGCAGAAGATATTAAGAAGAGGTGGCAAGAATACAGGGAAAAACTATACAAAAAAGATCTTCACAACCCAGATAATCACGATGGTGTGATCACTCACCTAGAGCCAGACATCCTGGAATGTGAAGTCAAGTGGGCCTTAGGGAGCATCACTGCGAACAAAGCTAGTGGAGGTGATGGAATTCCAGTTAAGCTATTTCAAATCCTAAAAGATGATGCTGTGAAAGTGCTGCACTCAATATGCCAGCAAATTTGGACAACTCAGCAGTGGCCGCAGGACTGGAAAAGGCCAGTTTTCATTCTAATCCCACAGAAAGGCAATGCCAAAGAATGCTCAAAATACTGCACAATTGCACTCATCTCATATCCTAGTAAAGTAATGCTCAAAATTCTCCAAGCCAGGCTTCAACAGTACGTGAACTGTGAAATTCCAGCTGTTCAANGGTGTGCTGCAGTCCGTGGGGTCACAGAGTCGGATGTGACCTTCACTTTCATGTTCCTTCATTTCATAACATCATGGTTAATATCAATGAATACATATATATTGCTGTCAACATATTAATACCTTCTATTAACATTAATATTATGTATAGAGTATGCATTGTTATAACATAATATATTCTAATATACTTTTATTATTACTACTATAAATAACCTGTTCAAACTGGTACCCTGAAGAGTTGGAGTGATATGAGAAAAAAGACTCAAGAAAGAAGAGAAACCTGAAAACTTATTTTCTACTTCATAATTTTATGGCTCACATTATATACATATACTTTCCTGATAGAATATCAAAGAGAATTACAGAGCACAGTTTCCAAATACCCCTCATTTATCTATTTACATTTAAAAAAAGACATATTTTTGGAAAAAGCAATCCTCCACTGCTTGTTCATTTAAATTACAATTTGGGAATCATGAACACAACTTTAATAATGATAACACACAACTGATAATATACAACCTGTACGGCTAATTCAAAAAATTAACAACAGCAGTTCATCGCAGAGGGTAGAATTTGTGATATGGGGCGGGGCGGGGGGAAAGGTCTGCAATAGTAACATTTCAGAGGAAAATTCCCGTTTTAGAAACCTGAATTAATGAGCTTAGCTGACTAGATCACAGCCCTCCCTCCCTGCAAACTCCTCAGATAGAAAATCCTTCAAAGGTTTCCGCTGATCCTCTGAAGTGCAGAGCAAGTCCCATTTTATTACAAGTCTCTCCACCTTTGATGAAGGAGATTAGCTTTCCTTTTACTTTTTTCTATCCAAGAATCTTTACCAGAGAGAAAAGACCACTGACTGAGACAGGTGGTACCCAGCTCTCCAAGGCAGAGGAGCAGTACAAATATGCAGATGAGGCCCTTCACATCCTCGTTACCTGTAAGTGCTAAACAATTGAGCGTGAAGTGCTTTGGGGGAATAATTTAGGTAAAACCGCTTTATGTGCTGCAAGTACCACAGTGTAAGGTACGTCTCTGCTCATTTGCCCACTTTATTGTTCCATTTTGAGGACTTCAAGGAAGCTCCAGAGGCCTGGGGGACTCATGAATGTTAACTGACTTCACGAAAAGGCTACACCTACAGAATGTGGAAAATACATTTAAGATGCAACTCCCCTCTCAAGACCATATGCTCTGAACTTGGAATCAAGGCGAGGGTCCTATACTGAGATGCCCACTCACACCAGGTGACCATCTGCAGAGGCAGTGCTGTTTCCAGGGCCAGCTCCTGATGCCAGGACTTTGCATTTCCCCTTGCAGGGCAGAGCACGGCCCGCCTGGGAGTGCTTGGCGCCTGGTGGTCTGGGCCCAGGTCCTCCGTGCCCTGTGCCTTCTGTGTGAGCCTAGAAGATGAGTTACTGAACCTCTCTAGGCCTTAATTTCCTCATTTGTCAAATTTGAGTGATGACCAAGATAGGAGTTTTAAGAAGAGAAAAAAAATGAACTCAAGCTTTGTGGCAGCTGAGACAAAAGAGAAATCACGATGTCTGAAGTCACAATGTCCCACAGAAGGTTCAACTTAGAAATCTAAAATTTCTTAGAAGTGTCTTTGTATAAGGGACAATTTGACAAAGACATGTAACCATTTAGCAAAGAGTAACTTAACTAGCAGTTCTGTTGAAAAAGTAGAGTTTCTCTGTGCCTGCGATCTCGGTCCTCAGGGCCAACCCTAGGCACCTGGTCCTGGAATAGTATTTGCAAGAAGCAGATAAAGAAGTGGGTAGCTGATTCAGAGGCATCTGTCAGTGGTTATCTGACAATTCAGAGACAAGGCTTAGAAAAGCTCAAGGAAAGAAATGTCACTATGATCCCTATTTTACCTTTCCCAAATGTCAACAATTTTAGTTGCGGTTCACATGGACACTCATAGAGAGATAGGTATCTTATGTGTTGACTGAAAGCAGGTCCACTACACACAAACCAAGGAGGTGTGAGGCTAGGGGGAGGGGTAAGCAAGTGAGAGGGCGAAGAACACAGGGGTGGAGGCCAAGAATTCTCAGAGTGTAACTTGGGGCCCATTCAAGTCCTTGAATGATTCTGAAACAGCTCCAGAATTCTGCACCAAAAAGAGTGGACAAGTAACTTTAGCCTGAGAGATTTTTCAGGGAGGTCATCAATTTTCTATTCCAGCTATGAAAGAACTTAAATCCTGCAGGGCTGCAGCCTGGGAGGTCAAGGAAACTTAAAAAAGCCACAGAATGTACCTGAAACAAGTTCTGTGTGTACCTTTATTTCCTTCTTCCCTCCCTAGAATGTAATTTGCGCAGAGGCAGAGACTATAGTCTGTTTTGTGTTTCCAAGACACGCCGCAGTCGCTGGCACAGCGTCTGCTCTTAGTAACTGTTTGTCCAGTGCAGGGTCATAACTGTATGTACACCCAGATGCATACACGTGTGATAGCTTATTCAGTGACAGTTCTGCTTTGGGCCTATTTTTTGTTTTGCAGCTTCTGCTGGATATAATTGATAAACAGGTTCCTTTGACACTTAAAGCAGGCTGCTTTATAACACAGATGGTCCTCTGGAAAATGCCTTTCCATCTTAGAATGATTATTGTAGCATCTTCTCTGAGATTTGCTTTCTTATGCCAATGAATAAGCAAATTATTAAGTGAATTAATTAATTTGCAATGTCTTCATGCAAGCTAAGTCACTTCAGTCATGTCTGACTCTTTGGACTGTAGCCTACCAGGCTCCTCCGTCCATGGGATTCTCCAGGAAAGAATACTGGAGTGGGTTGCCATGCCCTCCTCCAGGGGATTTTCCCAACCCAGGGATCAAACTCATGTCTACTTATGTCTCCTGCACTGGAGGCAGATTTTTTACCGCTAACGCCACCTGGGAAGCCCTTGCAATGTCTATATATCACTAAAAGAAGTGTGACGTTGTCACTGATTTCCTTCCTTCGTCAATCAGAGTCTATCACATGCTTCACCAGCTGTCAAGTCTGCATCAGGCACAGTGCCGGGTATTTGAAAGGAAAGAGTGGGTCCCACTGTCACTGTCCTCAAGGGAGACATATGATGATAGAAAATATGTATACTGGGCTTTCTTGGGGTGGGTCTCCGGCTCAGGGGTGCCTGTGGCAGCAGTGTTCTGAGCCACGCTCCATCGTGGGTGCAGGTTCGACTCCTGGGCGGGCATGGCTCTGGCCCGGGCCAGCTGCATCCAAGACAAGCTAGGAACTATTCTAGGCATTCTGCACATATTAACTCACAAGTGAGAAACTAGACAGACACATTAGACTAATTTGTCTTCATGCTGAGGAAGTCTGGCCCCACGGTCCACGCTTCCAATCACCACCACAGTTTCATTTCACTCAGCTTGGTAAAGAACTGCCTAGCACAGAGCCAGGCAAGTCATATGTATTTGAAAATTACATACTGAGCTAAGCTTCTTCCAGCCTAAAGGAGGAGAGGCCATTTGGAAAGCCTCAAACCCATCCATGGTGAAGAGTTTACTCCCTGAAGCCCATAAATTATTCAGCTGCCTTACATTAAAGAGTGCAGAACACTTTTAAGGAGTTCAAGCATCTCACTGGTTGGTATGTACTTGATTTTGCCAATCAGTGTGTAAATTTCCAAAATTTTTCAGGAGAGTAAAGATGTTGTGGACAGTTCTAACGATGCTCATTATTGCTACCGTAATGAGTTATGCTGTCATCTGACAAATTGAAGGTTATAAGCATAACCTCTTGTGTCTTTAATGATTTTCTATAGATCTGTGGTTTGACCAAATCAATTATATACATTATAGCTAGAGAATTTATTACAAAGGACAAAATTAATTATGTTTATTGAGGGAGCCCTTTTAGTTACATGTACACAAATGAAATTGATCTCCTAACTCTCTACGGAGAAAATTTTGTAAGATATCACTGCAAGGCCCTAGAGAAAATAATTATTTTGTGCATCTGAAAGAATATATTTATTTTCTCAGCATGCTTGCTATGATCTAAATTTGCTTGGGAAATATGTAGTAAACGGGGATTCAGCAGACAGTCTGAGTGAGCCAAGGAGAGTCATAACCTAGTCTCCTGTCGGGGCTTCCCTGGGGGCTCAGTGGTAAAGAATCCACCCGCCAATGCAAGAGATGCAAGTCTGATCCCCGGTTGGGAAGATCCGCTGGAGCAGGAAATAGCAACCCACTCCAGTATTCTTGCCTGGGAAATCCCATGCACAGAGGAGCCCGACAGACTACAGTCCATGGGAGTCACAAAGAGTTGGACCCAGTTCAGTAACTCAACAACAACATTTTCCTCTCATTTCTCTATTATAAAATATTCCTTAAAGTCACTGAAAAATTCTCTTATCACACAATGTCCACTGCCTCAACAGGCTATGGGGAGAGGAAACCCAGAATGGGGGACCCGTGTAACAGGCCTGAAGGTATTGCTTAAAGGAAGAGTCATGAAGCTGATAGTAATTAACCATCTGTTGGGATCCAAGAGGAGGAATTCGAACGGGAATGGCTGTCAGATGAGATAATGGGATCGAGAAGAGACATATATCCTCCGTGGAAACAGGGAGGCACTGAGGAATCTCTGCTTTTTTCTACTGCTGTGGGAGGCATGATTGGATGCTAAAATCTCTCACCCACAAGGACAGTTCAGCAAGACGAGATGTGCCAGGCACACAGCGTGCTGCCTCCTGGACCCCTCCATCCCGCTGGGCTGCTTTGCACAGCCCGCCATGGTGGTGACGTGTTTAGCCGGCATGGATCAAAGTGCCCCAGCGCCAACTGAGAGAATTCAAAGGCAAAGACGGCCTCAGATGATCTGGAAGGTGTCTTGGTGCAAAGCTTCTCAGTGTTTTAATTTCTCGTAGCGTTTTGCCTTTGGGGCTTTGCAGAATTTAACTGTGGTTGAAGTTAAGTGCGCAGCTGGGTGCTTGCTTCTATCATTTTTCCTAATGAATGCACTACGAGAAATTGGATTATCTTACTTGGATTCTCTCACCGATTTGTCTAAGCTGTTTAAATCTTTTCACTGGAACAAATTCTCTGAGCTTCCTCCTGCTTCTGTGGGGGAATAAGAGATACAAGGATGCCCTTTTCTGCCAGATAAATCTAGCTACTTAAGTGAAAGACCACAGCTGGATGGCTGCCCCAAGAAATAGTAGGAAAGTGGGTTAAGAGAAGAAATATAGGGTCTTATTAACATTTCAAGGGCGACTGAGACAGGCAAGAGATAATGAATGGTACTGGAGTTTGTCCAGGTCAAGGTGTTAAAACTCATTCAAAGAAATAGATAAATTTGAGGCCCTGGCCTCTGTTTAACCTCCCATCCAAAAAATGATTCTCCTTTGCCAAAACTTTTGATGATACTCCAGAATATTTGTTTAATAGGTAACTCAAAAGGAATGCTGCCTTCAGTTTAATTATCTTAGGCTCTGCAGAACCCAGGTGTGAAGTAGAAAATTAGACAGCTTCTATCTTTATTTGTCTTTTTCTTCCTACTTACTAAATCACTGAAACAAAGTAACATGCTAAAACATTTAAATCACAAAATGAAGTAGCCACATATGGAAGAATATTAAAGAAACAAAGTTCTACATCATGAAAAGATGCAGAAAAATGAAATCTTAATGCTATTGCTGAGCACTGGGGGCAGAGTTATAGAAAGAAAAAGTGTTATAGTCATCATCTAGGCAACATCCTGTGTTAAAATAAAATTATGTTAGTTTCAATAAAAAGGGACATAAAAAATTTCACTATGCAGCAGAACTGGCCCAAAGAATGGGGTTAGATATAAATTATCAAATGAAACTTATTATTTTGAAACTTATTCTAACCTCTAGCAAGATGTCAGTGGATATAATTCTTAATGTATAATAAAATATTCTATAAATATGGGAAACAAAAATCCCATCCTACTATTCTATGAAATTGAAAAGTTATTTTAAAGGGTCTTCTAAATATCATCTTTATTATTAGAAAATGGAACGCCATTGTGCACATTTATAATTGCCTTGTGCTACCGCTATGATGCTGATCATTAGTTCATTTTTACATACATTTTTAGAGTTGGAAAGAATCAAAGAAGTCATCCAATTCAACCAACCATTCAGTGAAGGATCTTATCCTTCCCACCCAGGAGCAATTCCAATCCCGTAGACCCTTTCTTCTTCCTGAGATGCTTGTGCCATTTGTAAGAGAGTTTTAATTGCTTGAAAGTCATTCCTTTGATTGAACTGAATTTTGCCTTTCCACGGGGTCGCACAGGGTCGGACACGACTGAAGCGACTTAGCAGCAGCAGCAGCATGCTGATTCTAGCCGCCTCCTTCAAAAGAAAGTAGCATATATTTAATCATTATCTTGACCTGGATTCTGGATACATGAGTATGCTCCCTTTACAACTAATTTATGAAGCTATAAATGTGTGACATGTGCACTTTTCTGCATGTAGGTTATACTTTGATAAAATGTTTACAAGATGCAAAAACAAAAAAAAGGAAGAGGAATAATGATATCTGGATTGGTATGGTTCTTTAGGAGAGGTAAACTATAATTTTGGGAGGGTGGCTTCTAAAGAAAACTTATGAAGAGAATTTATACATATCTGTGTGTGTTTGTGTGTGTGTGTGTGTGTACAGCTATGGCAGCAGAGTATCCGTGACATCTGTGAAATGTTTCATTCAGACTTTCCTCGTCAGGGTCAGACCACCACGAGAGGAACTGAAAATTAGCCTGGAATAACTTCATTCCACAGCTTCATCTCAGAGGCCTTAAAGGTGAGTCTAGCTCCTCTTCTGTCAAGAAAGGTTGATAGAGTTTTGGATTAGGGAATCCATCATATAAATTTTAGTGAATTTATTAAGAACTATTAAAATAAGAGAGAAAAAGAGAGATATGAGCAAAAGCAAGACAGAGAGAGAGAGAGAGATTGAAAATGAAGAAAGATGGGAGTAAACCAGGCTAACCTACACAGTAAAACAGCTGTGAATACTCTTGAGACAGAAGAACAGAACTGGAGGCATCAGGCTCCCTGATGTCAAACCATCCGACAAAGCTACGGTCATCAAAACGAGGGGTTCTGGCACAGAAAGAGACACATCAATCAGTGGAACAGAAGAGAGAGCCTAGAAATAAATGCGCACATTTATGGTAAATTAATCAAAGGAGGCAAGAATATACCATGGGTAAAGACAACCTCTTCCATAAATTGTGTTGGGAAAACTGAACAGCTAATTAAACTGGACCACTTTCTCATACCATACCCAAGAGTAAACTCAAAATGGATTAAAAATGCAAATGTAAGACTTGGAACCATAAAACTAGAAGAAAACACTGGGAGTATCCTTGACATCAGCCTTATCAACCTTAAAAACTATTTTTGGCGATATGTCTCCTCAAGCAAAGGTAGCAAAAGCACAAATAAACAAATGGAACTACATCTAAATAAAAAACTTTTTACAGCAAAGAAACCATCAACTAAATGCAGAGGCAACTGCGATAGGGAAAAGACATTTACAAATAATATATGACAAGGCACTAACATCCAAAATACACAAAGAACTCATACCACAGAACACCAAAACATAAGTAAATAAAAGTGGGAAGAAGACCTGAATAGCCATTTTTCTAAAGAGATACAGATGGCCTAAAGGCATGAGAAAATATGCTCAACATTGCCAATCATCAAGGAAATGCAAATCAAACCCAAACTGAGATATCACCCAAAGCTGTCAGAATGGCTATCATCAAAAAGACGACAAATAACAGTGTTGGTGAGGGTGTGGAGAAAAGGGAATTCTCCTGAGATGCTGGTGCAACCAATATGGTATGGAGGTTGCTCAAAAAAATCTATCTAGCAAAACTGCAGTTCTGGGACTTTTCCCAAAAGTCCCTCAAAACACTACTTCAAAAACATATGCTCCCCTATGTTCATCAGTCAGGTCAGTTCAGTCAGTTCAGTCGCTCAGTAGTGTCCGACTCTTTGTGACCCCATGAACCGCAGCACGCCAGGCCTCCCTGTCCATCACCATCTCCCGGAGTTCGCTCAGACTCACATCCATCGAGTCCGTGATGCCATCCAGCCATCTCATCCTCTGTCATCCCCTTCTCCTCCTGCCCTCAATCCCTCCCAGCATCAGAGTCTTTTCCAATGAGTCAACTCTTCGCATGAGGTGCCCAAAGTACTGGAGTTTCAGCTTTAGTATCATTCCCTCCAAAGAAATCCCAGGGCTGATCTCCTTCAGAATGGACTGGTTGGATCTCCTTGCAGTTCAAGGGACCCTCAAGAGTCTTCTCCAACACCACAGTTCAAGAGCATCAATTCTTCTGCACTCAGCCTTCTTTACAGTCCAACTCTCACATCCATTCATGACCACTGGAAAAACCATAGCCTTGACTAGACGGACCTTAGTCAGCAAAGTAATGTCTCTGCTTTTCAATATGCTATCTAGGTTGTTCATAACTNAGAGGCAGGTCAGGTGGTCTGGTATTCCCATCTCTTTCAGAATTTTCCACTGTTTATTGTGATTCACACAGTCAAAGGGTTTGGCATAGTCAATAAAGCAGAAATAGACGTTTTTCTGAACTCTCTTGCTTTTCCCATGATCCAGCGGATGTTGGCAATTTGATCTCTGGTTCCTCTGCCTTTTCTAAAACCAGCTTGAACATCAGGGAGTTCACAGTTCACGTATTGCTGAAGCCTGGCTTGGAGTATTTTGAGCATTACTTTACTAGTGTGTGAGATGAGTGCAATTGTGCGGTAATTTGAGCATTCTTTGGCATTGCCTTTCTTTGGGACTGGAATGAAAACTGTCCTTTTGCAGTTCTGTGGCCACTGCTGAGTCTTCCAAATTTGCTGGCATATTGAGTGCAGCACTTTCACAGCATCATCTTTCAGGATTTGAAATAGCTCTACTGGAATTCCATCACCTCCACTATTTGTTCACAGTGATGCTTTCTAAGGCCCACTTGACTTCACATTCCAAGATGTCCAGCTCTAGATTAGTGATCACATCATCATGATTATCTGGGTCGTGAAGATCTTTTTTGTACAGTTCTTCCCTGTATTCTTGCCACCTCTTCTTAATATCTTCTGCTTCTGTTAGGTCCATGCCATTTCTGTCCTTTATCGAGCCCATCTTTGCATGAAATGGTCCCTTGGTATCTCTAATTTTCTTGAAGAGATCTCTAGTCTTTCCCATTCTGTTGTTTTCCTCTATTTCTTTGCATTGATCGCTGAAGAAGGCTTTCTTATCTCTTCTTGCTATTCTTTGGAACTCCACATTCAGATGCTTGTATCTTTCCTGTTCTCCTTTGCTTTTCACCACTCTTCTTTTCATAGCTATTTGTAAGGCCTCCCTAGACAGGCATTTTGCTTTTTTGCATTTCTTTCCCATGGGGATGGTCTTGATCCTTGTCTCCTGTACAATGTCACGAAGGCTCAGGGCTGGGCAAAAGTCAAGGCGGGGGCAGCTCAGGGCTGGCAAAACATGTGAAGGGGACCAAGAGGTACAAATCTCCAGTTACATAATGAATAAGTCACGGGGATAGAAACACAGCATAAAAAAATATGGTCAATAAGTACTCTTTGGGGGGACAGATGGTTACCAGAGTTATTGTGGTGGTCATTTCATAATGTATGCAAAAGTCAAATCATTAAGTAGTACATCTGAAATCCACATAGTATTGTACATAAATTATATTTCAAGAAAAAGATGGTATGATTCTTTTAAAAAGCTATTGTAACTACCTGGAAAAATTCAATTAATAAGCTGATCTTGATCTAAAGTGTGAATCCAATTTAAATAAAAAGTGACTTTGTGGAGAGCTGGCAACTTTGCTTGGATAGGTTTAAGAAATTTTAAACAATGGCTATCATCTGCATGATTGTATGATACTTGGAAAGGACTGAAGGCTTCATGTGTCAGAAAGGGCCTGCCCATACATAGCTTTACCTGATCCCCTTCCCCCTCCCCCACAGTTAGGAAGATAAATCAGGAAACTCAAACTGGAAAAAACAACTGCAATATTGCGCTAGTTCAGGTGTACAGCAAAGTGATTCAATTATACATATACATGTATCTACATGTATCTATTATCTGTAAATCTTTAAATTATTGATAAGAAGTTGGAACTGAGGAACTTAAAGATAGGATGTTAAGATGTTAGAGTCTCCTGAAAAATAAAGATCGATCAAAAATAAAGAGAACACATTTTTCGTATTATGAAATGTCAACTGACCTGGGACATTTAATTTATCAAAATTGGCCTAGACCGTATTTGGGACAAAGATTGTGGGTTTCAATTAATTATATGTAACTTAGAAGAATGAAAGACTCTTCCTAAGATTCACTAATGCTTTTAGCTGCCAAGGGAAAAACTTCCCCTGACACGGGCTGATAAACCATACATGCCCGAGTCCTGAGATCTGGCTGAAGCTTCAGTCGAGGGGTTTCAACACTTTTATATTCAACAGTGGGGTGGGCACCGTGCTAGGTGGGCTCCCCAGGTGTTGTAGTGGTAGAGAGCCTGCCTGCTGATGCAGGAGACACGAGAGATGCAAGTTCCATCCCCGGGTGGGGAAGATGCCCTGGAGGAGGAAGCAGCAACCCACTCCAGTGTTCTTGCCTGGAGAAGCCCAGGGACAGAGGAGCCTGGTGTGCTTCGGTCCACAGGGTCACAAGGAGCCGGACATGACTGAAGTGACTGTGCACACACACACTCAGTGTACTCGGTCCCAGGCCCTAGTAATCAACAAGATATTCACAGTGTTTTTCATGGTGGACGAGTCTAGTCAGGGCTGGGAGTGGAAAAAGAGAAAATAAACACAAGACAGTGTGCACACATGCTTACAATCAGATAGCAATAAACAAGATGAAGAAATTAAGGTAAGGAAATAGAGTATGTGCATGTGAAGATCCCCTGGAGAAGGGAAAGGCCACCCTCTCCAGTATTCTGGCCTAGAGAATTCCATGGACTATGGAGTCACAGAGTCGGACACGTCTGAGCGACTTTCACTTTTCACTTTCCTATGTATGTGTTGGGACAGAGAGAGAAGCATCTTATTTAGGGAGGTCCAGAAATATCTCTCTGGGGAAGTGACATTTGAACAAAGACCTAAGAGAGGTAAATGGGAAGCTATGCAAAAACTTGGAATCTCTCAGGGAAAGGTAAAGGAAATGCAGAGAGTTCAAAGCAGGAATGAGTTTGGCCTAATCAAATAATTTCAAGAACCCCGTGTAGCTAAATAAAGAGTGAGAGGTCTGCAGCCCAAAGCCAGGTTACGTAAGGGCTTGAAGAAAGCGTCAAGGAGCTGTTAAAACGTGTGAACGGATGATTTTTATGATCAGGCGGACATTAAAAGTTTTAGGGGGACCTGATTTAGGGATTCAAGGAAGAAGCACCCAAAAAAGCTAGAAGACTGTTACAGTGGTCAAAGTGAGACACGTTAAGTGTCTCGGGGAAGCATAGGAACGGTAGAGATTATAAGACTTGGTCATGCTTGGGATACATTTTGAAAGAGAAACCTATGAAACTTGTAGATGAACTGGATGTGAGATTAAAGAAAGAGAAAAATCAAATATGACTTTTCACCTTTCGGCCAACCTGGGTGAATATGTTATTAACATCACTGAGCTGGAGAAGGAAGAGTGTCTTTGTCATTATCGTTCTGGTGGCTGCTTGTTGCTTGTTGGGTTTGCTTTAGTTTGTTTGTTTTTTTAATT
Organism: Redunca redunca; assembly: GCA_006410935.1. Classification (NCBI taxonomy): domain Eukaryota; kingdom Metazoa; phylum Chordata; class Mammalia; order Artiodactyla; family Bovidae; genus Redunca; species Redunca redunca. Next base: position 111,692 of record SJYQ01007766.1, read on the forward strand.
TTGGAATTCATGAAGAGGGGAAAATAACAGGTTTCATTTGGTATATACTATCTTTAAAAATCATTTTAGTTATCTAAGTGAAAAAGTTAAAGGAAGAAAATGAGTCTGGGCAAGAGATAAAATTTTGACAACATATACATCTATATAAAATTTTAAGTCAAGAAAGTATGTGAAATTTCCTAGAGAGTGAGTGTGAACAGAAAAAATATATCTAAAGACAGCCTTAGAGATTAGAAAATAGAGGACGCACTAGCAATAGAAAGGCAGCAAGAAGGAAGAAAAGGCGACAGATGTCAAGAAATTGTATCCAGAAGATGAAAGAGCAGCTATAAAACAGTACCGAGAATTCAAGCAAGATGAGGACTAAAAACTAAGCTTTGACCTGGCAAAACTGTTGATGAGGAAGTTTCCTCTGAAGCAACAGGAACAATCTGATTGGACAGAGTTAACAGGTAGTGAGAAAGTAGATTAAGAGTAGACATCTCTTTGGAGAAGGCTGATATAGAGAAGTGGGTGATACCTGGAGGGGGTTAGGCATTCTGGAGACCACTTATTTCCCAGATGGAGGATAGTCAAGTTGATGATGACATAGAATAGAAGGGACATGTGGAGAAGGAAATGGCAACCCACTCCAGTGTTCTTGCCTGGAGAATCCCAGGGACAGAGGAACCTGGTGGGCTGCCGTCTATGAGGTTGCACAGAGTTGGACACAACTGAAGCAACTTAGCAGCAGCAGCAGCAGGACATCAGGGATGTAGATTTAGATGGGACAGAGGGAGAGAGGTACCCAGGGCCATGGAGGGAGACAGCAGGTCCTCACCAGCTGGTGTGGCTTCGCATCATTCGATTTCAGTTTCATGTGACGATTTGTGACTCACCCAAACCAACCCATAACATTTTGTTCTATCTGAAATCCTGTAATGAATTCAGTTCAGTTCAGTTCAGTCACTCAGTCATGTCCGACTCTTTGCGACCCCATGAATCACAGCACGCCAGGTCTTCCTGTCCATCACCATCTCCTGGAGTTCACTCAGACTCACGTCCATCGAGTCCGTGATGCCATCCAGCCATCTCATCCTCGGTCGTCCCCTTCTCCTCCTGCCCCCAGTCCCTCCCAGCATCAGAGTCTTTTCCAATGAGTCAACTCTTCACATCAGGTGGCCAAAGTACTGGAGTTTCAGCTTTCGCATCATTCCCTCCAAAGAAATCCCAGGGCTGATCTCCTTCAGAATGGACTGGTTGGATCTCCTTGCAGTCCAAGGGACTCTCAAGAGTCTTCTCCAACACCACAGTTCAAAAGCATCAATTCTTCGGTGCTCAGCCTTCTTCACAGTCCAACTCTCACATCCATACATGACCACAGGAAAAACCATAGCCTTGACTAGACGGACCTTAGTCGGCCAAGTAATGTCTCTGCTTTTGAATATACTATCTAGGTTGGTCATAACTTTTCTTCCAAGGAGTAAGCATCTTTTAATTTCATGGCTGCAGTCACCATCTGCAGTGATTTTGGAGCCCAAAGAAATAAAGTCTGACACTGTTTCTACCGTTTCCCCATCTATTAGCCAGGTCCAATTGCTAAAGGCAAGTCCCTGAGTCACTGAGAAGGAACATACAGGAGAGCCTTGAGTGGGAACACTGTAATGGGGGTGGGGGGCAGTATGCCAAACGTGGGCAGATGCTGGGGAGTGGTGAGTTGTGAGTAATAGGCAAACAGGTTGGCAGCAGAGATTCAGTCTGCCCTGGGGACTGAGCATCACTGCACATTCTTGATGAGTAAACCAAGAATGCAGGACCCAAGCTTTCTTCTCCTGGGCCAGTACTTAGGGTTGGGTGTTGCAGCAAGCAGCTTTGAAGAAGGAGATGACATCTCCCTTTAGGACAAAAATCAGCCGGCTTACTGCTGATGGTGTGGGTCTCTTGCTTCCCTGTGTCACTCACCGGCCCACACCATCCTTCCTAAAGTCGAGCAGCAGGCGTAGCATTGAAATAAACAGCCCTGGTGGGTGCCAGCTCTCTCTTGGGTGGGAGGAGGAAGGGGTGTCATCCTGGCAACAGAGCAACAAGCACCACAGCTCCAGCCAAGAGGCAACGTGTCTGTGCTTCTGAGTCAAGAAGTGGAAGCTGACCTAGATTCTGTCAACAGTGAGGATCTGGCTATTCATTACAGGGTTTCAGCTAGATCAAAATGTTATAGGTTGGTTTGGGTGAGTCACAAATCATCATGTGAAACTGAATGATACGAAACCACACTGGCTGGTGAGGACCTGCTGTCTCCCTCCACGGCCCTAAGTACCTCCCTCCCTCTGTCCCATGACCTCAGCGCCTTGGAGGACAAATGCCCCCACCCACACAGGACCTCGAGTCACCGTCTCACCCAGAGGTGGAGCTGCTCTTGCCTGGTGAAACGCCTTTGACAGGTCAGAGCACAGAGGGTAGAAACAAAGGGGCCGCCTGGTCCAGGGGCTCGGCAGCCATCAGGAGAGCCAGGGGAGGAAGGAACCCTGACACTTGGACTGCATCCTGGGGTGAGGACCCAGCGGGGGAACAGGTTTCTGGCCACCCTCCCCGCTCTGCCTCAAAAGCAAACCTGCCCCTGCCCAGCCTGCCTGCCCTCCCAGTTGGGGCCTGTGCGGTTTTTTGGTGGCTGTTGGTTCCACTCCTAACTCACTGTGGCTTCCCTGGTAGCTCAGTTGGTAAAGAATCCACCTGCAATGCAGGAGACTCTGGTTCAATTCCTGGGTCAGGAAGATCTGCTGGAGAAGGCATAGGCTACCCAGGCCAGTGTTCTTGGGCTTCCCTGGTAGCTCAGCTGGTAAAGAATCAGCCTGCAGTGTGGGAGACCTGGGTTTGATCCCTGCATTGGGAAGATCCCCTGGAGAAGGGAAAGGCTACCCACCCCAGTATTCTTGCCTGGAGAATCCTATGGACAGAGGAGCCTGGTGGGCTACAGTCCATGGGGTCGCAAAGAGTCGGACATGACTGAAGTGACTTAGCACACACGAATGCACGTGGCAGGTATCCCTTTGGGGGGAAAAATACTTTATTTCCCATTCAGTTTAACTGCTTATTCAGTGGACCCTCCGCCCACAGAGACCAGGATCCTCTGATGTTTGGGCCTGCTGGTGTTTCTGGGAAAGCATTGGTCATCCAGTCCCAGCAATGGCAGAAGGCTGACTGAGGTACGGACTGGTCAGCACAGTGGTCTCAGTGGGAGCTGGTCCTCCTTGCCTTAGACAATCAATATCCTAAGGACCAGGTATTTTGTTTTTATTACTACCTCTTGGGCTACACTTAATGATCTGCTGCTTGGAAGACCACATGCTGGCCAGTGATAGATGCTCCTATTTAGGGCCTTGAATCATGGAAAAAAATTTCAACCACCAATCAGACAGCTTGGTCCAGTCACACAGATAACCAAGGGAAGGGCCCCCGTTGTCTAATGAGACTGAATCAAAATGCTCATCAAGCCTGAACCACTCAGGCCACTGTAAGCACTGTCTGGATCCATTCTCATACCAGACGAAACAGTAGGCTCAACCCCCGTGGAAGACGCGATTGTGAGCTGGAAGGGCCACTGCGTGCCAGAGCCTGACTCCTGCCAAGATAGGCCCGGTGGCTCTGCAGTGAAGGAGACCACACTGCACAGAGGAGCGTCTCCTGTCTCCTCCCACAAAACTGACCACCGGCTCTCCGACCCTCCCTGGGGACTGACGTTGGCATCTTGTCACTTAGACATTTTCGGGTTATGCTGTGGCTGTTCCAGTCCGCTCAGCTGACTCTTGTTTTCAGCCTTCCAGAGCATCTACAATCTTACAGAAGCTTTTTTTTCCTTTTTGTAGAGGCACCCAACAAGGGACAGCGAGTCAAGGTCAACAATGGACATTCCACACTTCTTCATTCTCTGATAAGGCTGCTTACACCATTGAGGAGTGGTATAGACTTTTTAAAAGTTTCACTGACATTATTTAATTCCCAGGTATAGAGCATAGTGATTCACAATATTTAAGGGTTATACTCCCTTTTTAGTTGTTATGAAACATGGGCTTTATTCCCTGTGTTGTAAATATATCCTTGCACCTGATTTTACACCTCATAGTTTGACCTCTTTAACCCCTATCCCTATGTTTCCCCTTCTGTCTCCCCACTGGCAACCACTCCTTTGTTCTCCGTATCTGTGAGTGTTTCTTTTTGTCATATTCATTTGTTTGCTGTATTTTATAGATTCTACATATAAGTAAATCATACAGTATTTGCCTTTCTCTGTCTGACTTATTTCACTTGGCTTAACGCCCTCCAAGTCCATCCATGTTGCTGCAAATGGCAAAATTTCATTCTTCTTTTAGAGCTGAGTAGTTGTCCACTGTGTGTGTGTGTTTAGCCTTTCATCTGTGTTGATGGATACTTAGGTTGCTTCCATATCTTGGCAATTGTGAACAATGCTGCTATAAACATCGGGGTGTACATATCTTTTCAAATTAGACTTTTTGTCTTTTTTTCAGATATATGCCCAGCAGTGTAACTAACTGCAGACCAAACTCAAATGATTTCTGACTTTATCTCCGTCACCTCTTCCTGGTCCACACACCTTATTAAGGCAGTTTGGGTATGAAAAGATTAATCCCTTGTAGGCTACCTCTTGGGTAATGATCAAGATGAAAGAGGTGAGGTGTTATATAAACCTAGTTTGAAAATTCATGATTCTGCCCTCACCATTAATGCACCTGAAGCCTCTTTCTTTCCCCTAATGACCAGCTTGCTTTTTACCCACTCTGAGTGGAGCTCCCCCACCCCAAAGGAGATGCTAAGGGACTCAAACTGAATTCTGATTCTTTTCCTGAAATAACGTTGTCCTAGATCATTAACGACCATGATGCTTGGTTGAAAATATTGCCCACGAATTCCTCCTACAGTAGTAGCCTGCTTGGACCATATTGGAAAGTATAATGGACCTCTGCAGATTTTTTAAAATTACCTTTTCCTATTTACATAGACCCCACTCCCTGCAAGGAAATCAGCCCTAAATATTCTTTGGAAGGACTGATGCTGATACTTTTACCACCTGATGTGGAGAGCTGACTCATTGGAAAAGACTTTGATGCTGGGAAAGATTGAAGACAGAAGGAGAAGGGGACGACAGAGGATGAGATGGTTGGATGGACTGGCTTGATGGACATGAGTTTGAGGAAGCTCAGAGAATTATCCTGTCCCTCACCAATTCTTGTGTGCTGCAGTCCATGGGGTCACAAAGAGCTGGACGCGATTGAGTGATTGAGCCTTACTGAACTGAACTGAACCACTCCCTGAAAGATGTTGTATGTAGATGGTCGGAGACAAGGTAGAGTTACAGGTCCTGGGGAGACACTCCAGTCTTGGGGCCGTGGAGGGAGAACCCCCACACCCCAGCATCTGAGGACCGAACACTTCAGACCCCAGGAGGTTTGGGGCTGGGCACTTTGAGCTCACTATGCTTGTCCCTCCGACTCAGTGCCGCTAGCCGGCCAAACAATCCTACGGCCGGGTGAACCTAGCAGCGGATGCAGCTGGCCATTTAACTCGCCACTGGGGTCGCCACCCCTGTCTACATGCTGTAGACACAGAAAAACTCCTTGGACACAGCCAGCTGGTCCTAAGCTATTCTGCATGCCTGACACCACCAAAGGCAGATCCTGAACCCGCCCCCTCTCAACCCTGTATCTGTATAGACAAAGGCATGCATGCATAGGTGCTTGGTCATGGCCGACTCTTTGCAACCTTGCGGACTGTAGCCCACCAGGCTCCTCTGTCCATGGAATTCTCCAGGCAAGAATACTGGAGTGGGTTGCCATTTCCTCCTCCAGGGGATCTTCTTGACTCAAAGATCAAATCTGCATCTTCTATGTCTCCTGCATTGGTGGGTAGGGTCTTTACCACTGAGTCAGCAGGGAAGGCCCCCCTACAATCTCGTTTTGATCTTAATGGCAAAAATTCACATGTCTTTTCTGATGCCCAAGAAGCTCTGGACTGTCCTATACAGTAGTTGAGACTGAAACTACTCAGTGATGCTCTCCAATGTACCAGTTAGCTAAACCATTGTAGCAATGATCTAAATAAAATTTAACAACAAGTTCCAAACTGGAGCAAATGGTGGTCCTTGATATTATGGATTTGTATGTGGGACAATGTCTGTCCTTTGGGGGCAAGTGTTACTCATCTACTGCTCCTGTAAAAACATCAGAGATCTGCAGGGCAGTCTAAACTCCTTGTGTGGGTCGCTGACTGGCTTTGGACTACATCTTGACTGAAATAAGGCCCACTGATGCCCTTAGGATTTATTCCCAGTTTGCTGAGTCCAGGACCTTGAGGAGTGGAATTGAAGTCAGCACTGCAAACTGACCTCATCCTGTTTCTCAGAGTTCTGATGATAATATCCTTAACCAAATGCTAAATGAGGGAACTAGATCAGATTTGACCCCAGTCAGATTAATCAAGTTGGCTAGTGGAGTGGCATATTCAGCCAAAACTTTGCACTCACCCTTGAAAGTGTCAGACCATGGGATGGATTCCTGGACCCTGTGCATCCTTGCAGTCCCTTGCTGGGAAAGCTGAGAATGAAAGGCTCTGACTTCCCTTCACCCAGGCCATTTTTCAGGATTTGATGGCAGGAAGCAACTCTGAGGATGAAGTCGTGTAAAATCTCCCTCTAGGACAAAGAACAGGCCTTCACACTGCTTGCTATAGAAACAGTGAATTGTCAACTCAGTGTTCCCTATTTGCATCTGTGTAATTCTCACCTGGGCCCACAGTGTGTCAACCCTGCACGGACTGAGTGCAAGAGAAAACAGTGTAAACACACTGCCCATGCTGACTGTTGTGGGTGCCTTTCTCCCCCTTACTCAAAACTCTTATGCCTTCTGCCAGCATCCATGAAGCAGGAACATGCTAAATTATGAGCTAACTTGCAAGTAGGATAAAATCAAATCTCAGATCCAACAATAGATTTAGTGGAGGGAAGATGAGGTGGTTCTTCTCTGAATGAAATTAGGCCCCTGATAATGGAGGGTAACAACGAGGGAGGAGTTAATCGAAGACTGAAGAAAGAGAAAGTGTAAAAAGGTCATCTTGGGAAGTAGAACTCTGAAAGGGGTATTGTCTAAGGGCTAGGAGTCTCCTTGAAAATTTTGGTCATAGGTTTAAAGCAATATTCATGAGTTAAGTGTTTGAGTTGTGAGTTTTTCTCCAGCCACACTCAAATTGCTTGTAGGAGTGGAGAAGATGAAGTGTGAAGTTCAATCACACGTGTACTTTTGCCAGGTAAGTACAATGGAGAGAGACAGGATCAGGGGAGCTGAGGTTACCCACAAGGAAATAGTTGTAGGGTTAGACCATGAAGTCTTAGCTGAGACAGAAGGTGAGGCAGTGAGTAGAAAATTGGTTGGAACAATTGACGAGGTGCAGTGAAAAAGTGTTGGCATGTAAATGAACTGGAAGAGTGGAGGCTGTGGTCAGAGAACAGAAGAATGGAAAGTGAGGTTTTCCATGAGTTATTGGTGACAATAAGGTCTAGATCGTGACCACATAAGTGGATGGAAGTAGCCAGGTAGCAGTCAGAGTCATTTGGAAACAAGGAGGTCGAACGACTGGGAAATGAGGCTTGCAGGGGTATTCTATACATGTGTCTCCAAGAATGAGAAGAGTGAGATAGTAAACTCTTCAATGGCTGATGGAAAGGTACAGGGGATGAGAGGAAAACCACAAGGAGAGGCCGCATGTAGGTGGCTTCATGCTGCATTGCAGGCAGATTCCTCGCCGTCTGAGACATCGGACACCAGCCCGTGTATGAAGACACATCCTTTCAAATGAGTGGGGTTTTGAATGAAGAGGAAGGAGCAATTGCCTACAGGTAGAAATAAAGTGGAAAGGATGTTGAGTTAACTTTGGGAACCAGTCAAAGATGGGATTTTGGAGAAGAATAAAAAGCAAATACCATTCGCAAAGATTGCGGAAAAATAGCGTTCTGAGAATATAGCTAGATTGTAGCTAAAGCATGTAGGTGAAAGAAATGTTTGAAAAAGAGGTTATGGAGGGAGGCTGCTGGGTCATAGGGTAGCTCTATTTCAAGTTTTTTAAGGAACTTCCATACTGTTGTCCACAGTGGCAGTACCAGCTTACATCCCCACCAACAGAGTAGAAGGGTCCTTTTCTCTCCACACCCTCTCCAGCATTTACTGGTTGTAGACTTTAGATAATGGCCATTCTGACCGTGTGAGGTGATACCTCACTGTAGTTTGGATTTGCATTTCTCTAATAATTAGTGAAGCTGTGCATCTTCTCATGCGCTTTTTAGTCTTTTAGTACGTGCTTTACTTTTTCAGTATGACTTCTCTGGAAAAAAATCTCTGTTTAGATTTTCTGCTCATTTTTTAATTGTTTTAATATTGAGCTTCAAGAACTCAATATTATATATACAACATGAGTTTGTGTATTTTGGAGATTAATTCCTTATCTGTTACTTCATTTGCAAATATTTTCTTCCGTTCCGAGAGCTGTCTTTTTTGTTTTGCTTATTGTTTCCTTCATTGTGTAAAATCTTTTAAGTTTAGTTAGGTGCCTTTTGTTTGTTTTTATTTTCATTACTCTAAGAAACAGCTCAAAATTACATCAAAGAGTGTTCTGCCTGTATTTTCCTCTAAGAGTTTTGTAGTATCTGGCCTTACATTTAGGTCTTTAGTCAATTTTTAATTTATCTTTGTGTATGGTGTTAGGGAGTGTTCTAACTTCACTCTTTTCCAAGTAGCTGTCCTGTTCCCAATACCACTTATTGAAGAGATTGTCTTTTCTCTGTTGTATATTCCCGCCTCCTTTGTAGTAGATTAGGTGACCACAGCTGCACGGGCTTATCTCTGGACTTTAACCCTGTTCCATCGATCTATTACTGTAGCTCTGTAGTATAGTCTGAAATCAGAGCCTGATTCCTCCAACTCCATTTTTCTTTCTCAATATCTCTTTGTCTATGTATGGCCTTCTGTGTTTCCATACAAATTGTAAAATTTTCTGTTCTCATTCTGTGAAAAATGCCATTGGCAATTTGATAGGGATTGCACTGAATCTATAGATTGCTTTGGGTAGTAGAGTCATTTTCATAGTATTGATTCTTCCAGTCCAAGAACATGGTATGTCTTTCCATATGTTTGTGTCATCTTTTATTTCTTTCATAAGTACCTGACAATTTTCTGAGTATAGGTCTTTTGCCTCCTTGGACAGGTTTATTCCTAAGCATTTTATTCTTTTTGATGTACACCTGAAACTAACTCAACACTATAAATCAACTATATTCTAAAAAAAAATTTTTTTTTTAATGAACAACAAAAAACAAAGAAACAGACTCATAGACACAGAAATCACGCTTATGATTACCAAAGGGGAAAGGGGTCAAAAAGAGATGAGTTAGAAATTTGGGGTTATCAGATACAAAACTGCTATCCATAAAATAAATAAGCAGCAGATCTACTATAAAACACAGGGAACTGTATTTGATGTCTTATAATAACCTATAATGGAAAATAATCTGACATACATGTGTGTGCACACACACATATATACACATGCCAGAATCACTTTGCTGCACACCTGCAACTAACACAACATTGTAAATCAATTATACTATAACAAAAAAATAAAAAAGAGGTCAGGACAGTGATAATGGAGTTTATAATAAATGTTGAGACTTTTAGCATATAGTAGGCAGGTCAGAAAAGGATGGGAAATCAGGTGAAATTAGGCAACGTACAGAGCATTTTGGCGTCAGAGACCAGGGCTTGCCTGGCCTGGATGAAAACACCTGGGGTGCTGGATGCCTACGAGTGCCAAGATAAGTGGACTTGCAAGTCATGGTGAGGAACTTTAAACAGACTTAGAACCAACCCTGACTCCAGCCTTTCCAAGAATACTTGCTCAATGACTGAGTAGGGAGAGGTGGAAGAGGACTACTGAAGAAGGAAGGCTGGTTTTCACCAAGAGCAGGTATAATAGAACCTTTTACTGTAAAAACAGACCTAACTCCTTAGTAAATTTAGTTGATCTAAGGTTCTAATGCTGTCCTGGGGCCTGGGACCTGAGCTGCTCGGGGCTGGAGTAAACTCCAGACAAGTGTGTGTGTACATGGTTAGGGAGAGGTGCGTGACAGAGGAAAAGGTGCTTCTGAAGTATCTTCCGTGTGCCTGTCAAGAGACGGCCTCTCCACAGCAGTGGCCTTTGGTGAAAGAGCTGTAATCTTTGATGAAGTCAGGTGGAGGTCACTAATACTGTTCTTTCTTAACACTGTTGTTGTTGTTTAGTTGCTAAGTTATGTCTGACTCTTTGAGACCCCATGGAAGGCAGCACGCCAGGCTTCCCTGCCCTTCACCATCTCCTGGAGTTTGTTCAAACTCATGTCCATTGAGTCGATGATGCCAGCCACCCATGTCACCCTATGTTGCCCCCTTCTTCTCTGAATATTAGCATGCTTAAAGAAACTCTGGGGGAACCTGAGCAGCAGGGAATGAACGGATTGGGGTTTGCAGATAGCTGTCCTCACCAGCAGCAAACCAACCGCTGCCAGGCCGTGTGCAGTGTGGACCCATAAGCCCAGCTCCTGGATCTTCGACTTCATCTCTGAACATCCACATCTAGTTCTTGCTCTAACAACATCTGGCTATTATTGGGGAGTGTTACTTCCCTTACAGGTCTTATAAATGGTGGTGGCCCACATCCCTCACACAAAAATAGAATCCCAGTCGCACCAGTGGCATGACAGTGTGGATTATGGAGAATTTAATTGTGAACTTCAAGGTGAAGGATTTGCCACGGTTTTATTCTTCTGTTTTAGAAAGCTTTCTTTTCCTACTACAAGTTGGCCAGAATACTTGGAGAAGCGACATCTATCTGCTGATTATCTATTTGAGAGCTTTCCTTAGCTTGTTTCACATTATGTCAGCAAAAGAATGATAACCTAATAAAGCAGCCAAGGGCTTCCCAGGTGGTAAAGAATCCGCCCACAACCGCAGGAGGAACAGGTTCGATCCCTGGGAGAGGAAGGTCATCTGAAGAAGAAAGTGGCAATCTATTCCAGTATTCTCGCCTGGGAAATCCCACGGACAAGGAGCCTGGTGGGCTACAAAGTCCATGGGGTCACAAAAGAACTGGACACAACTGAACGACTAAGCAGCAACACCAGTAAGGCAATAAAGCCACAACCCGAGAAGCTGGTATTATCTACCTCTGTCCTGAGGGCCTCACAGATGCGGCCATCTCTGTATCTAGCCTGAATTTGACTGTCTACATCATGACTGTTAATTTTCCCTACAAGATACCTTCATAGAGAGTAGGTAGTAAGCATAATGAAGATGATTTTCAAAATCGATGGATATATAAGGTGGTGACACGCCTTTCCTGTTAGAGCTGAGACAGCTAAATCAAGAGTAGTACATGCAGAAATGTGCTCACACCTGTGCTATGAAGGCGTTTGTTCATAGATGTTAAAATTCATAGTAAACGCAAAGGTAAATGAACTGGATGAATCTGTTGAAAATATTAATAAACACTTCATTAAGTAAATAAGGATGAAAGCAAACTTTGCTCTTCTAGGGTTTCAGCTTTACATGTACATCTAACAGCTGTTCAAGTTATTTAGGACTCACAGTCTCAAACTTGGAATTATTAATATGGGGAAAAGTGCACCTCTAAGAACAGTGAGCCTGAAACAACAAGGAACGAACTCTGTGGACGATTCCTCTGTGGGCAGGAGCTGCTGATGGCCCCATATGCCTGCTTCATCGCTTCACGAGTATAGGCAGCTTTCCTGTCACATGCTCAGCCCTCTGTGTCTATTTTAGTTGGATCTGGGTAGAATGACAGGATTTAACTTTTAAGGAGAAGTGAACACTTCATTTTTAGCAACACTGTGTTGGAGGCGGATGAACCTGATCACGAGGGGCCCGTGTGCAGCCACTCTGCCAGGTGGCTCTCATCAGGGTGTTCATTGTTGAGAGCCCCGCTATTTCTGCCTGAGGTTTGAAGCCAGGGCTTTGCAGGATTCCCTGCTGCATGGCTCAGTTCCTCCCATGCACAGAGCAGATGGGTGAGGCAGAAGAAGATCCCCACCTCGGAGGCAACAAGGAAGCATTCCAGAGACCAGCGACGGTGCTGCTCTTCGTTGGCGGAAACGCTAATTGGGGGTGGCGAGTGAAAGTTAGAGCTGAAAATTGGACCTGGCTTATGAGCCATTGGGAAACTTGTTAGAGGTTTTATCACCACATTTTGATAAACAGAAACGAAATGTTCACATTAAAAACGTGAGTCAATTGTTTCCAATTTAGCTTAGAACACAAGCCTCAAGGGTAAGCACAGGGGTCACAACATCCTTTCTTAATGTTTAGAAGTAACATTTGTATTAAAATACTACCAAGTCATCTGGATTCTTGGAATTTCCACTAAAGTCTATCTGACATAAATAGTAGACATAGATCTTCTTTCCTGATTTCTCTGGCTGTACCTTTTTACGGCTTCACTGTGGCAGTTACTGTATTGTCTTATATTCTTGTGCTTCTTTTTTTTTCCTCCCGCTCTTTCACTTTCTTTTGGGAAGAGACCATGTATTTTCATCATTATATCCCTAGAACTGAGTCCAGTGCCCCAAAGTCAAAAGCTAAAACATGACAGAAAGAAGCAGCCAACATTCCTCCTAGCAGCGGTCAAGGATGGTCATACAAAATAAAGATAATTTATAGTTTTGGACTAAACTGAACAGTGTTTTTCAACTACAGGCCTTCCCCGGTTATAGATTTATTTAGTTTACCATTAAAATTATCTGTGTGGGTTTAAGTAAACAGACTTTAAATCAAGTCTTTATCCCCCATTCTCATTACCAGTTGAGCACTGCCGCTATAGGCACAAAATGGTGATGGTGGTATGTGAGGAAATTTTGCCGAAGAATATGTTTAATGGTTTTGAGATAATCAGAGAAGAGGAAAGACTCTGCCTGCAATGCAGGAGATCCAGGTTTGATCCCTGGGTCAGGAAGATTCCATGGAGAAGGGGATAGCCACCCACTCTAGTATTCTTGCCTGGAGAATCCCAGGGACAGAGGCGCCTGGCGGGTTATAGTCCATTGGGTCGCACAGAGTCGGACATGACTGACGACTAAGTGCCAAACCTGCCCCTTTTGCCCATGCCTTCTCTATTTCCCAGTCCCATGGCTTGGAGCTCTCTTTATTTTTGTCTCTCTGGGAATCTCAGTTAATTTCTACTCTGATATATTTCACTTTTTACATTATAGAAAGTTAGAAATTGCATTAACTATGCAACCACGACTATTTTCAGCATGGAATGTAACTGTACAGAGAGTGAACAGCAAGAGATACATCCTTAATTATAATTTTAAAACCGGAAAAAGCTTGTAGCTATATTTAACAACTCTAATGGTTTCTTTGAATGGAGGTCTGTCATTAAATGTATTATTCACAATTACACTTTTCATCATGATGGAAAATTATTTTAATCTAACAAGTGATAGAACTGTAAATGTGTACAGCTTGCAAAAAGTAAACTGTGTTATTTATATCATCAGCAGAGATCAATGGGAGCCCAAGTGGCACCGGATGTACCAAGCAGACCACAATAACACTGCCAGGACTCTGAAATCTAACTGGTCACTGGGCCTGCAGAGCCCACAGCAGTAGACTATGACCTGTTTGTCAAAACGAAAAAGCTGACTGCCTGATAAAATTGTAAAAATTCAAATAAGACTAACAGCTTCCTAACATAATGTCCAAAGTGTCCTAGATACAATTGAGAAATCACCCATCATACCAACAATTGGGAAAACTACAAACTGAGTGAGAAAAGTAAGTGAACTGATGTCATCAACTCAATCTGAGCTGAATCACATTTTTAAACTATCTGACAAAGATTTAAAGTACCATCATAAAATGCTTTAATAAGCAATTACAAATTCTCTTGAGTAAAAGGAAAATTAGACAATATCAGCAAAGAATTAGATGATAAAATATGGAAATTATAAAACTGGAAAATAAAATAGGAGAAACAATCAATTCTCTGGATGGGCACAATAGTGGAGAAGAGATGAAAGAGAATAAAATCTGTGAATTTTAAGGACAGATCAATAAAATTTACCCATTCTAAACAAAAAAGAGGGAAAAATTAACAACTCAGGAATCTGTGGAAAAATAAGAAAAGACACAAAGTTTACATTATCAGAGTTGCAGAAGAAAAAGAGACTAGGGCTGAAAGAGCAATAAAAGAAAAACTTGGCTAAAGACCTCCTAAATTTGGCAACAGATTTGAAAAGTAGAGTGAATTTCAAATTGGAAAAAAGAAATAGACTCAGAGATACATTCATAAATAAAATTCTGAAAACGAAAGATAGAGTTGAAGGTGTTATCACTGCATAATTGTTCTCTGCAGGCAGTCAGAGAAAAGATGCACCACCTACAGGGGACCACGAATTTCAATGCGTGGATTTCTTACTTGAAAAATAGAGTGCAGAAGGAAGAGATGTATATTTCTTCAAATGCTTAAAGAAAAGAATTGTCAAGCATGAATTCTATATTCAACAAACTATCTTTCAGGAATAAATGGGCAATAAAGACTTTCTCAAATGAAAATGAAAAGGATTGTCACTAGCACACCAACTCTTACAGAAGAGCTAAAGGAAGTTCTTTGAACAGAAAGGAACTAGTATCTTAAGAATCTTGAGGCAAAAGGCAGAAAGAAAGAACAACGGAGAGGGCAGGAAAACAGAACAGAACACCCTTCTTTTCATAAACTTTCTAAATTATATGTAATGATTAAAATAAGAATTAGAATACCATCTTATCCTCAAGACAATGATACTTTAAAGCGGGGAAGATAAAGAAACCTAAATGGAAAAAGAGTTTTCCTCTGCTTCACCCCAAACTGTAAAATGTTAATACCAATCAGCTATGAATTACATGTGTACATTGTAATAGGCAGAAGAACCATACTGTGTATATGAAAAATAGACAACACATCTAAAATAATAGAACTAAATCAAGATGGAAACCTTAAAAAATGGTCCAGTGTCCCATAGAAAGGTAAGAAAAGAGAAACAAAGAAATCAAAGAGAAAACAAATAATAAAATGGCAGAGTTTACCCCAACCACATCAATAATTACGTCCAGGTAGATAGTCTAAAGATACCAACTAAAAAGCAGAGACTGAAAAACAGTTTTTAAAAAGCATGACGCAATAATATGCTTTTTTATTATGACATTTAAAAGAAACTCACTTCAAATTAAATGACAAAAGAGTTGAAAGTATAAGGATGGAAAAAGGCATTCTGTATAAATATTAATATTTTTAAAAGGCAGGAGCATGATTGTTCATGTTGAAAATATGAAAGAACTGAAAAAAAAATCCTAGAACTAATAAATGATTATAGCATGGTATCTGAGCACAAGGTTAATATATAACAGTCAAAAGTCAATTGCTTTCCTACATAACAGCAGTGAACACATGGAATTTGAAATTAACAACACAGTACCATTTATAGGGACACTCCAGAAATGAAATACTTAGGTATAAATCTAGCAAGATATGTATAAGATATATTTAACAAGTTATGTATAAGACTGATATGAGTCAGCTTACAAAGGGGCTTCCCAGGTGGCTCAGTGGTAAAGAATCTGCCTGCCAATGCAGGTGAGGGGAGTTCGATCCCTGGGTTGGGAAGATCCCCTGGAGAAGGAAATGGCAACGGCAACCCACTCCAGCGTTCTTGCCTGGGAAATCTCATGGACAGAGGAGCCTGGCAGACTATAGTCTGTGGGGTCGCAAAGAATCAGACAGGACTGAGCGACCAAGCACGCATGTGACCCTGAATCACCATCTGAAGGACAATTGATTCTGAGAACCCTCTTTGGAAGTCAACATGCGTGGAAAGTGAGCGATTTCATGAAGCCATCCTTGGGGCAGCCCAGGACTTCTTAACTCATGTAGTCATTCTCAGCTGCTCCTCAGAAATCAAGGCCAACACACTTTCCTGGGGCATTTTATTGCCTCTTTTGTCTGGATCTGCAAATACATTGGTCAGCCATGTTCTTTCATCTGATGAGGCAACATTAGCAGAGGCCTCTGACTTTGACAGAATCTCCTCTTTATAACCTTACACCCAAGAAAAAACATTTATAACTCACTTACCTTATTTCAAGAAGAACTTACAGTGGTTAACAAAATCACTTACACTACACCAAGATCATACAATTCAGAAAATACAAGAAAATAAGGCAACTAAGAAAAGAAACAGAACAATAAATTGTTCCTTAAGAGACAGAACAGGAAATTTGAATAATCCCAGGGGTGGGGTAAATACAGAAAGGTATTATCAGAAAAACCTATATGCTTGTAGAACCCACTTTTACCTATAAGATTTCCAGCATCTTACATTGTTGGGAAATGTGATGTATTGCAAGATTTATTTCATGCTTTTTTTCATTTATCAAGATTTATTTGCACACCTTTTATTAAGTGGAAAAGCATGCAAGCTGGAAGCTATTCAGGAAGAACTATACTGCTCCTGACGTTTACACTGGCGAGAATTTTCTCCTATGTGTTTTCACAGAGGGGACAGTGAATGAGGACATTCTCTATAGCAACTTTATCACAAACACTGCCAAGAAACAAAGGTCATTGCACATAAAAACTGAGACATTAAAGGAAAGGGAATACTAAGTGTAAATAGACCCTTCCCCCTTTTTTTCTTATTCCTTATTTACTTTTCTCAGAAACCCCCAACAGCAGCTGAAATATTGCTCTCAGATATCACTGGATCTATTGAGAGAGAAATAAAGTAGAAATCTAGGTTGCAATTGGTTTTCTCAGTGGTATCTATGCAACTGTAGGTAATTGCTGCTGTTGATGCTAAGTCGCTTCAGTCGTGTCCGACTCTGTGCGACCCCATAGACAGCAGCCCACCAGGCTCCCCTGTCCCTGGGATTCTCCAGGCAAGAACACTGGAGTGGGTTGCCATTGCCTACTCCAGGTAATTGCTACTCATCATCAAATACAGGACTGTCTCCAAACTTCTGAAAAGTTTCAGAAATGGGAACGGACACAAACACAACTGTTCATGCAAATTTCCACTGGGTTTAGAGTAAGAATATTGTAGAATAAGACAGAGTCCTTTAAATTTGATATGGGGAACAACTTTTGCTATAGAATAGCTGATTACTTGAGACTAGATCATTGTTCTCAGTGTAAATATAAATACGCTAACTTTTTAAGCAAATCTGAATAACATAAAATGTAACATCATTATAACATTTAATGACACAAAAATTCTAAACTTTTCTCTCTCTAAGGTGAAGAGCTTGAGTTGGCTTCTAATTCCCCAGGATAAAGTATACAAGTATTTCCCCTTTCGTACACCTCTTCTACCCCTGTTTTTAACATTTTCCTCATGATTTGAAGAATTACGATAGGTGAAATGAGGTATTTTCCAGGCCCACAAGGGGGACCCTTTGCACCAGGGCACAGAGGTTACACAGCATCGATCTCTGGGTGAATGCCTGATCTGCTGGCAAATGCTAGAAAGGCAAAGTGTCTCCCCCGCGCCAGGCCTTACCTGTGAGTCCAGGTGGACAGATGCAGATGTAACGGGAGGCTTCGGGGCGGCGGGATGCAGACGGCAGCCAGGCCAGGCGTTCACGCCCCGTCTCCGAGGACAGCTCCACGCACTGCCCGCCGGCCTGGCAGGGGCCGCTCCCGCATCCATCGAGGTTGGTCTCACACTGCTCGCCCGTGTATCCTGCAGGATAAACGGCCAGAGAGGCTGCGGGGTCAGAGCTCCTCAGCCACAGAGCACACGCCTGACTGGAGGCTGGCCACCGCGTGGCGCCAGGTAACAGGTGCTGGGCCCCCCTCGAGGAGCCGGCAAGGGGATCTGATAAAGGGGGCTACCATGAACGTTAAGAGCAACAGTGGACTCACTTCCATGGTACCACCCAACACTTAACAAAGAAGGATGAAGAGGCTTCAGGACCATCTTGACTTAACCTGGAAGTTTTAACTAAACTCCAATTCTTCAAACATTCCAACTGTTTGAGTGCTAAACAAGGAAGAAAAAAAAAAGATACATTTTTCCAGAGTATAGATGTAAAGTCAGCAGACTGCAGGTGGGTGCTGGTGGTAAAGAATTCACCTGCCAACGCAGGAGATGTAAAAGAAGTGAGTTCAGTCCCTGGGTTGGGAAGATCCCCTGGAGGAGGAGACGGCAACCCACTCCAGCATCCTTGCCTGGAGAATCCCATGAACAGAGGAGCCTGGCAGCTCAGCATTGCAAAGAGTCAGACAGGACTGAAGCGACTTAGCACACAGCACACACTCAGCAGAAAGCACGTAGCCAACCTCAGTGCTTCTCTTAAACCTCGAAGCAGAGGCAAATGATTTCCTTACACACCGTGAGACAGAAGAGAAAACTGTTTTGTATTTGAATGGATTTAGCTGGGTCATTTTACTAGGGACAAGAATAAAAACAATAAAACACGAATGATTTAGTATTTCATAAAATATTTGGATATTAAATATAAAAGAAAGTCCCTGCCAGAACTATTTTCTGTGGTTTTACCGACATATGCACCTGTTAAAACCATATATGTGTCTGTTTATTGTGTGCGTTAACGTACCTGGAGCTGTACTGACTGCACGCATCGTGTGGTGCGGCTTGGTTTCTTTACTCCCTTGCACAATCTATCCATGTTAGAAATATAGAGCTGACTCATAATTTTTAACTACTGCCAAGTAGTCCATAACATAGATGTGTATAATTTGACCATTCCATTCCCTTAGGGGGGTTATATACATTTTTGATATTACAATATTGTATTGAATAGCATCATATATGTGCAATTGTGCAAATGTCTGAGTGCAACACTGGGGTCTATGCTAGGAGTGGGATTTCTGGGTTATAGGTTATGGGTATTTCAGATTTTAATAGATGCTGGTAACGACCTCTGGAGAAACTGTAGAGGTTGTTACGTGTCTACTGGCACAGGATAAGAGTGTGTGGGGTCCAGACCCTTGTCAACACTTGCCACACCAAGCAAAAATTTTTACCAGTTGGCTAGATAAAAAAACATACCTTATCATTGTTTGCTTTACATTTTCCCCAGATATTATTGAATTTAATATTTTTTGAATTTTTTTATCATTTCATATCTTTTTCCGTTAGGTTGTTTTTCTTACCGATTTCGACTATTTACATACTATGTGTAGTGCTAGTCCAAAAATGTAAATTTAGTAAGTGCTAATATAATGCTGAAGAGTGTGTCCAGGATCACACCAGCTGTTCTGTGAGATGATGAAAGAGATGTACGAAGTTCCTATAGGAACACAATCTGACTTATAATACAAGTGACTTCACCTACGGATCTTTGCAATGTCACTTAACTGCTGAAAAATATGTTTTTAAAATAAAATTGCAATCCAAAGTGGTAAAGGTTATAAATCCAATCATGGTCTTTCTTTACTTTGAAACCATTCAATGGCTTCACTTTTCACATAGAATAAAGTTCAAAATCCTTAACCTGGCCAGCCCTTTATTATCTGGCTCCATTCCCAAATCTGTTCCTGTCTGTCCCTAGAATGCTTTCTGTCCCAGGGCCTTTATAATACCATTTCCTCCCCCTAGAAAACCCTCCTCCAAGCCTGCCTGCATAACTCTTAAGTTTTCCGACTCGATCTTTTACTACTTTCTCAGAATGTCATTTCCTCATGGACAGATCTAAATAAGAACCTTTTTCTCTCACATACCCAATTCTTTCCTTTCATTGTCTTACAAAGATTGGTATTATGTGCTTATTTTTAGAGGTATCTTTTAAAATTCATTTATGTATATAGTTTTCACTTGATTGCTCAGACAGTAAAGAATCTGCCTGCAATGCAGGAGACTCGGGTTTCAGCCCTGGGTCAGGAAGATCCCCTGGAGAAGGGAATGACAACCCACTCCCTCCATGCAAGGGCATAGCAACTGGCTCCAGAATTCTTGCCTGGAAATCCCACAGACAGAGGAGCCTGGTGGGCTGCAGTCCACGGGGTCGCAGAAGGGCCGGACACGACTGAGCGACTAAAGAAACGACATAGCTTTCACTGATTTATGTAGCTGTCCCCCTCAACAGACTGTGAGCTCCATAAAAGCAGAGACTGTGTTTCTTTACTCACCACGCTAGGACTGAGCAACACCTGAGTACTAGGCCTTCAGCCAGTTCCTGAATGAGATTCAAACAGAACTAATCAACAATTTAGATGAAAATCCTCGCTTAGCAAAGAAACTAGAGAGTGGATGAACTCTTAATGAGCAAATAATGAGAACGTGATATGAATGCTCATCTTGTAGTTTTAATAAAAACCTATATGGGGTCCTAAGTCCAGTCATAACCGCAACACAAATTCTGCTGCTTGTCCATATAACACTTTTGTCACATTTGAACCCTGGGGTCTTTATCAACCTTCTCAAGAAGAAATTGAGAGTTGAAAAGGAAACTGGAAGCACAGGTCAGATGAGGGTCCCTTTGTCATGACCCCACCCCTAGAACCCTCAGTCTCTTAAGCCTGCATGTTTATTTTTTAAGTGTTTTTATTTCATACTTAAGGATCTACACCTATTCACTAAATAATGGTTTTCACAAGTTTTTATAAACGTCTTGTGCTGCAGTTGACTTACTGAAGTTCTATTTTCAATTTTCTTCTCATTCTAAGTTTGAAGACTTATGCACAGCCTAGGTTAGGAAGTAATTCAGTACTTTCATAAATCCTTTTTTGCTTTCCGGCTCATGCATTGTCTTTATTTTTATCCTGAACATTAGGAAGGTTCTGATTTATGGTATTATGGGTCCCATCCCTACCACTAGGCCCTGTGGGGATTCTGTTTGCTGTTCCCTTTAACCAGACATATAAATAGATTCTTTCAGTCAAGGCTACATTCAATAGTTCTAACAAGTTTTCCTATAAAACTCTGTACAAAGAAACAATATGATGCTGAGTCAAGACCCCAGGGTTCTTAAATTATATGTTTTAAGAAAAAACAACAACAATCTTTTCTGGGTAACAGGAAACTTTCAAGGTAAGCATTTAAGGTGACCGACACTTGTGATTAATCAGCCCTGAAACGAAGACCCTGGGCAGTTACAGCGCTGCACGCTTGTCCTGCGCTCAGTGGCAGGCACCTCATGGTCCAAAGGAACGGTCTACGATTCTTAGATATAGAGCAGCTTGTGGCGCTAAACCTTCTCTTTACATATCACTGTGAGAACTGGGTACAAAGACATTGTGAGTTTTCTCTCTAGGCAAAATCGACATCCATCCAGTGACCCAAGAGAGAAACTCAGAAGCAGAACTGTCCTAAATTGGCGCTCCTTCCCAATCCCCACGTCATTTCCACCTCCTAAAGGGCTCCCGTGGCCGTCCATATGCTCACATCCACCCTCGCCACTGGCATCATTGTTCCAGTCTGTGACTTACCTCTTATTTAAATCACTGCAGAAGTCTCACAGGATTCCCTGCGATTAGCCTTATTTCTCTCCATCGTTCTTCCACTGAAGTGCCAGGGAGCTCTTTGTAAATTAACAGGTCAGACTGCCCCACGGTTTGCGGGGCAGACATCGTGATCTGGCTTCAGCCTCATCTTGCTCCTCAGCTCACCCCTCTACCCTCAGCTCTGCGTGGCCCAGCATTTTGAAGAGTCCCTCCAGGCCCCACAGTTGGACGGGCTCTTTCCTCTGTGCTCCTGCTGCCCTTTCGTCTTCCCCTTTTCTTTTTTCCTCTCTTCTATCCTTAAACAAGCAATGAGCTACCAGCTACCGGCCTTAGGGTCTAGAATGGCCTGTCTCCTAATTCCGGTGCCGGGCTGACATTTATCGACTTGCTGTGGTGTAGGCTGAGCTGGGAGCTCCTTCTGTATTGCTGGACTTCACTCCACGATGACACTATGAGGCGGATATTATTATCATCATCTCTGCTTTATCTGTCGATGAGGAAACTGAGGCTCAGAGCAGAGACATGGGTACAGCTCATGGGTACATTTCTGGGATGTGCTTAGTGATCTTTCAAGTTTTCTAAAATGCTGCCTTCTCAGTCAAGCCGTCGCTAAACATTTTCTCCCCTTATTCCCTTTTATGGAATTTATTAGAGATTCTTGTGAAAGTGTTAGTCGCTCAGTCATGTCTAACTCTTTGCAACCCCATGGACTGTAGCCTGCTAGGCTCCTCTGTCCATGGAATTGTCCAGGCAAGAATCCTGGAGTGAATTGTCATTCCCTTCTCCAAGGGATCTTCTCGACCCAGGGATCGAACCCGGGTCTCCTGCATTGCAGGCAAATTCTTTACTGTCTGCTGCTAAGTCGCTTCAGGCGTATCAGACTCTGCGACCCCATAGACAGCAGCCCACCAGGCTCCCCCATCCCTGGGGTTCTCCAGGCAAGAACACTGTAGTGGGTTGCCATTTCCTTCTCCAATGCATGAAAGTGAAAAGTGAAGTCGCTCAGTCGTGTCTGACCCTCAGCGACCCCATGGACTGCAGCCCACCAGGCTCCTCCATCCATGGGATTTTCGAGGCAAGAGTACTGGAGTGGGGTGCCATTGCTTTACTGTCTGAGCCACCCAAAGTTGTACTGTTCACAGTTTTTCCACACTGTATTCCTGCTAGAATTTAAGCTCCTTGGAAGGAGGGACTGTGTCTTTGTGATCCCCTAATCCTTCATATATATAGTTGGCAGTGAAATCTTCGGGGCTTAAATGAGTGGGACGCACACTGGTCCTCTTTAGGCAACCCTCCTTTGCTGCCTGACTCCCTTACAAACCCTTCAGAGCAGCAGGACCCAACTTTTTTGGCACCAGGGACTGCTTTTGTGGAAGACAACTTTCCTGTGAACTGGAGAGGGGTGGGGAGGTGGTTTCAGGATGATTCGAGCACATTACATTTACTGTACACTTTATTTTATTATTATCACATCAGCTCACCTCAAATCATCAGGCATTAGATCCCAGAGGTTGGGGACCCCTATTTTAGAGCACAGAAACCATCTGTCATATACAATCTCCACCTCCTGGTGTAGAACCTGGAATGTAGTAATAATAGTTGCTTTTGTTTTTTTTTGAGTACTTAATACATGCCAGGTTCCATTTTTATAATTTTACCCCTCACAACAATACTACAAATAGCTTTTTTATCCTTTATTTGTGGATGAGAAATGTAAGAATTAAGGGGTAATTCACCCTAGTTCACTCAGTTAACAAATGGTGGACTCGTCCTGCTCCCAAGCCGTCCACTCCACCCCCTGCTTCTGGACTGAGGTCCTGTTCAGAGTGTTGATTGAGTGTTGAGGGTTGGCTGATGACAAGAACGTGTAATAACACGTTTTGGAAAAAAATTCAATGTTGGAGGTGACTTGTTGATTCAAGTGTTACAAATTGTTTCCTAGTGAAGAGCACCAATGGCCAAAGGATAACAAATACGTCCTCTTCATTATCTGGAAGTGGGGAGACACATGAGGTACACAGAGCTCTGAGCCACAGCTGAATGTCCAGCTTCCTTTTATACTTGTGTTTGGTTTTTACCAAAGCATGTAAAATGCTCCTCAGGCAACGAGATGCCTTTGGATCAGAAGCTGCTATTGACTGGACGGACCCCAGCCTTCATGCCTCCCCCCGACTACAGGGCCTCCCTTTCCGTAGATAACAACATGAGTGGGGAGGTGGGAATACGCGGCCAGTAAGCTTAGATTTTAAGTAATCGCAAGCTTATCGGTTGTTTTCCAATGGCTCAAGAAAGAAGAGAGGCGAAATGCACTTTCATTTCTAGCAATACGATCCTAGTAAGAGTTAGGTTGAAGTACGTCAAGAAGGTTATTTTTTGCCAAGATTAACATCAGGATTTTCGAGTGGCTTGTTGATTCAAGCATCACATACTCTTTCCTATCACCTCTATGCTCAAGTCCAATTATCTTTGAAGTGTGATTTTAAATTATGGTTTATGTATGTGTTACTTGTACTGTCTTTTACAGTGAAAAAGGTGAGCAGGATACTTACATTTCTGAAAAGTCATTCTACACTCTCTATGGGGACCATCAACAATCACATTGATTGACTCCATGAACTGCAACACAGGCACTTAGGATTTTAATAGAGTTTCATGGGTTTTAATATGTTCTAGGTGTCAAAGAAAACATCTGGGAGGACAAGGAAGCATCTTCCAGTGAATTTTACTCCACGAAAACCATGCTGAAATCAACCCTTCCATTGATTATTTTTTCCCTCTGTGTTTCTTCTAGAAGATTCCGATGATGGGGCACCTGGGTAATCTAGTTCAGATAATGCGTAGTGTAGCGATAGATATGTTTGAGCACTGAAGAACACGATGAAATCAAACAATGATAACTAGAAGAAAGAGTTGGTTTTAAACCTCGGGCAACAAGAGTTGTTAGTTTCCATTTGCCATAAGTTATTTGTTTCTATTCTACGCAAAAGAAAAACAAATAGACCCGTGGGAGGAACCCCGTCACTCACCAGGCTGGCAGCGGCAGGTGTAGCGGTCGGCAGTGTCCTCGCAGACGGCGTTGTTGAGACAGGGCTGTGACCCACACGGGGGCAGCAGGGCCTCACAGCGTGTCCCCGTGAACCCGCTGCCTGCGCAGGTGCAGCTGTAGCTGGGGAGCAAAACGAGCCGGGACATCAGCCCGTGCTCACGGGGGACGACGCGGCCTCATCCTGTCTCTCCCCTGTCCCTCAGCGTGGGCGGAATGCCTACCCAAAGCACATGCTTGCAGGCTTCGAGAGACGATCCCTCAAGGTTTTTAGTAAAAGCAAGTGTGTTAAGGAGAGCTAGGGAGACTTACCCCAAGCAAGTGTTCAGTCAAAATTCCTTGGAAACCATGACTGTTTATACTTTTGTCTCCTCACCCATAGATTGAAGGTAATAGTGCTTTGGCCACAGAGTCGTCGGGATAATTAAATGTGCATATGGAGAATGAGCACAGCATGCCAAAGGGCAGAAAATACTGAATAAAACTACTAACCGTATGAAATAGAGTGGTCAGTATTGGTGAGACGGCAGAGAATGATTTACACCATCAAGGCACTTCTTTATATAAAGAATCCAGTAATAAGGTCCCTAGTGAAATAATAAATTATGGAAAAAAGGAAAGCTTCTCATTATATAAATTGTGACTTATGTTTCCTTATTTCTAGATTACAAGAATATTTTAGTCGTGTTATTTATAATGATTCGTCAATCAAATGGGACTATCTGACAGACCTAAAATACGAATCTGACCGGGAGAGTCGTTCACTTTATTTCACTTTAGATGGCCTCTCCTTGAGGGTCCGGTGTTGAAAAGTCTTGGGCTTACACACCCAGCTTAGATAAAATAAGTGTCTAGGGGGAGGACAGCTATGATTTCCTAAAGAGTGACAGTCGTCTTCACCTGGCTATGTGTCTCTGCACCACCAATGCAGACATTAAGATTCAGTAAGGAAAATGAAACACTGGCGGATATAAGTGACTATAATTTTTATACATAATTTTCCTAGCTAGAAATCCTCTATTCACTATTTCATTGCTTTGATTTAAAAAAGGCCTACTGCAAATCTAAATACCATGTGTGAGACGTTGAAGACCAGAGCCCTGCGGTCAAGCCTGGCTAGTGCACCTCAGTTCATAGACTCAGTCTCCATTTACATCTTCCTTTGCCTGCAGGAAACTTCCAGGGGGCATAGTTTTTTGCCTTTCCCACAAATCTCATAGCCAATGTGTTAATTATTTTGGTGGGAAAACAAAGTCAGGTTGTATTTGCTGAACTTGAGATGATCTCAAATTTTAGGTAATGAGAGAGCCATGGATACAGTAGAAAGAGTATTCCTAGCACATACTCTGGTGAAAAGAGGAAAGCTAGCAGGAAGCAGGCTTAGCCTTGTTCTGTTTGTTTCCAAAGGCATCAAAGGGCTTCCCAGCTGGTGCTAGTGGTGAAGAACATGTCTGCCAAAGCAGCAGACGAAAAAGACACAGGTTCAATCCCTGGGTCAGGAAGATCCCCTGGAGGAGGGCATGGCAACTCACTCCAGTATTCTTGCCTGGAGAAAGCCATGGACAGAGGAGCCTGGTGGGCTACAGTCCAGAGTTTCACAGAGTCGGACACGATTGAAGCTACTTAGCACGCACACACGCAGGCACACACAAAAGCATTGTGTGACTTCTGTCCTGACGCCTCCTGGAAACAGTGAGGCTGGGAGAGCCTCCTCTTTCCCGGAGCACTTGTCTGGGAACCGCTGCTTTGGTCTGTCTGTCCACATGTTTCCCAGTTACCAGTCTCCAGATGTGAAGATTCTCACCACTGGAGAACAAAGTGGGTATAACTGAAAATCACGGGCAAAGCCTGGATCACGCTCAGAGTTTACCAAAGAGGTGTTCTACCACATCGTTCTGCTTAAAATATGTTGTTTTCCTGGATATATTTGAAGCACACAAGACTTTTATTGCCCCCCCTTTTGAGTCTGACTCATTTTGAAATTCAGATGTGGGATAAATTATGTCTTATTTATTAAATAAAATTGGATTCTAGTCCTCCCTTGCAAAGAATTAACTGTATGAACCTGTGGGGGTCCCCTGACTTCTCCAAACTTTAGACTCCTTGTTGTTGAGGGGGAGTTTTAAGGCCCACCTTGCCTTCCACTGAGTCGCTGAAGGATCTGTGGAGACACTGCCAAGCGCTAAGCAGTTAAAACTCAAGTGTTTGATAACTCAATGCCTGTGCTTTAACTAAGTGTTAGAAAGTTCTTCCAAAAAATATCTTATATGAATTCAACTACCGTCACCCAAATGTATTACATGTCTTATATTAAGGTGAGATTTATTGTTTTGGTTTTGTTTTTGCTGAAAAGTCAATGTTAGACTCTAATTTGGAACATCACTCTACTGGCTCAAAAGTACTCACCTAATTCCCTAAACAACTAGAAATTCAAGACATAATTAATTTAATATCACTGCCCTTGCCAACACTGTTTAGATAAAATTCCTAAAGGATTTCTTTTTCACCACTTGATTTATATGCTTGTCATTTCAAAAGTACAATCTTACATTCACATACAGAATAACTCCAGCTTTGTTTTCGCATCTACCATGGATAGGGAAGGTAGGTTCCCCTTTGTTTCTTCGATGTGGAAGACTGGCACTTTTCTATAACACAAGAAATTCTAAACTGTTGCAAGAATGACTTGGAAAATGCTCTCTCTTGAGACAGGGGCCCTCGAAGGATGCATTTTTTAATAAAGCGTGACTGCTACAACCTTGAATCACTTGAAGCATAAAAAGCACTCTGAAAACGTTAAGCTGGGGATGTGAGATCTCCAGATTCGCCAGAGGTGGTGCAGTAGCGTCTGGCCAGTGAGTGCTCTCTTAGGAGAAAGCGTACCTGTTGGCTCCGTCCACGCACAGCCCGCCATGGAGACACGGTCCACTGGCACACTCATCCGTGTTGAGCTCACAGTGATCGCCCAGGAATCCTGGGGCACAGTCACAGAAGTAGGACCCCACAGCATCCTGACAAGTGGCACCATTGAGGCAGGGCTGGGACCAACACTCATCAACTTCCAGTTCACAGTTTACACCTTTATTCAAAAGTTGGCACGGGAGGAAAAAAAAAAGGAAAAGTTTTAGCAAAGTGTTAATATTTTCGCTCTTTGGCAATGCTTTGTTTGCCAAAGCTCTTGTCAAATGTGATGTTTCCCAAAATAATTTTCCTCCTTAATTGTAATTGATATTAACTTTCGGGCAGGCTTGCGGGAAGTTCACAAAGCAGAGCAGCTGTCACTTACAAAGAACCATCGCCTGCAACAGCTTGTGGCTTTTTAGTCTGTGGAAACAAATCATTTTTAGAACAAAGTAATTGTTTACTGTACGTTTGTTGGAAGCCTAAAAGGGACTGGCCAATGTCTTTAAATTATTTTTAAACAGTTTAATTAGGCATCACATTGAACAGTAATAAAAGCTCAGACTCCAAAGCCAAATGGCCTGGATTGGAATCTTGTCAAAGCCTCTTTTAGTTGTGTGACCTTGGGAAAGTTGCTTGATCTTTCCTAATCTCAGTTTCTTAACCTGAAAAATGGGACCAATAGTTGTAATTACACCATAGGATACTTATTACAATTCCAATGTGTTCTAAAGTACCTAACATAATACCTAGAGTATACTACATGTTTGCCAGAGAAAAAAAGGTACTTTCTCTTTCCACAGATATTTATTTATTGAACAATGTGCAATTATTTCCCTAGTATCCTTTTTGCATAGAAATATTTACATTTTCTATACCACTGTAAAATGTTGCTTTTAAATAGAAAATCCATTTCTGACTTAAACTGAACGTATTTAGTGCTATTATTAAAAGCTACTTCATTTTAAGGTAAAATTACATTTTAAAAAATCTGTATTTTCCCCCTCCCCAAATAGTAGGTGAAGATTATTTTCTAAGCAAGCTAAGATTAAGACTTTCAAAAGTAGTCACACTGAGATCACAAAGTATTCTACTGAATCTGTCTAAATAATATTTGATGGTGCGGTCATGCTTAGTCGTGTCCAACTCTTTGTGACCCCATAGACTGTAGCTTGCCAGGGTCTTCTGTCCATGAAATTCTCCAGGCAAGAATATTGAAGTGGGTTGCCATTTCCTACCCTGGAGGATCTTCCTGACCCAGGGATTCAGCCTGTGTCTCTTACATCTCCTGCATTAGCAGGCAGGTTCTTACCATTAGAGCCACCTGGGAAGCTGAAATAGTATTTGATACACAATAATCAAATGTGCATATAGGTTTTAAAAGATACAAAAGGGGGCTATCTATATTTGCTCATCTTTATTCCTGGGCCTATTCCCTAGGATAACAAATTATGAATTAAAATTATAGAGGAATTTCTCAAGAACTCAGAGGTTTTTAGTAGTTATTCGATTTTTTGTCCTTTTTTTCTGACAGAAAATGAAATAGGATATTCCAACACCACTTGCCATTTACAACTGTGACTAGACTCTACAAATGCTGACCCAAAAAGAGATGCCAGCATGTTAACTTTGAGTGGTTTTGGAAAAGAAAAAGAATTTAAATTTTACAACAGTAAAAATGGAAAGTTGTGGAATAGTATCTGTTGTAGGTAAGTGGCTTGCCATTTTTTTCAAACTTTAAACTTTTTATTTTATATCAGAATATAGCCAGTTAACAATGTTGTGATAGTTTCAGGTGGACAGCAAAGGGATTCAGGAATACATATACACATATCCATTCTCCCGCAAAGCCCCCTCCCATGCAGGCTACCACGTGACACTGAGCAGAGCTCCCTGTGCTATACAATAGGTCCCTGTTGGTTATCCATTTTAAATATAGCAGTGTGTACATGACCTTCCCAAAGTACCTAAGTGTCCCTGTTTGAGGCCTGGCTATTTCTCACCCGGCCTGCAAATAGGAATTTCTCTGTCAGTTTTATTTGGCATTAGTAAGGTTGGTGGCTCAGTGGTAAAGAAGTCGCCTGCCAAGGCAGAAGATGCAGGTTCAACCCCTAGGTGGGGAGACCCCCCAGAGGGGGAAATGACAACCCGCTCAAGTATTCTTACCTGGAGAATCCCACGAACAGAGAAGCCTGGTGGGTTACTGTCCATGGGCTTGCAAAGAGTTGAACATGACTGTACAACCAAACTCAAGGTGAAGGGAAAGACCCCTGAACTGACCACTAGACACCGGTGTTCTCATTCTGTCTCTGAAGCAGTTTTTCAGCAATATGTTGGTATCTTTATTTCTGCCATGTAAAATAATACAATTACACATAACTTTTTTATTTTTTAAAATTATATGAAAGAATATAAATGATCAATTCTTTTAGAAATGGTGCATATAGAAATGTTTCATTTTTTAAATATTTGTCATTCAGTTGCTAAGTCGTGTCTGACTCTTTATGACCCATGGACTGCAGCATGCTGGCCTCCCTTCCTTCACCATCTCCCAGAGTGCACTCAAACTCATGTCCACCTAGTCAGTGATGCCACTGGCCGTCTCATCCTCTGTCATCCCCTTCTCCTCCTCCCCTCAGTTTTTCCCAGCATCAGGGTCTTTTCCAGTAAGTCAGCTTTTCGGAAATCAGGGGGTCAAAGTATTGGAGCCTCAGCTTCAGCATCAGTCCTTCCAATGAATACTCAGGACTGATTGATGTCCTTCAGGATTTGATCTCCTTGTTCTTCAAGGGACTCTCAAGAGTCTTCTCCAGCACAATTCAAAAGCATCAGTTCTTCAGCACTCAACCTTCTTTATGGTTCAACTCTCACATCCTAATAGCTTTGGGTTACATCTTTTGGTATTTTAGTCATCTATATTTATTAAAAACCATTAACATATGAAGCCAAATAAGTGGTTTAAAACTTGTTAACACTTTCCTAAATTTTATTTCATAATGTGAATAAAATTCATATATCCATCTGTTATACACTCAGGTTGCTTCCTATTGCTTAAGAAATAAGATAAATAAATTAGAAACCATTATTTTAGACACTGCAGCTCCATTTAGAACAATGTCATTCAAATACTTTAGCTCTCAGGTGATCCTGATGCATGTATAAAAACGTGTTTCAAAAGCTTAAATTCAATTTCAGTACAAACAATGATTTGCTTTGGATTTATTTGATATGTCTTATCACTCTTAATATTACTTAATTCAATGTGATTCTTATCACAGCTTTTCAGTGGTACTGATACGGGAAGAAAAGAAAAAGTGATTTGGTCTCCGTCTGAGTGATGCCAAAGCACAGTCAGTCATCCAGATGTTTCTGTAATTCCAGATGCTTGGCTCCAGAGATGAAACATCTGGAAAACTAACTGTGATCTTCAGTTTTCATCTGGATGTTTACTGTTTCATGCATACAGCCATCAAGTATAGAGAGTTAATTGACCTTCAAAACCATACCTGAACAGCTGAACAGTGTGGTCCAGTCTGTCTGGAGACACTCTGTAACCAGTGTCCCTGAGTACAGGGCCGTGTCATTGTAACCCTGTGTAGCAACAGAAACTGATTGCAGCTACTGAGTAGCCTCCTGTGGCTAATTGTCTAAGAAAAGGAAAATTCGTAACGTTAGATTCTTTCACAAAAATTCCTCCAGGAGCTGAACCAGTCTGTTCGATTTGGTTTATAGTTCTGTGAATTCCATGGATGGTTTAGTCCATGGGGTCACGAAGAGTCAGAAACGACTGAGAGCCTTTCACTTTCACTTTTTTTCTTTTTTTTTCCTATATGAAAGGAAAGTAGAAAGGCTGGGATAAAAACACAAATAAAAGGAACTCTGTGTCAACAGAAAAATGTACAGGACAGGGAAAAAAACCCTCTGACTTTATTAGGTTCGGGGACGCCCTGTAACTTGCAGTTACTACGTATATATCGCTACGTATACACAGATGACTAAGGTGTTACATCACGGATTCCTGACAGTCACGGATAGTTCCACTCTGAACTGCATGATTTCCATTAGCTGTCAAAGGCAGTTCAGACATTCTCTCACAACCAAATACTTTTAAAGATATAAATTTCAAAGAAGGATTGACATCACATGCATTTAGGTGAGGACAGGGAGACCTGGCGTGCTGCAATCCATGGGCTCGCAGAGTCGGACATGGCTGAGCAGCTGAACAACAGTAGCAGAAAAGAAAAAGGATGAGAGATTTCCATGTTGGCGCGCTGGCTTCGGTGGAGAAGCACCGTTCCTGGCAAATAATCTAAAGATGCTCCCCGCCTTCTTCTATAATTAATTTAAAGCAAAAAAGCACTCCATCTCCTCCTGGTTTTGGCGATGCTTTCGGTGGGTTCTCCTTTCGTCTCTTCAAAGCCTTCTGGGTTTGATTGTCTCTTCCCTTCTCAAGTCCTCCTTCTCTCCTCTTCTTGCTTACTTGCTACATCAATTTTTTTCCCCCTTTTCCTTATATGGAAAGGTCATATTCCCAGGAAGGAGGAGAGTTCAGTTCAGAGAGATCTCACTTCATAGCCCTGAGGCCAAGAGAAGGGCCAGCCTCCTGCCTCTGCCCCGACCTCACCTGGATACCTTGTGAAAAAACATCCTTGCCTGGTGGGGGGTGGGGGGTGGGGAGGCAGTCTTGTTAGAACCCAAGGAAAGTGACGTCCAAACTTCAAGGGCAGAGAGCGTCAGTCCAAGGGCACCGGGAAGTCTGCTGTCCACGCAGCGCTGAGGTCACCCCTTCCCAAGACCACCTGCCCTGCAAAAGAGAGACGTCGGGACACACGTGCCCTCAGACTCCCTTCTCCATGCAGTTCCCGGCTTGAGTTCCCAGCTTGAGGCACTTAGGGATTCGGGAGGTGGGAGAGAAGCCGGGACTCACGGGGGCACGTAGGCTTTCCAGCAGCTCCCCGGAGAGTCTGGAGACCACTCGTTCCTATGGCTGCAGGATGGTGTGTCTGGGAACTTCCCAGAGATCCTTCAGAGCTGCAGCACCTTCCAGGGAGCTTTCAAGAACCCCCACTTCAGTGCTTTGGTGAAGATCTTTCCCGGGAATTTCTGTGACTCTCCCGGCCCGGTCATCTGACAAGCAGGGCCAGTCTCCTGGAATTCATGGCATGTGACCTTTGCTGTCACTCAGGGCCTTGCGCCTAGAAGGGCCCTGTATGAGTTTGCCAGGGCTTCCTGGGAGGCTCAGACGGTAAAGAGTCTGCCTGCAGTGCAGGAGACCTGGGTTCCACTTCTGGGTTGGGAGGATCCCCTGGAGAAGGGAATAGCAACCCGCTCCAGTATTCTGGCCTGGTTCGGACGACATCACCCTCTCCGCGGACAGGAGCTTGAGCAAACTCTGGGAGATGGTGAAGGACGGGGAAGCCCACGTGCTGCCGTCTGTGGACTTGCAGAGTCGGACACGACTGAACGACTGAACAACATCAAACTCCTGGAAATCAAGCGGCTTAAAAAGCGGAGATTTGTGGTCTCACAGTTTCCAAGTCTGAGACGGAGGTGTTGTCAGGACTGGCTGGTTCTTCGTAGGAGGGAGACTCTACTCCAGGCCTCCCCTGCTTCTGGGGCTTGGCTGCCAGTCTCTGACACCCTTTGGTTTATGGAACCACGATCTCTGTCCTCACCTAGGAATTAAGGGCTTACAAATTGTATTGCCTGTTCTGCATACAAGCCTTTAATTCCTGTACGAAACTCCTCACATCTGAAATACATAGAATGAATTTTTCCTAACCAAATCCCAAATGATATGCAGACCTAGGACAGAAAATACTGGAGGAGCACCTTCAAACAAGCAGAGCTCTTCAGGGTTTGGTCCAACCTTCATTAAAGGAGAGAAACTGAGGGTCAAAGATACAGCAGAAATGCAGTTGGAGGAGAACCCCAGACTTCTCACCCTCATCCTCGGTGAGCTGGGGATAGGATGGGACCCCAGACACATGCTGGGACCCAGGAAAGAGGTTGTGAGTATCCTGTTTTTCCTTTTAGAACTAGGAAAACACATCAGGCCACCATAATATCCAGGCTGCCACACCACAGAATGGGCAAACAGAGAAAACTACACAAAACCTGAAGATATGGAGGTAAATGATTTTATGGAGAACGCCTGTGCAAGCCTGAAAAACTGCCAATGCTTTTTCTGGTAAGCAAAGTAATTACTGCTTTATAAGACCAGGTGAGAGAACTATAAAAATTGTCCCTGCGGCACTCACTTTCCTTTTCTCCCCACCTTTCCTCTACCGCTCATCACAGGGTTTGCGGGCAGACTGTCCAGGACTGCACGCTGCTCTCCACCTCTGAGTGAGGCTGGATACAGCTAATGCTCAGTGAAGGGTAGGGACGATCCACAGTCATTTGTTCTTTCCAGTGTTCCTGCCTTGATTTTTCCAAGTAGGTAGAATTTTTTGAAATTTTGGAAAGTAATTGGAAGCAAAGATAAATTTGCCAGGGAATCTGGGATAGCTTCCAACTCAGTTAAATACAGATGTGATGCTGAGTGAACAGGAGCTAGAAACTGGAAAAGCATGAAGCAGCCACTGTATTAAATATGATTTTTAAAATCTACAACTGACATGTAAATACCTGCTGAACAATACTAGGGGCTTCCCAGGTGGCACAGTGCTAAAGAATCCGCCTGCCAATGGAGGAGACGTGGGTTTGATCCCTGGGTTGGGAAGATCCCCTGGAGTAGGAAATGGCAGCCCACTTCAGTATTCTTGCCTGGAAAATCCCGTGGACAGAAAAGCCTGGTGGGCTACAGTCCACGGGGTCATAAAGGGTCAGACACAACTGAGCACACACGCATACACTCACGAGAAATACTAAATATATAACTACAGGCAGCTAATATGTGAGGTGGCTCGACAGCCCTTAAATCGGGAGAAAAGAAAGCAGGCAATGGGGATTCCCAGGGCTGTAAAGTTGCAAAATACTAATTGCAGGTCAAGGGCAAGAAAGTTAAGGAAAGAGGCTCATCGTTAAAACAGCTCCCCGGGAAGCCCAGTCTTCCTGGGTGGCCCTAGAGGTGAAGAACCCACCTGCCAATGCAGGAGATGTAAGAGACACAGATTCAGTCCCTGGGTTGGGAAGATCCCCTGGCAGAGGGCATGGCAACCCACTCCAGTGTTCTCACCTGGAGAATCCTATGGGCAGAGGGGCCTGGCGGGCTATAGTCCATGGGGTCACAGAGTCGGACATGACTGAGCGTCTGAGCACAGCACAGCGTGGCACAAATCCCAGGCTGGTAGGGGAGACAGCAAGACAGGGAAAGAGTGATGAATGGCACAGATGCAGAGAGGCCAGGAGATGGAGCTTCTGCTAGAGCTGAAGGAAGATTTCAATAGAAGCAAGAAAATGGGAAGTTTAGTTGTGAGAATTTGGGTGGCAAAACCTTTTGAACGAGGGCAGGCTCTGACCTGAAGTTGTGTTGTTGTATGGTTATAGTGGAATAGAGATGGGGGTCACCGAAAATAAGAAGCTCAATAAATTCTAAAAGCTTGGTCCATAAAATTCTGCAACAGCTGCTAATTGGATTTAGATAAACCAAAAACTTACTCTGGTACCAAAACATCTTTGTAATGTTTCCAAGTTCTTTTCCCATGACAATTCTATCACCCTTCTACATTCTAGTCCTATGAGACCATTGCTTTTTCTCAAACCCACTAGGTCCCTCTACCCTCACTCAAGTTTAGACACACTGCTCTCTCTCCCTCTTCTGGAAAATTCTTTCCCACCTATCTACCTGATGAAGTCATCCTTTAAGGCTTCTATTACATGTACCATCCTCAATAAAGTCTTGTTCATTTCTCTTACTCTTTCCAGCCTCCTGAGTTCCACAGACCATCCACTGTTATATTTTACTTATTTGTTACTTGCTTATATCCCACAACTGCTTTGAAGATAAAGATCCTTGCCTGTTATTAATGGTAACAGCTGGCATTCACTGAGTTTATTTCACATCAGATACTGTGCTAAGCATTTCATTCGCATGATCTGATTTTGTCTGTCAAAAAATTATCCATGAGGTACTACTATGACGCCCATTTTATTAAGGATGAAACTGCAGCCCAGAGAAGTTAAGGATTTAAACAAGATCAAAAAGCTAGAAAGTAGCAGAGTCAGGATTAGGAAAGGAACAGCTTATGAGGAAGACGAAAGAGTCATGAACTAAAGGACGGTCTTCCAGGAGCAGTGGGCTGAGAAAGTCAACTTCCCTCTTGGCCCCAAGACTCAAGGAGAGAGGAAGGAACCCTTTAATAAGGGCTGTGTGGAAAGTGCTTTCAACCAAAAAACGCCAAGTTCTAGCAAAGGCCAACAAATAAAGGTGCACTTGAAAAAAATAACAAATGTTTTACTTACTTGCATTTGAGAAAAGACTATGGGGGCTGGAGGGAAAAGCAAGTGACCATTCTCAGGGAAATCAGGAAGCAGTTTTTCCCTTTAACATCTTCTCAGAAACTCTATGACTTTGATCTGTAACTTGAGCCAGACCGCCCTTCTGAATCCAACCATCTCCAGGGTGTCTCCGCCAACTATCTCACAGGCATCATTCAGCAACTCCAAATATCAACTCTCTCTCCTCCATCCACCCTCTCTGACCCCTCTACTCCTGCGTCCACCCTCTCTGACCCCCCCTACTCCTCTGTCCACCCTCTCTCCCACCCCTGCCAGTGAATGGGATTATCATCCAGGTCACTCAAGCCAGCTTTTCAGGAATTACCACGATCTTCCTCGCTATTCCCCATGCCCTAATTAGCCATCAAATCCCATCATTCCTCCCTTAGAAATGGGTGTAAGGTGCCATCCTCATCACTGTAAACTTGCCCAGACCCTGCTCACCATCTCTCATCCTGTCTGACTGCCGGCTTCTCTCTTCCAAATCTCTCTCTACATTTCTTTTCTAGGAGTGAGCTTTATAAGAGACAGATCTGCTTTTACCATTGTCCATGTTAATTTTTAAAAATAGTTTCTTCCTTGTTTCCAGGGAAAAGCATGTTGTCTTGGAATGCTACAGAAGCTTCTAACAGATATGGACACTGTTGGAGCCACCTACAAGGATGGTCTTGCAGCCCACCATCTCTCACACCCCTCGACTGCACACAGCTGTTCTTCCTTGTAAAACCCCGCTGCTCACCCAATATACTCAATAACTAACAGGGCTCTGTGCACAATTTGCTCTTGAGTAAGAATCATGTATGCCATTCCTGGGTTCTGAAGGAGCGATGTACAATGCATCAGTTACAACAGCCATCAGAGCGTATCCACAGCCAGTATCAGTGCAGGGGTACGGAGCACACGTTTCCACTACAACTATGGGTTTACGGTAGAGGCCTGGGTTTCTACATGTCACTTATAATCTTTTAACCTCCTGGAGCAATGGAAAGAGTCTGTGTGACTTCCTGCTCTGATTCCAAGTGCCAAGCTACCATAATAACAGTTAGCAAGATATCGTGGGAGACTAAGGGCTTCCCTGAGTGAACTCCGGGAGTGGTGATGGACAGGGAGGCCTGGCGTGCTGCGGTTCATGGGGTCGCAGAGAGTCGGAGACGACTGACCGACCGAACTGAACTGAACTGAAGGGCTTCCCAGGTGGCACTAGCGGTAAGGAGCCTACCTGCCAATGCAGGAGACATAAAGAGATACGCGTTCAATCCTTGGGTCGGGAAGATCCCCTGGTGGAGGGCACGGCAACCCACTCCAGAATTACTGCCTGGAGAGTCCCTTGGACAGAGGAGCCTGGTGGGCTACAGTCCATGGGATGGCAAAGAGTCAGACACAACTGGAGCAACTTAACACACACAAACATGAGAGGTTAGAATTGGGACTTATATTTTCAATGGGAGCATTTTGAATTTTTATCCAACAAGATTTCTGGCTTGTGCATTTCAGTTCAGTTCAGTCGTTCAGTCATGTCCGACTCTTTGTGACCCCATGAATCACAGCACACCAGGCCTCCCTGTCTATCACCAACTCCCGGAGTTCACTCAGACTCACGTCCATTGAGTCAGATGCCATCCAGCCATCTCATCCTCGGTCATCCCCTTCTCCTCCTGCCCCCAATCCCTCCCAGCATCAAAGTCTTTTCCAATGAGTTAACTCTTTGCATGAGGTGGCCCAAGTACTGGAGTTTCTGGCTTGTGCATTTAGACACACCTTTTCTAAAGATACCAAAACGTATTAACACACTTTTTAAAAAAAGCATTTGCTTAGACTTTACAAGCTCAGGACTTGTCTCTGAGAGACAATTGAGTTTCATCGGTTCCAAGACTGCTCTGTGCCACCTCACATGTTTAATTTCTAGAAACCACCATGGACAATCAACAGTACCTTGGTGTTGTGTTATATTTTAGTTGCAGAGGTTTTCATTCTCATCTTATATGAAACCAATGTCATTATCAGTGATGAATTTAACCCCAATAAAACATGAAAATAGATGTATTCTTCTATTATTTTAATCATATTTACTTATCACATATTATTATTATGTATTATTATCTGTCGCTGTTGTCAGTTGCTAAGTCATGTCCGACTCCTTGTGACCCCATGGACTGCAGCACGCCAGGCTTCCTTCCGTATCTCCTGGAGTTTTCTCAGACTCGTGTCTATTGAGTCCATGACACCATCCAACCATCTCATCCTCTGTCACCCTCTTCTCCTCCTGCCGTCAATCTTTCCTGGCATCAGGGTCTTTTCCACTGAGTTGGATCTTCACATCAGGTGGTAAGGTACTGGAGCTTCAGCTTTAGCATCAGTCCTTCCAATGAATATTCAGGGTTGATTTCCTTTAGGATTGACTGGTTGGATCTCCTTGTAGTCCAAGGGACTCTCAAGAGTCTTCTCCAGCACCACAGTTCAAAAGCATCAATTCTTTGGCACTCAGCCTTCTTAATGATCCAACTTTCACATCCATACAAATAACTACCAGAAAAACAATAGTTTTTACTACATGGATCTTTGTTTGCAAAGTGATGTCTCTGCTTTTTAATATGCTGCGTAGGCTTGTCACAGCTTTTCTTCCAAGGAGCAAGCATCTTTTAATTTCATTGCTGAAGTTACTGTCCAGAGTGGTTTTGGAGTCCAAGAAAATAAAGTCTATCACTGTTTCCATTGTTTCCCCATCTGTTTGCCATGAAGTGATGGGACCAGATGCCATGATCTACCATGATCTTAGCTTTTTGAATGCTGTGTTTCAAGCCAGCTTTTTCACTCTCCTCTTTCACTTTCATCAAGAGACTCTTTAGTTCCTCTTCACTTTCCACCATTAGGGTGGTGTCATCTGCATATCTGAGGTTACTGATATTTCTCCTGGCAGTCTTGATTCCAGCTTGTGCTTCCTCCAGCCCAGCGTTTCTCATGATGTACTCTGCATATAAGTTAAATAAGCAGGGTGACAATATACAAACTTGACATACTCCTTTCCCCATTTTGAACCAGTCCATTGTTCCATGTTCAGTTCTAACTATTGCTTCTTGACCTGCATACAGGTTTCTCAGGAGACAGGTAAGCTGGTCTGGTATTCCCATCTCTTTAAGAATTTTCCAGAATTTTTGTGACCCACACAGTCAAAGGCCTTATGGGTAATCAATGATGCCAACATTATACATTACAGCCTTCTGTAATGATAATCCTGTAACTGTAACAATTATCTTTCTTGATAATTGTTATTCCTGAGTATTTGAAATATTGTAATATTAACAAATCCTTAATTCCTTTATTTTATGATATAACAGTTTGAGAAATTAAATTCTTGCCTAGACACACCATAGTATTCCAGTTTAAACTCATAGAGTCCTGGGACTATGACCTCA
Organism: Redunca redunca; assembly: GCA_006410935.1. NCBI lineage: Eukaryota > Metazoa > Chordata > Mammalia > Artiodactyla > Bovidae > Redunca > Redunca redunca. The sequence continues at coordinate 151,019 of SJYQ01007766.1, forward strand.
GTTAACCCATTCCTGAGTATGATTCTAATCTATTCAAAATGAAAACAGTTCACATATAAGAAAACGATACCTGCAAAATGCATTGGCCAGGGTTGTGTAACAGCTTTGGTAGCAGTAGCAATACTGAAGATGTTAAAATAGTGACAACCAGCATACACACAGCCTTACATAGTTTATGGAAATATTGTCACTAAGTCATTTCATTCTCACCAAGAACCTGACATTAGGTGCTAATATGATGTTTATTTCTTAAAGTGAGGAAACGGAAACTCAGAACTCTCATTGTTTACCGTCATCAGGCCACTGGAGAAGGTCCTGGCTGGGCCTGGAATCCTGCGCCCCGTTCCCCACATTGCATGCTGGCAGCTGTATGGCCACACCCTCCTCTCTCAGACACGCGCCGCCACGCACAGCTGCAGGCACTGAGAGGAGAGCCGGAGAGGGAGGGTGTTTAGGATGGAGCACGCCGTCCACACTGCCAGCCGGACTACAGGCCAACTGTCAGCAAACACGACAGGAGAGACACCACCTCTTTCCAAAACACCGCCACAGCCCTCCCCCTTGCTCTCAGCTTGCTGTGACTCACACAAAAACAACAATAAATGTAGCCAGAGTACAAGAGTCTCAGCTCCACATCCCGGAGCTGGGGCACCCTGCCCTGCTCATGGACCACTTTTTCTCCGGAGTGTTCCCTGTCTCTGAGTGGCATCTTTCTCCCTGCTTCCCCAGCACTCTGTTCAGAGAGAGACTGTAATTTTTGTTCACATGCTTTCTCCCTGAATAGGCTGTGAGCATTTTGTCAGGGGTCAGTTCTGTCTTAGCCATCCTTAGGTCTTCATGGTCTGGCACAGTGTCTAGTGTCTCGCAAAAATGTGATGAATATTTTCTGAGCAAATAGCATTTGTTACTTTGTGCTCTCATTCAAAAACATTTGTCAACTGCAAGAAACCACATTTCTCATGAAAACTATTTCAAATGGTTCTGTTCCTGAGCAAAGCCCTGAGCAGTATTTAACTGCCTCTGCATGACCCTACCAAAAATTGGTCAATTTCACAATTAAGAGCCTATAGGAAAACCACCATTTTCCTTTGATAAAATAAAGATATTGCCTGTGAAATTCAGAATTTCTCTTTAGGCTGTTACACATTACTTGCCTTTTGGGTTTGAAAGATAATTCTTACGGGTATATTATATGGTGAGTAAAATTTGAAGTGTCTAGGTAGGTGCTCACAGAATCAATATTTAAGTGTTCTTTAAACTGGTGCCTCATATATTTATGTAAATATGGACTATCTAAGAAAATTATTCCTGGTAATGGATATAAGTTCATTAAGTTTCATGTCTTAATTTTGTAAATAGGATTACACTTTCAACAAAAATCTTGCAATAGTAATGGTAATAAAAATAATATTTCTTATGAAATAAGATATTTTACATAATACTTTTATGTTCCCCAAATTATTTTCATGACCATTCAAACACACATTTGATTTATCACAGGTTCAAAGTGATTTACCTGAACAAAAATACATTAAGAACAAATGGAACATCAAGCCTAGGTGCGAATCTCCACATTGACTGAAATTCAAACTATGCCTGTGATAAATGCCACTTAACGGCAGTGTCAGAGTTGGCTACCTTTTGAGAACTATTGGAAAAAGCTTAGAGAAGAACATGAAGAATTATCAAACAAAACAAAACAAAACACAAAAACAAACAAACAAAAAGAGAAGGTCTTATAGCCTTACAGGAGATTTTAAGTAAGTAGCATCGATATCATGTCACGTGGAGAAGTAGAGTAAGTTTCAGGTGCCCAGAAAGAAGCTGCATGATAACACGGTTTATCCGCCAGCCTCTAAGGGGGCTTCTTTGTGGCTACAACCATTGTGAAAGGGAGACCTGTGCCGGATAATCTGGATTTCCCACCAGAGGGCAGAAGGGAGCAGGCCAGGGAAGGCGTGCACTCGTCTAGTTTGCATTATTCATGACCCTTCAGTGTTCATTTCTGTCCTAAACTTTAAAGGAAAAAAAGTGGTGGTGTTAAACTATGATCCTTCTCTTTCCCTCTTTCCTCTCCAATAATAGTCCATTTGGTGGATTATTATATCACCCTCCACTGGCACTCTAATTCTACCCTAACCTCTCCTTCAGTGTATCCTTAGCTCAAGGAGCAGAGTGATTTTGTTGAAATGCAAGTCGAAACTTTTCAGTCCTCTGCTCAAAACTGCAACAAGTTTGTGATTAACAGATACTCAAAACTACATATAAAAGAGAAAAACAACTGGGACCTACTATATACAACAGGGAACTATATTCACTATCTTCTAATCACCTATAATGAATGGAAAAGAATCTGAAAATGATCCACACTTTGCTATACACCTGATAACATAACAGTGCAAATTATACTTCAACACAAATTAAAAAATACTCTAAAGTCATTCACTAATGATTGAATGAATTCAAAATATTTATTTTTACCCATACCATTTATCTGGAACTTTTTCCAGTAAAAAAAAAAATACTATATACATGTGCATACATATGTGTATGCAGTAGATACATATGCTCTACATATAAAAATAAATATGTAAGTGTGTGTGTGTTAGCTGCGTCCAGCTCTTTGAAACCTCATGGACAATAGCCCGCCAGGCTCCTCAGTCCATCGGATTCTGCAGGCAAGAATACTGGAGTGGGTAGCCATTTCCTTCTCCAGGGGATCTCCCCAACCCAGAGATCAAACCCGGGTCTCCCACATTGCAGGCCAATTCTTTACTGAGTCACCAGGGAAGTTCCCTATATAAAAAATAAAATATAAGTATATAAAAATGCATGTATAACTACTTTGGGTTGATCCTTGTCTTACAGGCTTTGTAAAATAAGAATCAAAGATGTCACGTGACAATCCATTTACTTGTTTACATCAGTGTTCTCTCAAAGTGTGGTCCCCAAACCAGCAGCAGCAGCACCACGGAGGAGCTTGTTACAAACGCACGCTCTTGGACCTCACCTCGGATCTATTGAGCTAGAAGCTGTATTTTATTGAACTCTCCAGGTGAGTCTGTTACATGCTAAGATTTGAGAATGACTGAAACAGATAATAAATTCATTTCGCTACAAATGGCAATTGAATATTTAATGCATTCTCATTTTCATATTAGAGATTTCAAGTTTTTTGTGGGTAAAATAAGTTTGAAAATATTCTGGCTGTGATAATATCAGCAAGTCTTATTCCTAATGACGTGGACATCTGTTCTTCCCTTACTTGCCTTTAGTCCCTCATCCAGGCTGGTCCTAATGTCTTATGCCTGGTATTGCAATGCTTTCTAACTAGTCTCCATGTACTAACTAGTTTCCGTGTATTAACTAATCTCCACGTATGAAGGCATTTTCTTGAATAAAAAAATAAATTTTTCATATATTTTTGTTTGTGAAATAAGAGATGCATCTTAAAATCAATAAATACATTACAGTGCTTTTTCTTATTTCCCCAAAGATTATTTTTATATCAAAGATCTATTTCCCTTGAGGAACTAAGATATTTTCCTATACTGCTTCGCTTCATCACACTTCATCATGCATCTCCCTGCCCTCTCATCACTCTATTTATCTCATACTGCAGGCATTTTTAACAGGAAAAAAGTTCATTAGTCAATCGGACTAATTCTAAGGAAGATGTCAGTTTCAGAATGATCCACTGCAAACACCTGAACTAAGAGCGTGTCACTAAGGTGAGGCTGTTAAGGTGGCCCCTACTCCAGTCAGACCGGTGTCCCCGTGAGAAGAGATGAGGACACAGATGCACAGAGGGAAGACCACAAGAGGCATTTCTCATTTGGGATACATCCTTGACATCTTGTATGCCTAAATTTAGACCACTTAAAGGAAACCTTACAATTCAATTAAAATGTAAAAGTAAAAAAGAAAACCACATACACTGTAAAACATAATTTTTCAAGCTATAGTTTTTGCAATTATAAGGCTGTTTTAGGAAACTAATTTATATGGCCAAAACATTGGCCTTTACGCCTGTTGCTTTCTGTCGCCATTTGTGAGGCTGTACTAGGAGCGGAAACAGCTATAATGAGCTGTAGTGGTTTAATAAGCCATAGTGGTTTAATAAGCTATAGTGGTTTAATAAGCTATAGTGGTTTTCCAATGTGACGTTATAAACAGATGCAATCCCAAAAGCAGTCCTATAAAAATTTACTTCTCATTTTTATTCAAACACTAATAAAATTGATTTTGGTGGTGAGCACACTGAAGTGTTTACAGTGGAAATGTAATGCTGTGTGCGTGAAACATGTAGTGTCATAAGTCAGTGATCTCAATGAAAAAGTAAAAGCTTTAATGGTTGGAATTCAATTGCTGTAACTCAAAAGAGTGGACATGATAATATGCAATATGAACAAAGGGTTTTCATGAGGTAGTTCTGTTTTATGAGCTACTTTAGTATGCCGGTAATTTTTAGCATATTAGATGATTTAAAGACATTGAACAAAATAATTTTCCATGTGACATGTGTTCCACCATTGTAAAGTATGCATAAAGTAATAGAGAAAGTAAAATCTAGTTTAATATCTATTTACACCAGTTTCATTACTAGGAAGAGTACCCAGAAACATAAGGAAGAATTAATTAGAACAATTCACTAACAGTTTATTATTGCACCACGATTCACTGTGCTGAGTACTCCTTTTTTTAAATTCACTTAGTATAATAAATACTCCCAAAATGTTGATGAATTGAAGAATAAACAGAAAACATGACTTCTGTTCTTTCAGAACTAACACTTTAGTGGGAGGAGACAAAAACACAGATAATCCGAAGAAGAGGAGAGAATATAGGGAGTTCTTTAATAGAGAACCAAACTACTATGGAAGTAATAAATAATCATAGTTACTTGGTGGCTCAGATGGTAAAGAATTCGCTGCAGTGTGGAGACCCGGGTTCATCCCTGGGTGGGGAAGATCCCCTGCAGAAGGGCACTGCAGTGTTCTTGTGTTTCCCCGGTGGCTCAGATGATAAAAGAATCTGCCTGCAATGCAGGAGACCTGGGTTCAGTCCCTGGGTGGGGAAGATCCCCTGGAGAAGGAAATGGCAACCCACTTCAGTATTCTTGCCTGGAGAATTCCACGGACAGAGGAACCTGGCGGGCTACGGTCCACGGGGTGGCAGAAAGTTGGACACACTGAGTGACTGAGCAGGCAGAAGCCTTATAATGAATGAGCTACTTGTTACTCTGTTACTAAATCAACATCAGCAGAAACTTTGTGAATAGATGTATGAGGTTATTATTTGCTGTTTCCATGAGATTCAGCGAGAAGTCACTTTTCTAATAATAAAATCATGGCTTATCTCAAACGCCATGCTCTGTCAGCTTGCTATCCTTGGTGTGCTTATCACACTTCGACTTCCTGTGTCCACCTGTGGCCAGCTCCCCCAGGCTGCCCCACGCCCCCGGGGCGAAGGGCGTCTGCTCTGCTGGGGAGACTGGACTGCCTTGAACCCGAAGCCCAGGGCCCAGGAGCCCTTTAAGTCTAGACCGAATCTAAAATAACAACAGCGACAAACGCTCAAGCTGGGTGGATTTTGAGTAGCTTAGAAGGCCCCCTATTTCCTGATGAGCTCCTATCAAGGCCATGTTCAGGAGCAGTTGGGTGGGCCATACGAGGTCGCTTCTGCTTCCATCATATTAAGCAGAGGGCTAGGTTCCTCGCCCCAGACTGGACCTCCACTTACCGGAGAACCCGCGCGGGCAGAGGCAGGTGTACCGTCCAATCTCGTTGAGGCACGTGGCCGCGTTCTGGCAGGGCTCCGACACACACTCGTCCACTTCCAGGTCACAGCGCCGGCCTTGATAGCCCGGGACACAGAAGCAGGAGTAGCCATCACCTCCGTCCCGGCACACGGCGCCGTGCAGGCAGGGGCTGGACGCGCACTCGTCGAGGTCCAGCTCGCAGAACCTTCCCGTGTAGCCAGCGGGGCAGACGCACACAGGGGTCGCGGGGTCCCGGTGGCAGACGCCCCCATGCAGGCAGGAGCTGGGCCCGCAGGGGCCAGCGGCGGTGTCACAGCCGGCCCCGCTGTGCCCTGGGGGACATCTGCACAGAGAGCGCCTCTCCCCCGGGACGCGGACGCACGTGGCGTGTTCCGGACAGGGTCTGGAGAGGCAGGGGTCCTCCTCCTCCCCGCAGTCTTTGTCCCCGCGAACGGCTGTGTCTGAACAACGGCAAGTCTTATCTTTTGAGAAATCCTTGCACGTAGAATTGTTTTGGCAAGAACTGGAGACGCACTTGGTGTCATTTTTATTGCAAAAGGAACCTACAAGGAAAAACATCAGATGAAACATGCAGACAAATGGTGGACGATAAAATTAAAGAACATCCATCTTTCTGCTCTTCGGGCACCTCAAATGAACTCATTAATGGAATGCGAACTTGACTGTGTTCTGGTGATGAATTTGTCAAATGATGTCTAATAATGAGCTCTGTCATAATGATGCTTTGTCATCTTTTTTTTCCAGATTGCTGTTAATAAAAAACAAAAATGGCTGGTTTCAGATTCTTTGCTTCTCTTGCATTTTCCTTTCTCAGGTAGAAGTGTTGTTGAGCAACGGGGTAAATTGTTAAATTTCCCCTGCTGCTAAGTCGCCTCAGTCGTGCTGGACTCTGTGCGATCCCATAGACGGCAGCCCACCAGGCTCCGCCATCCCTGAAATTCTCCAGGCAAGAACACTGGAGTGGGTTGCCATTTCCTTCTCCAGTGCATGAAAGTGAAACGTGAAAGTGAAGTCGCTCAGTCATGTCCGACTCTTAGTGACCCCATGGACTGCAGCCTACCAGGCTCCTCTGTCCATGGGATTTTCTAGGCAAGAGTACTGGAGTGGGGTGCCATTGCCTTCTCCGTAAATTTCCCCATAAACCCTAAATTTTGAAATCCACATTCTCTCATGGAGGATTTTTGGGGTATCCTGGGAGATAAGCTACAAAATTGTCTCTGAATATACTGTCTAACTGAAACTAAAATTTGAATGAATATGGTACTTTGGTTTATGACTGCTTTATTACAATGATCATGTGTGGTCTAAAAAGAAAAGTATAGAAGAGTGAAAATGTAAAATTAAAATAAAACACCAACTATTTGTTAAGGTTTACTCTGTGTACCAAGCATGTCAGGTGTTTCACATATATTATTTATAATTGTCACAGCAACAAATATTATGTGCATCTTACAGATGACAGGTTAAGTCCCACTGAAAGGAAGCAGATGTAAAGTGTACGTACTTCCAAATTTCTGAAAGCTTCTCTGTTCTAGGGAAACATTTTTGAAATTCTAATTGGAATGATGACCAGCAAGAAAGCAATGTTTCTGTGATTCGTTTCCAAATTCACTGGACATCTGCATGTGTATAATTTTCCCCTGAATCTACACATATTATGATCACAGCATTGCTATTTTCTTAATCATGTATATTGAGAAGCTGTTTGATTTGGCAACTCAACTGCATCAGATAACAAAACACTGTCTTTTGTGTATGGATTTATCTAGCGTATCATTCTCTTATTTTTACTTCCTGTCTCACAATATTCCTCACTAATATAATAGTGGATAATGGTCTAGGCTTATAATTTTAAAAATTATGAAATGAATAATCTGCTCTTAGGAGACATAAATCAATTACTGTCAGAAGAAACATGTTTTGAGAATTACTTTGAGAAATATGTATAAGTGGTAAATCTCTTCCTGCAAAAGAGAATTGGTTCTCTTTAATGTGGTCTGGTCACCAAGAGTGTGATGCAAAGATGGAAAGATAGCAATTGACTGGTTCATCACACAAGAGTGAGGGCTTTCACAGTTATCTTGCTTGGAGTCTTTCCGGCAGCTGAAAGTTCCCCTCCAGTGCCTGTGCACAGAAGGCTAACATATGCTTATGTGTTATCAGGAGGGTTGATCTGAGAGCAGACCTTTTCTAGTCCCTATGGAAAAACTCAACCAGTCATCCTTTCCCCATAGTTGTTTTTTCAAGCACTGGCTTTCCAATCACATCGTCAAATGTATGACTGGCTTCTAGCTGTTCATGCCTTAGCTACAGTGTCACTTGCTGAGAAAAGCTTTCTCTGAACCCCTTTTCTAAACCTTTATGATGTTTTACTTTCTCATATTTAAGTGAGTGTGCTTGTTTCTCTGTGCACATGTTTGTTTTCTGTTTTCCTCACTGCAGTTCTAGCTCCACTACGGAAAGGGGCAGACCTTGTCTCTGGTGTTTTCTGGGTTTGTAACATTACCTGTTGCATAGTATCTGCTCAGTGCATACCTACTGGTATAGAGTGGAGAAATGTCACAACACAACACGGGAGGAAGGGTGCTGTGTGATCACAGGTTCCAGGTCAAGTCTACCAGGAAAGCCTCGCTGGAGAAAAGATACTTAAGATGTCTTTTAATTTATTTTTATTAATAATTGGATGACAGTTGGTTTACAGTGTTTTGGCTTTTGCTGTACAATAATGTGAATCAACCATGGTGGTGGTGGTGGTTTAGTCACGAAGTCATGTCTGACTCTTGAGACCCAATGGACTATAGCCTGCCAGACTCCTCTCTCTGTGGGATTCTCCAGGTAAGAATACTGGAGTGGGTTGCCATAAGTATACATATATCTGTCTTTTTAAATGAATGCAAGTGAAGGAATGGCATTATTTTCAGAAGAAAAAAAGAAAAAGCATGAGAGGTATTGGCATTGCTCTGCCAATCATATTAAAAGCATGAAAGTGTGGAAAGGCAGAGGTCTGAGAGTGGGGCAGAGGGCAGAGGATAGGGAGGAAGATAAATAGATATTCAAAAGTTCTAACATTTACAGTACTTAGAGTTCCTGTGTCCAAACTAAAAAAAAAGAGAAATAAATATTGCAGTTCTGCTCTCTGAACTCTCACTGTCAAAGGCATATGATGAAATTACATTTCAATCTTGTTTTGTTTTGTTGCATTTTGTTAGTGGTAATAATGATGGTTTTCCCCTTCCTTCAGAAATCAAGTATCTTGGAATAATAGTGGAAAGTAAGAGAGAGAAAAAGTGAAAGTGAACTGTAGCATAGTTCTTAAGAGATACTTTGAAGAGGTACAGTATTATTTACAGGCATATTGTGATGTCAGAGATGTATATTGTAAACTTTAGAGCAAGAATTAGCAAACTCTAGCCTGTGAGCCAAATCTGACCTGCCATCTGTCTTATAAATAAAGTTTAATTAGAGCACAAAAAAAATCAAGTATCTGGGGACTTCCCTGGTAGTCCAGTGGTTAAAACAGCTTTCTAATGCAGAGGGTGTGGGTTCAATCCCTGGTCAGGGAGCTGAGATCCCACATGCTTCACAACCAAAAAACATTAAAAAAAAAAAAAAAAAAAAAAGCAGAAGCAATATCGTAACAAATTCAATAAAGACTTTAAAAGTGGTCCACATTAAAAAAAATCTAAAAATGAAGTATTTTAATTTAAGCCATTAATTGAAGCATTTGTATAGAAAGACACATAGCAAAGGAAATTAGCATTTATATCGTAGGCCCTTACAGTACAATTTTAAAAGTAAACTTCTATCAGCATTTCTGCAAAACATTTTACAGATGGAAAGCTGAGTTTTATAGGGAATGAGCTATTTGTACGGGGTCATAGAAAAGGGGGATTTGAACCTCGGATTTGTCTGATTCCAAAGTTCATTTCTTTTTCCTGCATTATTTTAGAATTTAGGATACTTCTGGGTAGAGTTTCCTACTTAACCATGGTGATATCCACCTAAGAGTTTACTTCTGCTGCCTTCTAAACCCCATGAAAAGCCTAGTGAAAGTGTTAGTTGCTCAGCCGTGTCTGATTCTTTGCAGCCCCGTGGACCCAGCCAGGCTCCTCTGTCCATGGGATTTCTCCAGACAAGAATACTGGAGTGGGTTTCCATTCCCTTCTCCAGGGGATCTTCTTGACCCAGGGATTGAACCCAGGTCTCCTGCCCTGTATGCAGATTCTTTACCATCTGGGCCATCAAGAAAGCCTAGAATGGCTTAAAACAGTATGGCGACTCAGTGGAGAAGGAAATAGCAACCCACTCCCGTGTTCTTGACTGGACATTTCCATGGACAGAGGAGCCTGGCGGGCTACAGTCCGTGGGGTTGCAAAGAGTCGAACACAGCTGAGCACGTGCATAGCCGCTCGCCCACTCAAATGACTGAATGACAAAGACTGACAGCACCAAGTGCTGATGGGCATCCAGAGAAACCAGAACTCTCCTTCTCGCCCCTTCATTCTAACTGATCTTTCTTGTCTATATGTTAATAATTGCATTCATCTTTCAAATAATGGACTTTGATTTTGTAGAATTTGTCTAAACTATCTTGGTTTCTTAGTTTTCTGTCCTACAGATTTCTACCTTTATCTTTTTTCCCCTTAATTTTACTTTCTTTTTAACTTTCTATTTACTTTTCCAGATTTCTTCTAATTTATTAATAATTTTTTTCTTTAAAAATACAGCTTTGCTGTGTTTCTCACAATTTCTTGTTATATTAAGAATGCTTTCTAATTTCCATTGTGAGCTATTCTTTGCCATATTAAAAATCTGTAAGAATTAATTAGATCAAGTTTGTTAACTGTGTTATTTAGACCTTCTATAGCATCAAACCCCTTGTCCAAGGTAAGGAGCAGTGGCTGCACTTTGCTGGAGCAGCTGTGAAGAGATACCCCACACCCAAGATGAGAGAAACCCAAGTAAGATGGTAGGTGTTGCAAGAGGGCATCAGAGGGTAGACACACTGAAACCATACTCACAGAAAACTAGTCCATCTAATCACATTAGGACCACAGCCTTGTCTAACTCAATGAAACTAAGCCATGCCCACGGGGCAACCCAAGAAGGGCGGGTCATGGTGGAGAGGTCTGATAGAATGTGGCCCACTGGAGAAGGGAATGGCAAACCACTTCAGTATTCTTGCCTTGAGAACCCCATGAACGTGTGAAAAGGCAAAATGATAAGATACTGAAAGAGGAACTCCCCAGGTCAGTAGGTGCCCAATATGCTACTGGAGATCAGTGGAGAAATAACTCCAGACAGAATGAAGGGATGAAGCCAAAGCAAAAACAATACCCAGTTGTGGATGTGACTGGTGATAGAAGCAAGGTCCAATGCTGTAAACAGCAATGCTGTATACGAACCTGGGATGTCAGGTCCATGAATCAAGGCAAATTGGAAGTGGTCAAACAGGAGATGGCAAGAGTGAACGTCGACATTCTAGGAATCAGCAAACTAAACTGGAATGGGTGAATTTAACTCAGATGACCATTATATCTACTACTGCAGGCAGGAATCCCTCAGAAGAAATGGAGTAGCCATCATGGTCAACAAAAGAGTTTGAAATGCAGTACTTGGATGCAATCTCAAAAACGACAGAATGATCTCTGTTCATTTCCAAGGCAAACCATTCAATATCACAGTAATCCAAGTCTATGCCCCAACCAGTAACGCTGAAGAAGCTGAAGTTGAACGGTTTTATGAGGACCTACAAAACCTTTTAGAACTAACACCCCAAAAAGATGTCCTTTTCATTATAGGGGACTGGAATGCAAAAGTAGGAAGTCAAGAAACACCTGGACTAACAGGCAAATTTGGCCTTGGAATGCAGAATGAAGCAGGGCAAAGACTAATAGAGTTTTGCCAAGAAAACGCACTGGTCATAGCAAACACCCTCTTCCAACAACACAAGAGAAGACTCTACACATGAACATCACCAGATGGTCAATACCGAAATCAGACTGATTATATTCTTTGCAGCCAAAGATGGAGAAGCTCTATATAGTCAACAAAAATAAGACCAGGAGATGACTATAGCTCAGATCATGAGCTCCTTATTGCCAAATTCAAACTTAAATTGAAGAAAGTAGGGAATACCACTAGACCATTCAGGTATGACCTAAATCAAATCCCTTATGATTATACAGTGGAAGTGAGAAATAGATTTAGGGGCCCAGATCTGATAGATAGAGTGCCTGATGAACTATGGAATGAGGTTTGTGACATTGTACAGGAGACACGGATCAAGACCATCCCCATGGAAAAGAAATGCAAAAAAGCAAAATGGCTGTCTGGAGAGGCCTTGCAAATAGCTGTGAAAAGAAGAGAGGCAAAAAGCAAAGGAGAAAAGGAAAGATATAAGCATCTGAATGCAGAGTTCCAAAGAATAGCAAGAAGAGCTAAGAAAGGCTTCTTCAGCAATCAATGCAAAGAAATAGAGGAAAACAACAGAATGGGAAAGACTAGAGATCTCTTCAAGAAAATTAGAGATGCCAAGAGAACATTTCATGCAAAGATGGGCTTGATAAAGGACAGAAATGGTCTGGACCTAACAGAAGCAGAAGATATTAAGAAGAGGTGGCAAGAATACAGGGAAGAACTGTACAAAAAAGATCTTCACGACCCAGATAATCACAAGGGTGTGATCACTCACCTAGAGCCAGACATCCTGGAATGTGAAGTCAAGTGGGCCTTAGAAAGCATCACTGTGAACAAAGCTAGTGGAGGCGATGGAATTCCAGTAGAGCTATTTCAAATCCAGAAATATGATGCTGTAAAAGTGCTGCACTCAATATGCCAACAAATTTGGAAAAGTCAGCGGTGACCACAGGACTGGAAAAGGTCAGTTTTCATTTAAATCCCAAAGAAAGGCAATGCCAAAGAATGCTCAAACTATTGCACAATTGCACTCATCTCACACACTAGTAAAGTAATGCTCAAAATTCTCCAAGCCAGGCTTCAGCAGTATGTGAACCATGAACTTCCTGATTGATGTTCAAGCTGGTTTTAGAAAAGGCAGAGGAACCAGAGATCAAATTGCCAACATCTGCTGGATCATCGAAAAAGCAAGAGAGTTCCAGAAAAACGTCTATTTCTGCTTTATTGACTATGCCAAAGCCTTTGACTGTGTGGATCACAATAAACTGTGGAAAATTCTGAAAGAGATGGGAATACCAGACCACCTGACCTGCTTTTTGAGAAATCTGTATGCAGGTCAGGAAGCAACAGTAAGAACTGGACATGGAACAACAGACTGATTCCAAATAGGAAAAGGAGTACGTCAAGGCTGTATATTTTCACCCTGCTTATTTAACTTATATGCAGAGNNTAAGGTCCGTCTAGTCAAGGCTATGGTTTTTCCTGTGGTCATGTATGGATGTGAGAGTTGGACTGTGAAGAAGGCTGAGCGCCAAAGAATTGATGCGTTTGAACTGTGGTGTTGGAGAAGACTCTTGAGGGTCCCTTGGACTGCAAGGAGATCTGACCAGTCCATTCTGAAGGAGATCAGCCCTGGGATTTCTTTGGAAGGAATGATGCTGAAGCTGAAACTCCAGTACTTTGGCCACCTCATGCGAAGAGTTGACTCATTGGAAAAGATTCCGATGCTGGGAGGGATTGGGGGCAGGAGGAGAAGGGGACGACAGAGGATGAGATGGCTGGAAGGCATCACTGACTCGATGGACGTGAGTCCGAGTGGACTGTGGGAGTTAGTGATGGACAGGGAGGCCTGGCGTGCTGTGATTCATGGGGTGCAAAGAGTCAGACACGACTGAGCGACTGAACTGAACTGATAGCATCATTCATTGTTTTCTACTTTTTCTCTCTGCTGAGATTGATGCATTAAAACCTCCCATAGTGATTATATATTGGGCTTCCCTAGTGGCTCATCTGGTAAAGAATCTGTGTTCAATGCAGGAGACCTGAGTTCAATCCCTAGATTGGGAAGATCCCCTGGAAAAGGGAAAGGCTACCCACTCCAGTATTCTGGCCTGGAGAATTCCATGGACTGATAGGCCATGGAGCCATGAAGAGTCAGATACAACTGAGTGACTCTCACTTTCTTTCCATTTTCAGTGTGATTATAAATTTTGTCTATTTCTCCTTTTATTTCTGACAATTTTCACTTTTATTTCTGATAATTTTCACTTTTATTTCTGAAGCAATGTTCTTATGTTCATAGAAATTCAGAAGAGTTACATCACACTGTTGGTTTGATCCCAATATATTTTTAAAAAATTGTCTTTTGTCTTCAGAAAGGCATTGTAACATAAAAGACTACTTTTGCCATTATCAATATTAGTTACTTATCACATACATTGCCAGTGGAAATTCAAAGTAGTGTAGGAAATTTGAAAAACATTTTTGAAGTGCCTTATAAATTTAAACGTACATTTACCATATGACCCAGCAATCCCACACCTAGGCATTTCCCCCAAGAGAAATGAAATCATAACGGCCATACAAAAAATTGCTTGAGAAAGAAAACAACTTTATTCATAATGACCAACACCAGAAAGAGCTAAATGTTCATCAACTGGTAAATAAACTTTAATATATCATATGTTGGACCACTACTCAGCAAATTACAGATCCACAGAACAACATGAAGGACTCTCCAGAGTATTATGCTAAGTGAAAGAAGGCAGACCAAAGACTACCACCTGCGTGATTCCACTTTTAAGACGTTCTAGAGAAGCCGCAGTTATATCACTGGATGCAGTTTAGTGGTCACTGGGGAACGGAGCTGGTGAGGGCCTTAATGCAGAGGGTCATAAAGAAATATTCATGGACATGACTGTGCCTCTAGTTACTCATCGTATGAATTTGCCACTTAAAAGTTGTGAGTTTTCTCATACTGTATGTAAATTATACCTCAATAAATCAGACCCACCCCAAATCCTAAAATAATACCGAAAGGAATAAATCACCATAAACGTTCAAGAGCCAGGACAGAAGTTGAGGGGGTAGACAGCCATAAATACACATACACACTGGAAGCTGGACTACAGGGGGTGAGAGGTACTAGACTTAGGAAGCCAGAGAGAGCTGACACCAAGCCAGAAGTGGGAGAGCCCCAGAACCAGCTGAGGCCAGAGTCCCCGACAGGTTCAGGAATTACACGCGTCACGTACTTCTGAAATGATCATGCAAGTGCAGCTGAGAAAAGGAAGGTTGTTTGGGAAACTGGTTGAGAGCAGTTAGATGCTCTTGTCCTTTCTCTCACTCTAGGAAACTGCATGTGTTTCCCCCACAAAGGCAGATTCAGAGGCACGGGTGATGAGGGTGGGGCTGAGTCTGGTTTGTGGAAGAATTAAGTGGGTGTCTATGCAGAATTCTGAGACACCCCCCAGCCTCATTTTCAATTCATTTCTAACAATGCCAGGAGCCAGATGTATACTCCAAGTAGGAAAGGGAATTATTTCTCTTGACAAGCCTGAGTGAAAATACTTTCAGATACTGATGTGGAATGTCACCTATTGAAATGACCCAGCTGGACCACTCTAGAATAAATCCTAATAAGCTGTAAACCCTGGCACACCAAGAAAGATCTTTCAAACAGCTTTAATAAGAACTACTATATGAAATGTATGTGAGCATACAGGGCATGCATACGTGCTCAGTGGAGAGTTATTTCTTAATTATACTTTAAATTATACTTCAATTATACTCTAAAAAACAATGATAAGTGAATGTTTTTGAATCTATTAATCAGCTTAAGAAACAGTAGTACTTCCTTCTTATATATGAACATATTGCATGAGATTTTCAGACATTTGAGGAAAATATCCAACTAAGATCAAACACAAAGACCAGAACACACATTGTTTTAAAGAAATGTAACTTGGAAGAGGCAAAGACAGTGTAGGGAGATAACCAAAATTTATGTAAACTTGAGAATTATTATTTTCAAAAAGTCAGGAAAGGATATAGCTGCAGCGAAATGAGTAGAAGGATTATAAAGATAAACTTCCAGAAAACAAGAAATTAAAAATGTGAGTCTCAGACATTTAAAAATTCAGCTGAGTGATTGAAAGTTGGGAAGAATCTCCCCCACCTCACCCCCACAAAAGAATTTGACCAAGAGATTGGAAACAGGAGGTAGAAGAAAAAGGGAACTAGAGGAACAGTCAAGGAGGAAATTCAAAATGAGACACCAGAGAAAGCGGAGAGAACAGGAGGGGGTAAGGAGAAGGGGAGGATGGAGCTTAAGGCATGTCAGGATTACAGAATTCCAAGCGATCATGCATGCAGCTAAAACTGAAGAATAAAGCCCAGCCTATTATTTTAAAACATACAAATGAAAAGTACAAGAAATATCTAGAACAGTTTCAAGTAGTTGCTTCCAGGGAGTGCATGCTGAGAGTGAGAAGCTGGAATGGAAGGGGAGGTGGGAAGAAGTGTATTGTTGTTCCCCTTATAACCCTTAGTGATTTTTAAAGTGTTGCTGAATAAATGTAATAAAAACATTTTTCAAAGCAAAATAGGAATAGTTATAATATAGACACACACACACACACACACACACACACACTCTCATTGGTTTGCTCACACGTGCACTCTGAATTCTGTTTTCCGTGCTGGTGCAGGACAAGATGTCCCTCAAGCACCTCCTTTTACTGGGTCTTCTCTGGGATCATGTTGTCACTGGCACCACTTGCTGCCTGGGTTTATGGGTGTGCCCTAGGTGAGATGCAAACAGGCCCTCTTAGAAATGCAGCCTGTGTGTGTGTCTGCGCGTGCGTGTGTGTGTGCACGCGCTGTCTCTCAGTCGTGTCTGACTCTCCGCGACCCCATGGACTGTAGCTCACCGGGCTCCTTGGTCCATGGGATTCTCTAGGCAAGGATACTGGAGTGGGTTGCCAGTTCCTCCTCCACAGGATCTTCCCGACCCAGGGATCAAACCCGAATCTCCTGTATTGGCAGCCAGTTCTTTACCAATAAGCCACTTGGGAAACCCACAGTCTGTGACCTAAGCATTTTTTTAAAAGATTTTTTAATGTGGACGATTTTTAAAGTCTTTATTGAACTTGTTACAATATTGCTTCTGTTTCATAATTTTCGGTTTTCTGACCACAAGGCATGTGGGATCTTGGCTCCCTGGCCAGTGGTTGAACCCGTGCCTCCTGTATTGGAAGGCGAAATTTTAACCACTGGACCTCCTGTATTGGAAGGCAAAGTCTTAACCACTAGCCTAGGCGTTATTAATTGATGCTTCAGCTGACTGTACTAGACAAGTAAAGACCATAGCCTGTCAAAAAGAAAATAATTTTTTCAAATATAGAAAGGAACTGAAAATTACTGCCTTATTAAAAACAACGGATTAAATAGCCAACTAAGAAAATAAAAGCGGAATATGCAGAGACCAATGATGGGAGTGTCACAAAGTAAGGGTTATGATTATTCCACTTTTGTTACACCTGAATTGAAAAAGAATCTATCGTGTATACATCACTTCAGTGTACCATGCACACTGTGTGTATACTCAGTGAACAATAAAATCATTCTCATAATGGTAACACCTTTAGGACAAGAGTGAAATGGACACGCACAGAAGCACTTTACAGGAGGATATTGTTCCCGACCTTCGTGTGAGCCTTAGTCACCAGGGGAAAACCCTGCTGCATGTGAAGTGGCCCTGCCATCCTCAGACCACTTCACAGAGGCTGCCCAGCTGTTTTCTTGCAGTAAAGTTTGCCATCTACTGGATATTGTAAGAAGTTCCAGAATAACCGGGTTCGGACTTTTCCTTTTTTCTTAAGTGCAGCAGAACTCCTCCAAGGAAGATGCCGTGAGCAGTCCCCCCACACACAGCCACAGTGAGGAGCAGCTCAGTGTGAGGAAGGGAGGGGACCTGCAGCCCAGCCACTCGGCCCCCGCCTTTCTGGGGGCACCTGCGGGAGCCCAGCGGTCTGAAATCGCTGTTCAGGAGAAAAGGAACTGTTTCGGAGAGTTTCTGTAATTCTTTTGTATTTGCTATTATGGTATTGATAGGGCTAAAATAAATGTATATATTTTAATATAAATATATATTATATATAAGTATGTATGCGAACATATGTATATTTGCTAAGAAATAAAAAGCAACTTGACCAGTTTTAAAGACTATAAGCACACAAACAATATTCACTTATGTGTGGGTATTTCTATTTTCTAATAATTTGATTTATTTAGAAAACAGCCATATTGTTAATTTAGCTTAGTTATAAGAATATATTTATTTGGAGCAATGACATACCACAAGGTGATTTCAGGGAAAAGCATTTTAACATCTCTAAGATTACTCCACATGTGTGCATGCTAAGTCGCTTCAGCCGTGTCCGACTCTGTGACCCTATGGACTGTAGCCCACCAGGCTCCTCTATCCATGGGATTCTCCAGGCAAGAGTACTGAAGTGGGTTGCCATGCCCTCCTCCATGGGATCTTCCCAATTTATTCCTTTGTCCTTGATCGCTTTAATACACTTATCTCTGAAACAGAAATATAATTCTCAGATTTAAAAATCATCAGTCAAGAATTAAAAATTTTATCAACTTTTTATTAGCAATGTTTTGGCAGTGTTTAGACTGGCCGACCATAGTAGATGAGCCTCTGTGTGTGTGTGTGTGTGTGTGTGTGTGTTTTGGATGACAAGCAAAGCCTGTGAAGTGAGACACACTCTGTTGGGCCTGGCTCTGGCACGCACAGCCTCTGTTTCCTCAGCTACAGAGAAGGAGAAACAGTAGAATCCACTTCTTACGGTTTTTGTGATAACTAAGTCACTAGATTTAAATGCTTGGCAGACATACAATAAATGGTCAGTAAATGTTAGCTCTTATTGTTATATAAGATGCTTAGAGATTGTTTGGAAAAAAGTTACTGGATTAATAGAAAATGGAGCAATAACAATAATAACCAAAAAAGTGTCATTTACTAACACAGTGTCACTGCAGGAGCTTTATTTGAGGAAACTGTTAACAGAGACCTGGAGAAGGCAATGGCACTCCACTCCAGTACTCTTGCCTGGAAAATCCCATGGATGGAGGGGCCTGGCGGGCTGCAGTCTTTGGGGTTGCAAAGAGTAGAACACGACTGAGCGACTTCACTTTCTTTCTTTCTATGGTTCCTTTTGGAGAAGGAAATGGCAACCCACTCCAGTGTTCTTGCCTAGACAACCCCATGCATGGAGGGGCCTGGTGGGCTACAGTCTATGGGGTTGCAAAGAGTCGGACACGACTAAGCAACTAACACACACACACAACAGAGACCCAAGTGCACACTTACACAGCGAGACTACGAATGGGCTGATCCAATACGCCAAAGACAGTTTCCCATAAACTACATGACATATATACACTACATATCAAGTAGAAAACTAATGAGACCAGACACTCTACTCAATGCTCTGTGGTGACCTCAGTGGGAAGGAAATCCAAACAAGAGAATATATATATATATATATATATAGAGAGAGAGAGAGAGAGAGAGAGATGATTTACTTTGCTATACAGCAGAAAATAACACAACATTGTGAAAAACTGTACTCCAACAAAAATTAAATAAAGTACCCAGACTTGGTCAGGATCAAACCGAGATGAATGAGGTTTAGACTGAGGAAAAAAACCTGCTCTCACACAAGAATATCTTCACTATCTCACTGTATATTTCGAGTGCCATTTAAATTTGGGGCTCAAAGTAATACCTCACAAATTGATAAGGGTTTTCTGTTCAGAGGATCTGCTCTGTGTTCCCAGTGCTTATTTATGCCCAACAAATGCTCAGTGACTATTCTGTGAATTTTCATAGTCAAAGCCAAGATCTTACCTTAAAGATGTCCCTCCCTGTATAAACTCGGCATGTGTACAAGTCCACCTGCATTTATTTGTAGGGGTAACAACTGACCCTTGTTTCTCTGTTTTTTATTTAAAGGCCCTCTTCTTACAGCTCTTCTTAGTCTTTTCCTAGGAACTCCCCGTTAGCACTCTCATTTTTGAGTTGAGTCCTCATGTGTATTTACTCTAAGAATCAAGTCTGTTAGCAGAAGGGAAGGAAGGAAGGTAGGAGGGACTAGTGTCATTGCTCATATCCGGGTTAAATTAGCAGTTCAAAATACGCCTCGCCTTAAGTAGGGCACTCACCTGCACTCCCACAATTACAAACGGAGTGTCCTCTGCTCACTGCTCTGCGGCGGGTACTGACTGCGTTTTCTCCTCTAGCAACTGAGACCCGGCCAGGGCCTGGGGAAACTGCTGCCTGGGGTGGGAGCAAGGGCGTGCCCCCCGCAGGACAGACACGTCTTTAACACGCTAAGGGGCAGGCTTTGCTGCTGCTGCTGTTGTTCAGTCCCCAGGTCAGGTCCGACCCTTTGCAACTCCATGGATGGCAGCATGCCAGGCCTCCCTTTAAAGATACAGGCACAGGCTTTAAAGATCTATTATTTCTACTTTTCATATACATTTAACCTAATTTCACCTAAATAAAAATGAAAGATGAATTGAGGAATTGTGAACATAAATTCAATTTTCCCAGCAACATCTACTGAATAGTTTCTGATACCCTGTCATGTCAAAGATCTTTTCTTACAGAAGAATAAGTAAACGTTTTTTAGTGAATTGCTTTCATTTGTGCTTTTGTTTTTATTAAAATAACAACAAAGTCTACTGTCTTTATAGAGACATTTTGCTTATATCCTTAGTGTTTTTAGAAGTTAATATAGATTTCTATATTAAACCAGATCTCAAAAGCCACTGTTGATTTCTATAATTAGGACAAACGTTGACTTAATAAAGATGACTTAATTCAGCTGATGCTGGGAAAGACTGAAGGCAAGAAGAGAAGGGGATGACAGAGGATGAGATGGTTGGATGGAATGAGTTTGAGCAAGCTCCGGGAGTTGGTGATGGACAGGGAATCCTGGCGTGCTGCAGTCCATGGGGTGGCAAAGAGTCAGATATGACTGAGCAACTGAACTGAACTCAGCTGTCAAAGGAAAACATTTTTATTCAAATTTTATTGTCTCTTCCTCATTCAGAAATATGGTAAATTGGATGGACCCTGTCATTTTGGTGAACCATCTAACAACTTCAATCACGTTGCTGTGTTAGCAGCTTAGTCTTGTCTGACTCTTTTGCAACCCCATGGACTGTAGCCCGCCAGGCTCCTCTGTCCATGGGATTCTCCAGGCAAGAATACTGCAGTGGGTGCTCCAGGGGATCTTCTCCACCCAGGGATCGAACCCCTGTCTCCTGCATTGTGGTCAGGTTCTCTACTGTTGAGCCACGAGGGGTGCTCATTTCAATAATAGTTTGTATTTCAAATAGCAAATATTTGGGATTTTGGGGTTTCAAATTATCCAGAATAACTTGCCTTTAGAATGAAATAGGTTATAAACAATGCTAGAGATAGAGGAGAAATTTCCAGATCAAAGAATTCCACGTCAGGGAAGGGGCTGGTTGAATTTTCTTGAGCCTGGCTTTCTGCAGAGACTGAACTTTAATTCCAGGGTTGGGACTGTGGTGGGGGGTAGGGAAGGGACGTGGCAGGTGCGTCTTTATTCGGGAAGTAGCCAAAATGGCCCACACGTGGTGGGTAATCAATAGGAATGTTGAATAATGGATGAATGAGCAAGAAAACCTGGATTCCCGTTTAAGCCTGGCTATGAAGCTCTCACTCTCACCTCTTTTGATAAAATCAAGCGGAGCAAATCATAGGGTAAATTGTTCACTTTGATACACATGATGAGAGGGTCACACGGGACAGTTCAAGAAGTAGATGGGCCCTTTAAGACGTTTCTTTTCTCTGCATTCCTGTGGCCTCTAAAAAACTAGGTATTCACTCTCCTACCTAGCTATCTCTATAGACGGGTTTTAAATTCTAAATTGAGGCAAATTTACTGTAATGGCAAGAGTACAATTTTGTGGTAAGACAGAGAGAGGTTTAAATTTTGGCTCTGCTGTTTCCCATACCTGTGGTCTTAGAATGCGTGTCATTAGCCTGCCTCCTCATTTCTGAGGGAGACTCTACGCAGCCTTCAGAACAAGGGCTTTGGAACCTGGATTTAAATCTTGACTCTGCCACTTACAGACAGTATGAATTGTATTCAGATATTTAACACCTCTGTGCCTTAGCTCTCATTTTTATAAAAGTGATGCCTACCCCATAATTTTATTGGCGATATTAGTTAATACATATAAAATGCCCAGCACTGCTTGTAACAGCAAGAGTGTTGTCAGCCAATTCATATTATTATTATTATCATGAGAGGTAAAAAGGATAATATACATAAAGTTCTTTATGAAAATGTATAATAAAGTAATTATCTAATCAGTATTACTTGTTTTTCCTTTCAATGCAGAGTTCAAAGCATAGATGCCTTGGTCCCCTTCTCCTGACAAGCACAGTACCACCACATGGCGAGTGCCTGGCAAGTGCATGTTTAATAAATGAATCAGTGCAAGGAAAATGAGAGTGTATGTCTATCCTGGAAAGGGTTATTAGTTTCTGAGTTCTGGGAGGTACAAGGATACTGTCATCACACATCCCTGAGAACCTTTCCTCGCGATCAGGAGGCAGCCAGCCCCACCAACTGCGCATTTCGCACCCTTAGCTCATGGGCAGACGCGCAGCACGACTTCCCTGCTGAGAGGCCTGTGCTGGAGCTCCCTGGTGTCACCTGCATCTCGCCTGCTCTAGAGTGTCCATGGACTCACCGAGGACTTTTCCCACAGAGATATTTTAAACCCCTTGGGTGTGGGTGCCATCTTGCCAGGTGCCTTTTACATACGATTTCCGATCGTTAACACTGGCACATGTGAGATCGGGGCCTGCTTCTCCAAAGCTTTCTTTTCCTCTCAAAGCTTCCCCATGAGAACAGAAGGCTCTGGGTCCTCATCTACACAGCCTACACACCTGAGCACAGGTCTGGATGGGGTCAGGGTGCGGGACCAATGGATCACACATGCTAACCCCAGAGAAGGGGCCCTGCCCTTCGTCATCCTTAAACATGACTAAAGAATGAAACTGTGAAGGTCATTTTTACTAAGTGCCAATCACTGACGATTGCAACGAGAATCTAATCATGTCCCTTTGACATTAAAATCATCTAAAGCTAATCAGGCCTGGGTTCGGTTCGGTTCGGTTCAGTTGCTCAGTCGTGTCCGACTCTTTGCGACCCCATGAATCACAGCACGCCAGGCCTTCCTGTCCATCACCATCTCCTGGAGTTCACTCAGACTCACGTCCATCGAGTCAGTGATGCCATCCAGCCATCTCATCCTCGGTCGTCCCCTTCTCCTCCTGCCCCCAATTCCTACCAGCATCAGAGTCTTTTCCAAGGAGTCAACTCTTCGCATGAGGTGGCCAAAGTACTGGAGTTCCAGCTTTAGCATCATTCCTTCCAAAGAAATCCCAGGGCTGATCTTCAGAATGGACTGGTCGGATCTCCTTGCAGTCCAAGGGACTCTCAAGAGTCTTCTCCAACACCACAGTTCAAACGCATCAATTCTTTGGCGCTCAGCCTTCTTCACAGTCCAACTCTCACATCCATACATGACCACAGGAAAAACCATAGCCTTGACTAGACGGACCTTACTCAGCAAAGTAATGTCTCTGCTTTTCAATATGCTATCTAGATTGGTCATAACTTTTCTTCCAAGGAGTAAGCGTCTTTTAGTTTCATGGATGCAATCACCATCTGCAGTGATTTTGGAGCCCAAAAAAATAAAGTCTGACACTGTTTCCACTGTTTCCCCATCTACTTCCCATGAAGTGATGGAACCAG
Source organism: Redunca redunca (assembly GCA_006410935.1). Lineage (NCBI taxonomy): Eukaryota > Metazoa > Chordata > Mammalia > Artiodactyla > Bovidae > Redunca > Redunca redunca. The sequence goes on from SJYQ01007766.1 coordinate 174,599, forward strand.
ATGCCATGATCTTCGTTTTCTGAATATTGAGCTTTAAGCCAACTTTTTCACTCTCCTCTTTCACTTTCATCAAGAGGCTTTTTAGTTCCTCTTC
>SJYQ01007766.1:174711-187334 GCA_006410935.1 Redunca redunca
GTTGCTGAGTCATGTCCGACTCTGTGACCCCATGGACTGTGACCCGCCAGGCTCCTCTGTCCATGGGATTCCCAAGGCAAGAATACTGGAGTGGGCTGCCATTCCCTTCTCCAGGGGATATTTTCCTGACAACGGGATCAAACCCAGGTCTCTCACATTGCAGGCAGTTTCTTTACCATCTGAGCCACCAGGGAAGCCCAAATGGGTGCCTTCATTCTTTTCTACATCATTTTTTTTTTTTACTGTGCTAAAACAATACATCAGAACAAGTCCAGTAAACTTACCTAGTATAACACCTAGTAAATTGTAAGTCAGATGGAAACCATGCCTAATTTGAAGCACACTGAAGGGCATAGCATAGGATGAGAACTCAGCTTCATTAGTTGGAGCAGAAAGATGACCTCCTGTCAGTGAGCCTGGCAGGTATAATCATGGTGTGCCCCAGGCTTCCCCAAAGCACAGCCTTTTAGTGACCTGTGAGAAAGCTGATAGATGCTACCGCAATACAATGAAAGAAGCCGCTTTACAGACTATTCCAATTTCATGATGGAGAGATAGACTAAGGATACAATCAATAATTTTCTGAAATGAAGGAGGCTAAGATCCTATCAGCTAAAGCCAGGTCTCTAGAGAACAATAAAATGCTTAAGCTTTACAAAATAAAAGCAACTTTAGTTTATTTACAAATTAAAAGGCTTCCATCAAATAAGCCAGTTAATATTTATCTTCCAAGGGGATGCTAATCCTGTGGTATAAAAGGGGTTAAGAGACCCTGAAAGAATCTGTTTACCTCGGGTCTATTTCTAAAGCACCTTATCATGTTGTTATAGAAACTACTCCGGGCTAAAAATCTCCCTCTATGATTATTGCTATAGAAACCACCAGACAGCCAGAAGCCAGTTTTTTACCCATTAGCCATCACTCCCCTACCCTCCTCCAAGATGGTTTTGCTTCTAAATGCTTCTGTGCTGCTAGAAACAAAGGAGAAAACAAGGGTAAACAAATTTGGTGGGAAAGAAAAGACAGAGAGAGAGAGAGGAGGGCTCGTTACAAGCAATAAAGAGACCCCGTGTGTTTCAGTTTTCCTTTACAGAGAAAAGAAAGATAATTAGACAAGCAAACAAACCTTTAAACTGGTGACTAAATCGCCTCATGACCATCTGTTCAGATTAAAAGTGAGCAATAAAGAAATTGCTATTCTCATATTTTTAAAGCCATCATTGGACATTTTCAAGAATTTCCCAGTTGAATATATGTCTATGTCTGACTTTTTTTTATCCTATTTAACTCAAATTAAATATAAGAAGTAATTTTCTAGGCCTTCCCTGGCAGCCCAGCGGTTAGGACCTGGGTGTTCCACTGCCGCGGCCCAGACTCAAACCCTGGTTGGGGAATGAGATCGTGCCAGCCTCAGAGCACGGCCAGGAATATAAACACATTTAAAACTTAAATAGATAAATAGATATGTAAATAAACAGGTAAATAAAGAAAAGGCAACTTTCTTATGAGAGTTTCATATAAGATATTGTTAAGTTCTAGTATGGTGTCATAGTGAAAAACTCAGGCTTTAATAACCCTAATTTAATTCACTTCCCTTCCTCAGAAGGTTGTAATCAGTGTTTAAGTTCTCATATGATTTTAAAGTTTTGGCACTGTTTTGTGTAAAAATGGCCTATATAAATTAAACCAGACGACAGAATTTTCTTTTAATTTTCTTTATCATACCTCAGACTTTATCTTTTCATACTGAATTGCCTTGTCTGTTAAAAAAATGACAAATTTGCTTGGACTTTATGGCTTTTGTTTTAAAATTCCAGCAGACATATACATAAACCTGACACCGAAATAACTCAGAATCAGATTTTTTTGACACAAGGATGATGGTTTAAATGTTTAAAAACTGTCACCCCCATGAAGATCTTAGAGATATCAAGGGTTGGAGGAGTTTGCTGGCAAGAGAGCAGAGCAGGACAGGAGCTCATATCTTCTTACAAAAACAGCTAACTAACTGCTGAACAATCATTGACCAAAAAAACTGCTGGAACCTACCGAAAAAGATACCCCACCTCCAAAGACAAAGAAGCCACGGCACGGTAGGAGGGGGGTGCAATCACAACAAAATCAAACCCCATACCCCCAGGTGCGTGACCCACAGAAAGGAGAATCATTGTACCGCAGATTCTCCCACAGAAGCGGAAGCCCTGAGCCCTGCGTCAGGCTTCCCAGACTGGGAGTCAGGCAACGGGAGGAGGTGTCCCCAGAGAATCCAGCTCAGAAGGCCAGAGAGGTTTGAGTACAGGCATGCCACACGACTGGAGGAAACAGACCTTGTGTGTACCAGGGCCCAGGGAAAAGATCAGTGACCTCATAAGAGACGGGTCCAGACCTGCTTGCTAGCCCTGGAGGGTCTCCTATGGAGCTGGAGGCGGCGGAGGCTCGCTGTGGGAACAAAGACACTGGCAGCAGCAGTTCTGGCAAGTACTCACTGGTGTGAGGCCTTCCTGGAGGCCTCCTACTAGCCCAGCCCAGGGGCCTGCAGGCTCCATGGCTGGGCTCCCTAAAGCCAAAGCACCAACAGGATAGGAGAGCTGGACCATAAAGAAAGTTGAGGACCAAAGAACTGATGCTTCCGAAATGTGGCACTGGAGAAGACTCTTGAGAGTCCCTTGGACTGCAAGGAGATCAAACCAGTCAATTCTAAAGGAAATCAACCCTGAATATTCACTGGAAACACTGATGCCCAGATATGCAGATGATACCACCTTTATGACATAAAGCGAAGAGGAACTAAAGAGCCTTTTGATGAAAGTGAAAGAGGAAAGTGAAAAAGTTAGATTAAAACTCAACATTCAGAAACCGAAGATCATGGCATCCGGTCCCATTGCTTCAGGGCAAGTAGATGGAAAAACAATGGAAACAGTGAGAGACTTTATTTCCTCAGGCTCCAATCACTGCAGATGGTGACTGCAGCTAGGAAATTAAAAGATGCTTGCTCCTTGGAAGAAAAGCCATGAGCAAACCTAGACAGCATATTAAAAAGCAGAGATATTACTTTGACAACAAAGGTCTATATAATCAAATCTATGGTTTTTCCTGTAGTCATGTACGGATGTGAGAATTGGACCATGAAGAATGCTGAGCACCGAAGAACTGATGCTTTTGAACTATGGTGTTGGAGAAGACTCTTGAGAGTCCCTTGGACTGCAAGCAGATCCCACCAGTCAAACCCAAAGGAAGTCAGTCCTGAATATTCATTGTAAGGGCTGACGCTGAAGCTGAAGCTCCGGTACTTTGGCTCTCTGATACGAAGAGCCAAGTCACTGGAAATGACCTTGATGCTGGGAAAGATTGAGGGCAAAAGGAGAAGGGGGCAACAGAGAATGCGATGGCTAGATAGCATCACCCACTCAATGGATTTGAGTTTGAGCAAACTCTGGGGAATGGTGTAGGACAGGGAAGACTGGATGCTGCATCCATGGGGATGCAAAGAGTCAGACATGACTTAGTGACTGAACAACACCAACCACCTCAGAGCTGCTTCTGCTCTGACCCTGGAACATGTACGTCTTTATTATTCTGAAATTATAATTATTTGGAGGACTACTGTTGCTGCTGTTGTTGACATGATAACATATCATTCCTTCAGAAGAAACCTCCCAGAATTTGTGTCAGTTTATATCAATATTTTGACAGTAAAGAGTTTATTTGGCTTCTTTCTACAAGATAAAAGCACAAAAATTGTTCTTATACACATAATTCACCTGTTTTACAAGCAGATCTCTTTTCTGAGATTTTTAATAGTTTTGAAATTTGATCTGAATTTATAGATATATTGGATCCTAACTTTCCATTGATATATATATATACACACACACACACACACACACACAATATTTCTTATAATTGCATTTTCTTTTCTTTCACTAATTTTAGCTGTGCTATTTTATGAATCTATTACCTTCTTTGAAATTGGACCAGACAAAATATTGTGGAAAAGGGTTCATGTACTCGATAGAGACAGTGAAAAATACATGAATAATATTAAATGTTGCCATGTGTAAGTTTTGGAGAAACAGTATAAAAGTACTTTCTTTTATTTGAATGGATAATGGCCTCTATTCTGTAGCCATGCTCTGTTTTTCCTGCCCTAATGGCGTTTTATGAGTGAAATGGTGTGCTCATTTGGTTTCTATGGTGGGTTTTTGGGTGTCTTATTGAATAGCAACTAACAGCAAGTGATGGTATGTTTTGATAGTTATCCTTCCATTCAGAGGTTTATTTTCATATTTTTAAATATTTCCTATTTTCAGGAATGTTTGATTTTTTTCCCATTTTATTTAGTGTGGAGCAGTATGCCTAAATTATATTATTTATGAGAAATCGAGGGCATAACAATTTAGCATCGTTTACAGAAAAGAAAGAAGAATATTTGAGAAAACCCTTATCTTTTACTCAGACTTGATGATTTTTAATTTAAGAAAATGTCAGTGGTGCAGTGCCTAAGACTCTGCTCCCTAAGCAGGGACCTAAGTTTGACCCCTGGTCAGGGAGCTAGATCCCACAAGCTACAACTAAGAATTCACATCCTGCAAACAAAGATCCCGCATGTCACAACTAAGACCTAGCTCGGCCAAGTAAGTGAAGATAAAAAAAAAAAAAGAAAGAAACAAAGAAAATATCACTGGGAAAGAAACTTCGTTATGGCAGAATTGACAAAAGCTCTCTTAAGATTTCCAATCATAACAGCAACTTTATCTAAAATAACACCAAGTATTAAAGATGTGGGATTGCCCGGTGGCTCACATGGGAGAGTCTGCCTGCAATGCAGGAGACCCAAATTCAATCCCTGGGTTGGGAAAACCCCTGAGAAGGGACTGGCCGTCCACTCCCTTATTCCTGCCTGGAGAATCCCAGGGACTGAGGAACCTGGCGGGTTAGAGTCCATGGGGTTGCAAAGAGTCGGATACGGCTGACTGATCGACTTCACCTTTATTTAAAGACTTATTTTTTTTCTAAATAAAAATTTGTACTTATTTTTATATGATGTCATAATCTGTCACTGAAACTGGTGTAAGAGATTAAAGATACTTTGGTAATCCAGTTACAGTGTTCAGAAACAATGCTGACCTCTTACAACTAACTATATATCCTAAAGATACAACAAACCAAAAACCACCTCAAGAATATTTGTTTCATAACCGTTTGAGAAGAAAGAAAGGCACATTTGTTACGTGGCTAAAATTAGCCAAGGCACTCCACTGGGTATCATATGAGTCTATCATTTTGTAGATATCTACCAAGTTGAACAGCCAATAGTCAAAGGCTGGATAGTGCAGAGTTAAATCCTTAACACTGCATTTGAACTCCTGCCTCGGCACAGGGTCCTGTGTGTGATCCCTGAGCCTTCTGCTCGTTTGCAGATGAAAAAATGGAAAGTGTACATTTCTTAGTGAAATAACGAGCAGACAGAGTGTTCCTCCAATTCATGATTTCCCTGCTAGAAAGACTTAGTATTTAATACCTAAAACTAATAGAATGTGTGTATCTTTCATTAGAGACTGTGATACTTAAACAATATTTTTAATCCAACAATGTACAGAAATAGCCTCAAATGAAGTGCCAGTTGCAACTGGTGGAGAGTCATACATCAATGCTTGAAAGCATACAGAGTGTCCGCAAGGAGGCTGTGCCTCTGAGATGCTGTGGGCTCTAACAAGGAACTCTTGGTTAAGAGCCATAGTAATTGTGATGTTTTAAGCATTTTACATTCTAGGAATGAAGTTTAACTTGGGTTTTAGAAAACTGTCTGAGACGTTTGGGTTGATGTGAAATGCAACTTTTTCCATTTAAAATATTACATAGTAAACATTTTCACTCTCAATGTTTGATTCTCAGGAGTGAATTACTGGTATTAAGCAGGCAATGTCTCTCCCCCACCTTTTTTCTTTGCCAAAGCACATTTGAGTTGCATTTTCATAACTTATAAGCAAAAGAATCCTAACTACTGTTTCATTAGTGTTTTATTTTTATGGACTCAGATGTTTTTGCCTTGCTTAAGAAAACCTTTTTCTTTCCAAGATTATATAAAAAAAATTGTTTCTTATATGTCATTCAAATTTTACAGCTTTCAATATTCTTGCTAATAGAAATCTGAAATTATGTCAAAATATTAAAGTGAAGAAACTATTTTTAGCTTAATCTTCAGGTTTAGAGTTTTAATTTTCAGAAATTTATTTCTAGGCACGGTGGAAGAAGGCCACTGCTCTGGATGAGATTACTGTCCCTCAAAGTAGTCATTCTTCTCCTCACCTCGTGGAACATGTACTTCCCCACTCCCCGGATGTAGGGTTTGGTGGTATGACTTGCTTTGACCAAAGGGGCATCAACAGATATTAATATATTGCAGAAGCACATCATACTTCCTACCACCCTTTGTGGCCTTACACATTTGCACTGAGTTTTTGTTAAAACAAGTCATTATATAATTAGTGTAATTATGCAAACACGGTTCTCAGGTGAATGCTCTAGTAATTCTGAGGTTCACATAGAGCACTCTAATTATGTATCCATTAGTATATATTTTCAATTTTATTCACTGAGTTTTCTGTATATCTAACTCTAATCGATCTAGGAGCTTTGTGGCAGAACTCTAAAGTTCCTCTCAATATGGTAAAAACACATTTTAAAAATTTTATAAATCCATTCTCTTGTAGACGAGCTGCTCACCAAGCTAATTATATGGCTGGTAGGCTGAGATTTCCCTTTAGTTATCTTGGGAATTCCTTTTCCCTGGGGCCTGTGGTCTGGCACTATAGCAGCAGTCCAGGGTCCAACAGCTTCCAGGAGGAGATACCCCCAGCCTCCAACTTAGTACAGGATAGAGGATTTAGGTACCACCACCACCTACTAAGGTCTGGTGATGGGGAAGGAAACAGGAAGAGAAAATTTTCTCTTTAACCCCCAAATGCTCAGATTTTCTTTTATGTTTTTCTGTTCTGAAAATTGCCAAACCAGCAGGGCTTTGATCATTCCTTGAGGCAATAAGGAGAGTCACAAGAGAGGCTCTTTCCTTGAAAGAAATTTTAATTGTTTTTTTTTTGTTTTATTTATTTATTTTTTCACATTACAATATTGTATTGGTTTTGCCATACATTGACATGAATCTGCCATGGGTGTATATGTGTTCCCCATCCTGAACCCCCCTCCTATCTCCCTCCCCATCCTATGCCTCTGAGTCATCCCAGTGCCATATGACCCAGCAATCCCACTGCTGGGCATACACACCAAGGAAGCCAGAACTGAAAGAGACATGTGTACCCCAATGTTCAGCACACCATTGCTTACAATCACCAGGACATGGAAGCAACCTAGATGTCCATCAGCAGATGAATGGATAAGAAAGCTGTGGTACATATACACAGTGGAATATTACTCAGCCATTAAAAAGAATACATCTGAATCAGTTCTAATGAGGTGGATGAAACTGGAGCCTATTATACAGAGTGAAGTAAGCCAGAAAGAAAAACACCAATACAGTATACTAACGCATATATATGGAATTTAGAAAGATGGTAACGATAACCCTGTATGCGAGACAGCAAAAGAGACACAGATGTATAGAACAGTCTTTTGGACTCTAGGAGAGGGCAATGGTGGGATGATATGGAAGAATGGCACTGAAACATGTAAATTATCATATGTGAAACGAATTGCCAGTCCAGGTTCCATGCGTGATATAGGGTGCTCGGGGCTGGTGCACTGGGATGACTCTTTAAAAGAAATTTCAATTATTTTGTTTTCAACTGTGAGATGACTTCTTATAACCCCATACTGCAGGGCAAACTCTGTGAGCAGGGAAATGTACCAACCAAATACATATAAACACCATACCATGGGACAGATGCTGCCCACCCCAAATGAAAAAATTAAAAGATGAAAGCTATGTACCAAAAATCACTCATTGAACCTATTTTCATTTTATCACCCAGTGAGAAAGTGTGGATTGTTTCCAGTTTCCCTTTTTTAAATATGTTGTTAGACCAGCAGACGTCCAGTTGCTAGAAGTGCTGTATACTATATTCAAGAATCTACATAAAGCTAGTGTGCTTATATTACATTAATTCTATCATGCTCTGTGTTCTAAACTTCCTGAATCCTTACAGGGAAGAAACAAATTTTTCTAAATACTTGGATTCCAGCGCTATTCTTTTGGAGGTAGAAAAGCAATGGCAGAAACAGAGGAGAAAATAATGTAAAATCCATTAAACAGACCATATGCCAGCCTAGATACCAACTAAAAAATTTAGTGTGTGTGTCAGAAAGACACAACAGGATGTTCAAAGATCTTCATGGAAGTCCAAACTACTCTAACAATAAACTATGAAATGTGAGTGACACTGGAACAGAACTACCTGTCCTATTTCTCTTTGATCATCAGTGAATATACATTTGCACACTGTACACATCCACATACACACACACATATTTTTATACATTTATATTTTCAGACATTTTTGGATTTTTAGGTTTATATTTTTTTCTATCTTTATAAAAGCACTTCGTATATTGTGAAATGCTAAGCATACATAAGGAATTCTTTTTCTTAATCACTGTTACAATAGTTAACATGTACTGAGAATTTGATATATCAAGAATTTTTAAATTTAGCCCTCATAACACAGTTAAGAGATAAATCTCATTCTTCTCCCTATTGTGCAAAGAAACACATCAAGCATTATCACTAGCGTCACAGTAACAACGTGAGCAACAATAGATAACTTTGGTTGAGTCCAAACTGTTTGCCAAGTTTTCCAAGCACCTTATATAAATCAGCTCATTAGCTAATTAGATTAGCTTCACAGTAATTTTATGATTTAGAACTGATTATTATTCCCATAATAGAACAGCCCTTAAGTAACTTGCAAAAGATTATGTAGCTAGTAAGTAGAAAGGCCAGGTAGAGAGAGGGTCAGGAGTGCTCCCCAGCGGGTCAGGTTAAGTCAGGATGAGACAGAACCCGAGGAAGCCTTGGGACCCCAGCAAACTGCACCTTAGAGCGCTAGTCGTTGCTGGTATTATTTAGTCGCAAAGTCGTGTCCTGGTCTTTTTGCAACCCCACAGACTGTAGCCCACCAGGCTCCTCTGTCCATGGGATTTCCAGGCAAGAATACTGGAGTGGGTTGTCATTTCCTTCTCCAGGGGATCTTTCCAACCCAGGGATTGAACCTACGGCTCTTGCCACATCTCCTGAACTGGCAGGCAGGTTCTTTACCACCAAGCCACACAAGAAAAGCTCTATTACCATTAAATTAATGAGTAACCCACTCCTCCACTAGTGTAAGTTGTCTAGCCATCAGTGACAGTTTATGGACATTTCTGTTCATTTTCAAATTTAAAAATAATTAAACAAAAAACATCAGCATTTATAGAGTACCAACTGTGATCTAGGCTTCTCTCCGCCATTTCAGTTCCTGCCATTAGTTATCTGTGTGCAGTTCTCTCTCCTCTTTTAGACTCAGGACCGCAGTGGTAGAAACCATGGCATCTTTTCCTTTGCATCCCCAGGGCCTTGCGTGCTGTTTGGCACACGTTATTTTGTTAACAAATATCCATTAAACTGAGTTGCCCATGTAAAGCCCCTTAATCCTGTCCATCTTGTAAAGCAGCTTTTATTATCCTCATTCATACTTGTGAAAACTGGTGACTGGGGAAGTCATCTGCTGAAGGTTTCTACCACTTTAGAAAAAGGTCTGAAACTTGACCCTGGCAATCCTGATGGTGGCTCTAAAGCTTTCACTACCTCCCAGCTCTACAAGCATTCACCAAGTCCTCTGCAAACTTGTGTAAAATATTGTAGGTAAAGTGCAAGGCAAACAAAACATGCTTAATAAATGTTGTTGTACTGGCCTCCAGGTAGCACATGCATTCAAAAGAAATTTGAACGGAAGAAATAAAAGTGAATGGACTTCCATTTTTCACCTAAGAATTATTTTCACAGTTACAATGGGGGGACTTGTCCAGCTACACAAATCAAGCTTCTTTTCCAGCATCCTGCTAAGGGCACAAGTGACAGCGTGATGTGAGTGGGATACAGGATGTTCTGCTTGGTTGTGGTGGCTGTTTCTGTCTGCCCTGCTTTAGAAAAGGGCCCTGTGAGCTTTCATTAGGAGTGAAAGATGACTGGATGCCAGGGAAGCCCAGAGCAAGCCCTCCCTGTGCTTGACTTTGGGTGTTCACGTCATTACTTTCTGTGCCATTTTCCTTCTGCTACAAATGCATTTTCAGCAACAGAGTGATTTCTCTTTCTTCTTTGATCCGCAGCCCCGGAGTCTTCTGTGCCCAAATCCTGCCCCCGGCAGACTCTCTTCCCACTGTCTCACTGCTCCACACAGCACCCACCCAAACCTAACCCCCCACCCACTGCCTGTGCCAGCCTCTTTGCCTCCAACCCTCAGGACAGTACTTTCAATTTCTTAGCCAGGCTGGACCATCCACTGTGGGATAAGCTCTCCTCTAGGGTTTAGAAAACCCCAAAATCTCAGATGGGGAATCTCTGCCCAGTTACCACTATAATTCCCATTCTTGATAGTTCATAATGTGTTCCTTTGTTTTCTCCTAGCTCCTCCTGATTGCTGGTTGGAATATTTTCACAACTTCCCTTCTTTGACCATTTAATTTCCCTCAGCCCCCTGGGAACTACCTGTTCTCCTATATCCTAGACTTTACACCAGCATGCCTCTCCTTGTTTAGCACTGTCCAGAGACTCAAGGCCAGAGGCCTCCTCTGAACCTTGACCTTCTGGGTGCCCATCTTGGCTGCTTCCTGAGTCAGCGAGGTTTCTCTGCTCATGTTCCCCAAGGCTGCTCATTATCAGACACTCTTCACTGAGGTTGACTCCTGAACTCCTTTGTTTTGCCTCTGATCCTTTTTGGTTTCACTCCCTAAAATTCAGTAACAAAGATATTCCCAGAATTGAGTCTGAAAATGCTGGAGGATCATTCTGTTGTTTAGTTTGGTTTTTTAATTAGATTCCCCAAATCAGTTTCCAAAATGAACAGTTCATCATCTGCATTAGAAAGATTTTTCTTTAAAATATAAACACTGCAGTTTGGGTGGGGAGGAAGAGTCACAAGGATTGCAGGTGTTTGAATGTCCTGTTCAAGAAAGCTGTGACGTATTCAGGTGCAATTAAGACTGATAATCAAAGACACTAAGGAGTTGACTGTAAAAGTCAGATAATTCTTCAGGTGCTATAATAGTTTATCCAAAGTAAAAATTATAAAAAAGACTCTAGTGAAAGCTTATAGATTATAAGGATCATTCATGTAACTATTATTCCTCTCTATCACATTATAGTATTTATATACCCATACCTATATCAAATACTTTGTCATCATCCTAACCTCCGAAAATCCTTTTAGAAAACGCACTTAGTCACATATTTTTAAATCTACTTCAGACGTTTTAATCCACTGTATTATTACACAAAGCTTTTAAACACGTATGTCCACTCTTCATTTTTAACAGCAACCCCACAGTTATCCTCTGACTTACTGATTCATTAACAAACATGTTTACACACTTGATTCTCATACTCCAATGAGTAGATAATTATTGGATGGTATTTAAATTACACCATATATAGACACCACATAGAGAGAAGCTGAAATTATTTAAGAAAATAACTATAAAAATTAGGCACTGTGCAGCAGAAATGACATGAGGAAAGTGCCCCTGTGAAGACAGTAGACTCAAAGAACATTAGAGCAGAAAGCAAATACGGGCACTGTATTAGGGCTCAGTACAGAACATATGAGGCTTCCCGAGTGGCTCAGATGGTAAAAGCATCTGCCTACAGTGTGGGAGACCCGGGTTCGATCCCTGGGTTGGGATATATAGAACATATAAAGCAAAATATTTTAAGTATAAACAGACTTAATATATGCAATTAGATGTAAACACCACCATTGGAGGGGCTCAAGAGTGGGCTCCAGTTGGGCTTAAAACGACTTCCAGAACACTACAGAACTACCCTGAGACTGCCCCTGGGACCGCCGAGTGCAGAACACAGGGCCGTAACTCTGAGCCAGGGGTCAGGGCTTCCTGCTGTCACCGCCACCATCACCACAGTCTTTGCCACAACTGCCCCTTGACAACCAGGTGGTGGACGATGGAATGCTGCCCTTGCCTCGTGGCTGGGCAAGCCTGTACACACAGCCCCAAAGAGGAAGGGGGCTCACTTCTGCCTTCCAAGTGCTTTTAATTGGTGGAAGCTAATTCATGCATAGAAATTCCTTCCCCACCTGCAAGGAAACTGAGAAAACGGAGATTTTAGCTTTCCAGCACCCACAAAGCAGAAAGGCACAGAGAAGGACAGTGGGGTGAAGGACAAGTGAGTCAGGCCACAGTATCTACACAGGTCACCTATGTGCATTCCTCCAAATTACAGAGGATAAATATGAGGATCATAGAGGGTAAGCCTGAATATGGCGTGGGCAATCAAACAATTGCTTTTATTGATTAAATCCAATGTTATTTTTTTACTATATCCCACCGTCATTCACAAAGCAATGTCTCCCATGTGGTTAAATGTTTAATGTCATTTAAAATTAGCATTGATATAT
>SJYQ01007766.1:188458-210663 GCA_006410935.1 Redunca redunca
GATGGCTAACAAACACATGAAAAGATGCTCAACATCACTCATTATCAGAGAAATGCAAATCAAAACCACAATGAGGTACCACTTCACACCAGTTAGAATGGCTGTGATCCAGAAGTCTGCAAGCAATAAATGCTGGAGAGGGTGTGGAGAAAAGGGAACCCTTTTACATTGTTGGTGGGAATGCAAATTAGTACAGCCACTATGGAGAACAGTGTGGAGATTCCTTAAAAAATTGCAAATAGAATTGAATTTGAATTATTTTAAAGTAATTATTTTCTGCTTTATTGACTATGCCAAAGCCTTTGACTGTGTGGATCACAATAAGCTGTGGAAAATTCTGAAAGAGATGGGAATACCAGACCACCTGACCTGCCTCTTGAGAAACCTATATACAGGTCAGGAAGCAACAGTTAGAACTGGACATGGAACAACAGCCTGGTTCCAAATAGGAAAAGGAGTATGTCAAGGCTGTATATTGTCACCCTGCTTATTTAACTTAGATGCAGAGTACATCATGAGAAATGCTGTGCTGGAAGAAACATAAGCTGGAATCAAGATTGCCAGGAGAAATATCAATAACCTCAGATATGCAGATGACACCACTCTTATGGCAGAAAGTGAAGAGGAACTAAAAAGCCTCTTGATGAAAGTGAAAGAGGAGAGTGAAAAAGCTGGCTTAAAGCTCAACATTCAGAAAACGAAGATCATGGCATTTGGTCCCATCACTCCATGGCAAATAGATGGGGAAACAGTGGAAAGAATGGCTGACTTTATTTTTCGGGGCTCCAAAATCACTGCAGATGGTGATTGCAGCCATGAAATTAAAAGATGCTTACTCCTTGGAAGGAAAGTTATGACCAACCTAGAGAGTATATTAAAAAGCAGAGACATTACTTTGCCAACAAAGGTATGTCTAGTCAAGGCTATGGTTTTTCCAGTGGTCATGTATGGATGTGAGAGTTGGACTGTGAAGAAGGCTGAGCGCCGAAGAATTGATGCGTTTGAACTGTGGTGTTGGAGAAGACTCTTGAGAGTCCCTTGGACTGCAAGGAGATCCAACCAGTCCATCCTAAAGGAGACCAGTCCTGGGTGTTCATTGGAAGGACTGACACTGAGGCTGAAACTCCAATACTTTGGCCACCTCATGCGAAAAGTTGATTCACTGGAAAAGACCCTGATGCTGGGAGGGATTGGGGGCAGGAGGAGAAGGGGACGACAGAGGATGAGATGGCTGGATGGCATCACTGACTCGATGGACATGAGTTTGAGTGAACTCTGGGAGTTGGTGATGGACAGGGAGGCTTGGCATGCTGTGATTCATGGGGTCACAAAGAGTCGGACACGACTGAGCAACTGAACTGAACTGAAAGTAATTATTAAATAATTATTACAGGATATATTATATTCAATATAATTCAAAAGGGTATATGAAATTCAACTTTCAAGATCTGTACTGAAAAGACTTTGGGAATCTTTTTTTTCTGTTAGGAGTAGTAACTCTTTTGCCTCAGAGTAAAAATAAACAGGAAAATAAATTGACCAAAGTCTCCTCTTCATTAGGAATAAATGACTTAGTCATTTGGTTTTGGGCTTCGTTTTAACAACAACAAAAAACTGATAATGAGAAAAGTGGATGCTGGAGACCAAGACACACAGAATGCTTGTATTCAGCAAAATGTTATGGGAGGTGGGAGATTTGGAAATGTGTATGATTTATGTAAGCCTTGAGAATGGATCTTTAACTATCAGGAAGAGCTTGATGCCCCTTCCCACTTGACTCCTGTAGCCCAAAGGAGTTGTTTAATTTCACAAGTGTGTTTGGTTCTTCTGATTTTAATTTGCTGTTGTTTCTAACCCTAACAGATTCTAGTTCAAGATGAACTAAAGAGGCTCTGGTGTGCTGTGTTGATATTCCCCTACATCTGTCCCGAGATGTCTTGCATTCTTTCTGCCTGGCCTCCAATCTCACCCTGGATTCCCTATTCTTCCTTCCATCCATTAATCAGTCTGGGACCAGCAGATTCACCTTCACTCATGACACACTTGGTTACTTTTTTACCCTCCTTTTGTGTGTTTTAGACCCTTTTTAGGCCTTCATATTAGTTACTTTTGGGTTAATTATGAGCTTTATAACTATAACCTAGACAGCATATTAAAAAGCAGAGACATTACTTTGTCAACAAAGGTCCATATAGTTAAAGCTATGGTTTTTTCCAGTAGTATGGATGGATGTGAGAGTTGGACCATAAAGAAATCTGAGCACCAAAGAATTGATGCTTTTGAACTGTGGTGTTGGAAAAGACTCCTGAGAGCCCCTTGACCAGGTCTCAAACCAGTCAATCCTAAAGGACATCAACCATGAATGCTCACTGGAAGGACTGATTCTAAAGCTGAAGCTCCAATTCTTTGGCCACCTGATGTGAAGAGCTGACTCACTGGAAAAGACCCTGATGCTGGGAAAGATTGCAGGCAGGAGGAGAAGGGGACGACAGAGGATGAGATGGTTGGATGACATCACCGACTCAATGGACATGAGTTTGAGTAAGCTCTGGGAGATGGTAAAGGACAGGGGGCCTGGCATGCTGTAGTCCATGGGGTCGCAAAGAGCTGGACACGGCTGAGTGACTGAACAACCACCAGATCATGGCTGTAATCTATGGAGTCTTGCTCCTTTCATTCAATATTAGATTTTTAAGATTCATGCATGTAGTTGCATTAGCAGTTGCTCATTCATTTTCAATATTCTCTAATAATCTGTTGCATAAATATATCATGGTTTATTTATTCACTGTCTTGTCAAGGCAGATCCACAGCCCCCATGTTTTTACCATGAGGAACAAGGCAGTATGAACAGTTTTGTACAGATTTCCTATCACATATATGCATTGAATATCTTCCCTCTAATTTGTAGCAGTGGAATTACTAGGACTTAGAGAATATTTGTGGTCAAAATTGTAAAACAAGGTCACACTGCTTTCTAGGGTTCCTGTGCAAACTTACACTTCTCTTCATAATATATAAGAGTTGTCCTTGTGTTGACCCACAGTCCCACCTAGTTGCCTTTGTAAAATTTACTAATTCTTACCCATCTAGAAGCAAAATGGTAATTTTTGTGAACTTAACTTGCATTTCCCTGAGTATTAGTAAGATCGACTGTATTTTCTTCTGTTTTTAGCCATCCATGCTGCCTCTTCTGTCAAACAACTCTTCACATCTTTTACCCGTTTTATTATTGGGTTGACTGTCATTTTCTTCCTGATTTATAGAAGTGCTTTACATAATAATTTTTGGTTGACTATATAACCTGCAAGTTTCTTCTAGTTTGCTAATTGCTTTTCACATTCTTTGTTGTATTTTTGATAATTATAATTTTTAATTTAATGTAGTTGAATTTAATCCTTAATTTACTTCACAATTATAGCTTTTAGTCTTTAAAAATTTATTCCTACATTGAGGTAAGAAAATATTCTTTTGCTTTTTTTAGAGCTAAAAATATTGCTTTTCAAATTTAGTTATGTATCTGGAATTGGTTTTTGTGTATGAATGAGACACAAATCAAATCCAGGTTTTCCATGTGAATAAATAATCGGGCAATTCCATTTAAATACAGTTTATTCTATTCCCAGTGTTGGCAAGACCGCTTCTGTCATGTTCTGTTTTTCATCTCCATATGGATCTTTCTGAGCCTCTGCTCTGTTCATTCACGCCCTGAGCCAATTTCACACTTCCTCAGTTGTAGTATAATAATAAGTCTTGCTGTATGATTTGCTATATTATCTGGCAGCTCTCTTTCCTCAGCTTGAGGATTATAAGTATTTTTCCTTCAACTGCTCCATTCTAACTCAACTTCACAAACATGAGACTCCCCTTGTCATTACTTACCCCTGCACTCCCCATCCAACACTTTTCCTCCTGCCACATCTGAGGTTGGCCAGAAGTTGATGGAAGAACTGGCCACACAACTGATCAAACCAGAATCCTGGGCGTCATCACTGACTCCTCTCTGTTACTCAACCCACTCTATGATTCATCAGATCTTGTAGACTCTCACTCATATCACACCTGGTATTCTCTTAGTCTGAAAAGGGACAGTTAGGACCTTTTGAGCAACATTAAAGAAACTGTTTGAAGGGAGATAAGTACAGTTTGAATATTAAGACTGTTGGACGTAGTCCAAACAGAGGACAGAACTGAGATCATGGAAAGTAATCAGTGAGGTTTTAGGTGCCCCTGCGTTCAGAGCAGAAAATCAAACCACAGGATTCAGTGACCCAATCGTAGAGAAAATTGATGTAACAGGATTAGAAAATCCAGATACTGAGGATACCAGGTCAGACAGAACCAAATTCTGCTGTTAGGAATGGAGAGCAAAGAAGGAAAGTCAGTCAAGGGGGAGATGTGGTTATCGGGAGAAATTGGTTCTGAAATCCAGTGCTTTAAGGTCAGATAAGCGGGGCCTCCAAATTAAACCACTTTGGTTAGTCCCTGAGGTCTATCTTTTCCTCTTATATGGAGAATTCAGAATCTGTGCAAGGCAGCTTTGACAGAATAAAATATAAAAGAGACTTGGTGATCTCATTGGATAACAAAAGCAGAAATTAAAATTTACTGATTGCTATGTGCCAGGCATTTTTTGGCACCATTCTAAATCATTCCCTCTTATGATGCCATTAAACTTCATAAACACAGTAAACAATGTAATGTAAGTATCATAGTTATTCTCAGATGAGGAAACTGAGGCTTAGCAAGGTAATCTTCTTAAACACCTGGAAAGGGGTGGAGACAAGGATTAGCCCCAGCAGTCTGGCTCAAACCTGCTGCGATTACCTTCTATGAAAAGTGTGCCTTGTCATAGACAACAGACTTGCGGACACAGCAGGGGAAGGAGAAGGGTGAGATGAGCTGAGAGTAGCACTGACGTGTACACTCTTGTGTTTAAAACAGACAGCTAGTGGGAAGCCGCTGTAGAACACAGGGGGCTCAAACCGGTGCTCTGCAATGACCTAAGGGAAGGCTGGGGGTGGGAGGAAGGTTCTAGAGGGAAGGCATATACGGATACTTCTGGCTGATTCCCTTTGTTGTACAGCAGAAACCAACACAACACTGTGAAGCAACTATCCTCCAATTAAACATATTTTTTTTAAAAAGTGTGCCTTTTTACTATAGCTATGGATGTTATTCATGCTGCCATTTAGCATGTGGAAAAACAATCTAAGAAGATTAAGAAATTTGTATGTTATAGCTGACTCATTGGAAAAGACCCTGATGCTGGGAGGGATTGGGGGCAGAAGGAGAAGGGGACGACAGAGGATGAGATGGCTGGATGGCATCACTGACTCGATGGACGTGATTTTGAGTGAACTCCGGGAGTTGGTGATGGACAGGGAGGCCTGGCATGCTGCAATTCATGGGGTCTTGCAGAGTCGGACACGACTGAATGACTGAACTGAACTGAACTGAACTGATGTTGTAGTTTAAGCATTTCTAGAATTCAGATTCCCCAGTCAGGTGTTCATACTCTTAAAGCCTCATTCTTCCACATATGAATGAAGGACTATATCTTATCTGAGAGAAAACCAAAAATCTCAAGAGTTTAGGTGCCATCTTTCTTAGAGCCAGCAGCAGAAACAAAAGAAAACTCCCTTCCAGCCATGTGATGCCACACTTCACAGTAAGGCTGGCTTTGTCTTTATGAAACACAGTTATTTATTAGGATCATCCTAGGTACATCCAGACTCAAGCAGAAATAAGATTAGACCTCAGACGTATATACCACTTAACAGAAAATCTAATTCACAGTTTTGATCTACCCAACAGATATTGCCATTAACAAATCTTAATGCTGGGGATGGAAGTAGGGAGGGTGACTAAAACAAAGATGCTGAAATACAGAGCAGCTATTATGTGTTGCAGGGCCAAGATATGCAGGCTTGGAACTGAGCCATTGTAAAGAACAATGGACCCCAGGCTTCCCTGGTGGCTCAGACAGTATAGAGTCCACCTGCAATGTTGGAGACCCAGGTTCGAGCCCTGGGTCAGGAAGATCCCCTGGAGAAGGGAATGGCTGGAGAATTCCATGTCCAGTCCATGGGGTCGCAGAGTCAGACACGACTGAGCGACTAATACTTCCACCTCTCACACAATGGACAGCAATTAACATGATGAAGCACAAACTCAGCGAGACTGCAAAGTCCTGGAGTACCTGGTCTCGCAGTTTAGCTCAAAAATTCTGTGTCCTCTGACATTTCTGTCCTATAACAAGATACTCCCCTGTGCTCCCTTGACCCCAGGTTCAGTTACTCTTGCCTCTGGCTTTCCCAAGCTGCTCTTAGTCTTCCCTGCTTCGTGTCTGATCCTTGCTCTTGCCTTCCTCATGGGACTTAACACATTTCCTTGGCTTCCTGCTTCAGTCCAGTGGGAGTCAGACGTTCAGAACCCAAGTGACACCATCCAGGGCCACCTTCACTCAAGTCTTGGGCACACTGAAGGCCAAAACAGTATCCACAGATACTGAGAAAAGGACTGAAATCAACATTCTTACACCCCACCAGTAAGTTAAAAGAGGTTTGTGGTTTTGCAAGAATTCAGAGTATATCACTCATGCCATTTAGGAAAAAATTACTCCTTTGACTCAGACAGTAAAATATCTGCCTACAATGCAAGAGACCTGGGTTCGATCTCTGGGTTGGGAGGATCCCCTAGAGGAGGAAATGGCAACCCACTCCAGTACTCTTGCCTGGAAAATCCCATGGATGGAGGAGTCTGGTAGACTACAGTCCATGGGGTCACAAAGAGTCGGACACTACTTCACTTTCACTTTCTGCCCAAATATTCCAGTAAAACAGTCTTAGTTCTCACAAATATCTCACACAAATGTCCCAGAAGAAGACAGATAGGAAAGACTGGTATGTAATAAAACATGTGTATAGATACAGTATTGTGTATTATACATACATTTATGTAATATAAAAGTTAAATGAATAAAGGCAAGTTGTCTGGAAATGTCCTCTTGTTAGCACTAGGCATGCTAACCAAAAACTCTGGGAACAGAAAAGACCAATATAAATAGATATTAAATCTCTAATTCTGCTCTTACTATAGAAAGATTATAGCATGAATATCCAACAATGTCATAAATTTTTGATAACTGAATTGATATAAATGTCAATTGAATGAAATTTTATCATGCAATTTGAGGCTATTTTGAACATGAGATATTTACAATAATCAAGAACACTAATTTGAAAAGATATACAGCCAAATAATATTGGAAAGTTAAGGAAATATCAAGATATTAAATTCCCTAATGTAATTACAAGGCTTCCCAGGTGGTGCTAGTGGTAAAGAACCCACCTGTCAATGCAGATGTAAGAGACGCTGGTTTGAACTCCTGGAGAAGGGAACGTCAACCCACTCAAGTATCCTTCCCTGGAGAATCCCATGGACAGACGAGCCTGGAAGGCTTTAGTCCATAGGGTTGCAAAGAGTCAGACATGACTGAAATAACTTAGTACGCACACTCAATGGAATTACAGGTTAGACTAAACTGCTTCGAAAATGTCTTGTAGCCCATAGTGATAAGGAAAGTAAAATTCAATCATTATAATGGAGAGAAAAGACACATATGTCTACCATCTTACATATTTCAATTTTTTCATTATGAATATCCCTTTCAAGTGTTTTTAAAGAATATATTGCTCAAGAAATAAATTAGTTTGCATGGATATTTAAATATTACTGATTAAGGTTTATGATAGTAAGTCATTCTGGTTCCTGAAATTATTGTCTTTACTTAGGTCCTACTAAATGCAAACTTACAAAAGCTGCCAGCTTTGAATAGCCTGTGAGAATGCCAAATATATATATATATAAAGAGATGATTAATGTTCGCTTCAGACTTTTAAAAAAATCGTATAGTGCTTTTTAAATTTTGAGGGCAACACTAAAAGAATAGAAACAAAATAATATTGTCAGATCAGAAGGTGGGGATGAGGGAGGAATAAATAAAACTGCATCAACCCCAAAGAGTGCACAAATGGA
Source organism: Redunca redunca (assembly GCA_006410935.1). Lineage (NCBI taxonomy): Eukaryota > Metazoa > Chordata > Mammalia > Artiodactyla > Bovidae > Redunca > Redunca redunca. Next base: position 196,499 of record SJYQ01007766.1, read on the forward strand.
GGGGATAAGAATGAGACTGTGAGAAAACATGGTAAACAGAAAGCACAAAATAAGATGACATAAATAAGCCCAAATATAATAACAATTACAGTACATATAAATTAAACCAAATTATCACTTGGATGATAGAAATTTTCAAATTAAAATGAACACAAAGTTTAACTATAGTTTGTGTGTAAGAAATTAATCTAAAGCATGGTGGAGCAGAGTGAAGCAGAAGAAAGAGCCTTCAGCTAAACTCATGGAATACTACGCATGCCTACTGGCCATCACCATGTATCACTGTTCCATGTCTAAACTTCAAAAAACAAAGTAAGAAACACATACTCTCACCTTAAAGAAAGAAAATGTTCCTCCTATAAAAGCTAAGCTTGTCTAGATTCCTGACACAAAGAAAGTATAAATGAATAGATATTTGTTGTCATGGAGTTGATTTGTTACACAACAACAGATAACCACCTCATTCAAAGATCCTGGAATTGGAAATGCTGTGAATGATGAGAATATGAATGAAGAGTGTTCCTTAAAGGAGGAATAATTTCATTCTATTAGCCTGTTGGCTAAGATCAAGTGTGACATGTAGTATGGGGGCTTGCCGGGTGGTAGAGTGGTGAAGAATCTGCCTGCCAATGCAGGATATTCAAGAGAGGCAGATTCGATCCCTGGGTTGGGAAGATACCCTGGAATAGGAAATGACAATCTGCTCCAGTATTCTTGCCTGAAAAATTCCATGGACAGAGGATCCAGATGGACTACAGTCCACGGAGTCACAGAGAGTCGGACATGACTGAGTGACTGCACACAGAGCACACACGTGGTTTTTATTTTTCCGTGTTTAGACAAGGAACAGTGCGGCGTGCTGATGGCCAGCAGACACGCACAGTATTACAGAAGTTTTGCTGAACAACAATATTTTAAAACCTTTCTCATATTTAGTCAACTTCTTCCTTTATATGCACTCAAGGGAGAAGTCACAGTTCTTTGTAATCTAATCTCAAAGTGACATCTCATTGCTTTTGTGTTATTTTATTCCTTAGGCTATAGGTTCAGTTCACGCTCAAGAAGAAGGGATTGCACAAGAAGAGCACTGTTGGGGGGATCGTCGTGGGCCGTCTGAAGGACGCCTCCCAGCCAGCTGATGGTCATTTCTCTCTCATCTAGCTCTCTCGATGTCGGAGCACAGCTCCCTGATGCTCTGTTTTGGTGTCGTTTTGCTTTGTTTTCTTTTTAAATCCTCTTTCTTTGTGTTTAATTTTGGATAGCTTCTGTGGCCACATCACTAATTTTTCCTTCAATGTCTAATTTGCCACTAATCCCACCTGTTAGGTAGTTAGAACAGGAGTCCAGAATGGTGGTGGCTAAAAGACAAGGAAGGGAAAAGCCCGTGAAAATAGAACAAAGGAAGGTCCAAGGACCCAAGTGAGGAAGGACCTCGGGTAGAACAAACAGCACTCCTGGCTCGCCCAGTTTACACAGGGCAGGCCCAGGGCGGAGAAACAGACTTATAAAAAGAGGAGCCAAAGGGCCGGGGGTCTCTCTCTCTCTCCCCCGCACGCTGGGGTGCTCCTTTCTTCACGTCCTTGGGTCGAAATGCCCTCATGCCTTGAGGATGGATTTTCCGGCTGTTTTCTAAATAAAATAGAGCTGTGACACTGATTTGTCTAAGAGCTATAACATGGTCTGTTCGTGACCTGAGAGCTGTAATGCACCAAGGGCTTTAGCGTCCATCACTCCCAATCGTTGTTGTGATGGGACAGAACTGAGGAGCATACGCTCACCTGACACACCCATGGTATCGCATATGTTCTTGTTTTAATCTAAGTTTGACGTAAATCTTTTCTTATACTGCCCATATTTCTACTTAACTTTTTGAACATCTGAAATGCACTGCTGCTGCTAAGTTGCTTCAGTCGTGTCTGACTCTGTGTGACCCCATAGGTGGCAGCCCACCAGGCTCCAATACACTAGTAATAACCATTTTAATGTCTTTATCTGCTAAGATCTATGTCATCTGTGTCAGCTTATGATCATTTTGATTGACTGGGATCTTACTTTCCTGTTTCTTTGCATGCCTCTTATTTGTGAACTTTACCTTAGTAGGTGCTGATTATTTTTGTCCTCCTATAAATATTTTTGGACTTTGTCCTGGGATGCAGTTATTAGGAAATAGTTTAATCCTTTCCAGTTTGCATTTAAGATGTGCTGTGTGGAACAAGAGTAGGCTGAATCCAGAGCTAATTATTTACCACTGAAAGATCCTTCTGTTTACTCCATACCCCATCAATCATGAGGTTATTTAGTCTGGCAGGTCGCAATAGTCCTTTGTTGAGTGCTGGGTGCTATTATCTTCCATCATTTCAGGTCATATTCTTTCCTGGGTCTTAAGTAGTTTCCTCACATGCACGAGTGGATTAGAACTCACCTGAATATGCAAGAGGAAGCCTCTGCAGGTCTCTGGTCCTCTGTCTTGGGCAGCAATCTCTTCTCAGGAACTTTGTACTGAGAATTCTTTCTGGCAGAGTCTCCTCAAACATTTAGATTTGCCCCTCAGTTCAGTGATTCACTGGGCTCAGCTTGGGTCTCCCCACCCAATGCTGTTTCCTGGAAATTCTCTCAAGGTCATAAGTTCAATAAATTATAGGGCTCATCTTGCTTATTTCTCATTACTTAGGGATTACTATCCTTTGTTACAGAGAAGGCAATGGCACCCCACTCCAGTACTCTTGCCTGGAAAATCCCATGGACAGAGGAGTCTGGTGGGCTGCAGTCCATGGGGTCGCTAAGAGTCGGACACGATTGAGTGACTTCACTTTCACTTTAAACTTTCATGCTCTGGAGAAGGAAATGGCAACCCACTTCACTGTTCTTTCCTGGAGCATCCCAGGAAAGGGGGAGCCTGGTAGGCTGCCATCTATGGGGTTGCACAGAGTCGGACACGATTGAAGTGACTTAACAGTTAACAGTTACCTGATGGCCCATGTCTTAAAAACCCTTGTTTCATACATTTTGTCAAGTTTTTAATCACTTGAGACAAAAGAGTAATTCTGTCCTTGTTATTCCATTTTGCACAGAAGTGGGAGTGCCCTTCAGAATATGACTTTTATTTTTTAATTAAAATATGTATTTATTTATATTGATGTAATTTTGGTTTATAACACTATATAAATTTCATGTGAACATTATATTTTTGGCTTCTATATACACCACAGTTGGAAGAAAAGTTATGACCAAATTAGATAGCATATTCAAAAGCAGAGACAAGGCTATCGTTTTTCCAGTGGTCATGTATGGATGTGAGAGTTAGACTGTGAAGAAGGCTGAGCGCCGAAGAATTGATGCGTTTGAACTGTGGTGTTGGAGAAGACTCTTGAGAGTCCCTTGGACTGCAAGGAGATCCAACCAGTCCATTCTGAAGGACATCAGCCCTGGGATTTCTTTGGAAGGAATGATGCTAAAGCTGAAACTCCAGTACTCTGGCCACCTCCTGTGAAGACTTGACTCATTGGAAAAGACTCTGATGCTGGGAGGGATTGGGGGCAGGAGGAGAAGGGGATGACAGAAGATGAGATGGCTGGATGGCATCACGGACTTGATGGACGTGAGTTTGAGTGAACTCCAGGAGATGGTGATGGACAGGGAGGCCTGGTGTGCTGAGATTCATGGGGTCGCAAAGAGTCAGACACGACTGAGCGACTGAACTGAACTGACGCATGCATGTGTGCTAAGTCACTTCAGTCGTGTTTGACTTTTAGCAACACCATGGACTGTAGTTCACCAGGCTCCCCTGTCCATGGGATTCTCCAGGCAAGAATACTGGCATGGGTTGTCATTCCCTCCTCTAGTTGATCTTCCCAACCCAGGGATCAAACCCACATCTCATATTTCCTGCATTGGCAGGTGAGTTCTTTACCACTAGCGCCACCACAGTATACTTATCAAGAAAAATTATTTCCATCCATCACCACACAGTTGACCTCCTTTAACCATTTTGGCCTCCCTCCATCCCTCTTCCTCTCTGGTAACTACTGCTCTTTTATCTATGTGATTTGTAACTTATTTATTCCTCATATGTGGGAAATCATATGGTATTTGACTTTCTCTGTAGGACTTAATTTCACTTAGAATAATACTGTTGGGGGTCCATCCATGTTGTCACAAGATTGCATATCTTTTTATGGATTATACAGTGGAAGTGAGAAATAGATTTAAGGGACTAGATCTGATATACAGAGTGCCTGATGAACTATGGATGGAGGTTTGTGACACTGTACAGGAGACAGGGATCAAGACTATCCCCAAGAAAAAGAAATGCAAAAAGGCAAAATGGCTGTCTGAGGAGGCCTTACAAATAGCTGAGAAAAGAAGAAAGTAAAAAACAAAGGAGAAAAGGAAAGATATACCCATCTGAATGCAGAGTTCCATAGAATAGCAAGGAGAGATAAGAAACCCTTCCTAAGTGAACAGTGCAAAGAAATAGAGGAAAACAATAGAATGGGAAAGACTAGATATCTCTTCAAGAAAATTAGAGACACCAAGGGAACATTTCTTGCAAAGATGGGCTCAATAAAGGACAGAAATGGTATGGACCTAACAGAAGCAGAAGATACTAAGAGGTGGCAAGAATACACAGGAGAACTGTACAAAAAAGATCTTCACGACCCAGATAATCACAATGGTGTGATCACTCACCTAGAGCCAGAAATCCTGAAATGTGAAGTCAAGTAGGCCTTAAGAAGCATCACTACAAACAAAGCTAGTGGAGGTGATGGAATTCCAGTTGAGCTATTTCAAATCCTAAAAGATGATGCTGTGAAAGTGCTGCACTCGATATGCCAACAAATTTGGGAAACTCAGCAGTGGCCACAGGACTGGAAAAGGTCAGTTTTCATTCAAATCCCAAAGAAAGGCAATGCCAAAGAATGCTCAAACTACCGCACAATTGCACTCATCTCAGATGCTAGCAAAGTAATGCTCAAAATTCTCCAAGCCAGGCTTCAAGAGTATGTGAACTGTGAGCTTCCAGACTGGATTTAGAAAAGGCAGAGGAACCAGAGATCAAATTGCCAACATCTGCTGGATCATCGAGAAAGCAAGAGAGTTTCAGAAAAACATCTATTTCTGCNGAGAACTGTACAAAAAAGATCTTCACGACCCAGATAATCACAATGGTGTGATCACTCACCTAGAGCCAGAAATCCTGAAATGTGAAGTCAAGTAGGCCTTAAGAAGCATCACTACAAACAAAGCTAGTGGAGGTGATGGAATTCCAGTTGAGCTATTTCAAATCCTAAAAGATGATGCTGTGAAAGTGCTGCACTCGATATGCCAACAAATTTGGGAAACTCAGCAGTGGCCACAGGACTGGAAAAGGTCAGTTTTCATTCAAATCCCAAAGAAAGGCAATGCCAAAGAATGCTCAAACTACCGCACAATTGCACTCATCTCAGATGCTAGCAAAGTAATGCTCAAAATTCTCCAAGCCAGGCTTCAAGAGTATGTGAACTGTGAGCTTCCAGACTGGATTTAGAAAAGGCAGAGGAACCAGAGATCAAATTGCCAACATCTGCTGGATCATCGAGAAAGCAAGAGAGTTTCAGAAAAACATCTATTTCTGCTTTATTGACTATGCCAAAGCCTTTGACTATGTGGATCACAATAAACTGTGGAAAATTCTGAACGAGATGGGAATACCAGACCACCTGACTGGCCTCTTGAGAAACCTGTATGCAGGTCAGGAAGGAACAGTTAGAACTGGACATGGAACAACAGCCTGGTTCCAAATAGGAAAAGGAGTATCAGGCTGTATATTGTCACCCTGTTTATTTACCTTATATGCAGAGGACAGCATGAGAAACTATAGCATGAGCTGGAACCAAGATTGCCGGGAGAAATATCAATAACCTCAGATATGCAGATGACACCACCCTTATGGCAGAAAGTGAAGAAGAACTAGAGTCTCTTGATGAAAGTGAAAGAGGAGAGTGAAAAAGTTGGCTTAAAGCTCGACATTCAGAAAACTAAGATCATGGCAACTCGTCCTATCACTTCATGGCAAATAGATGGGGAAACAGTGGCAGACTTTGTTTTTTGGGGCTCCAAAGTCACTGAAGATGGTGACTGCAGCCATGAAATTAAAAGACGCTTACTCCTTGGAAGGAAAGTTATGACCAACCTAGACAGCATATTAAAAAGCAGAGAAACTACTTTGCCAACAAAGGTCCGTCTAGTCAAGGCTATGGTTTTTCCTGTGGTCATGTATGGATGTGAGAGTTGGACTATAAAGAAAGCTGAGTGCCAAAGTATTGATGCTTTTGAACTGTGGTGTTGGAGAAGACTCTTGAGAGTCCCTTGGACTGCAAGGAGATCCAAGCAGTCCATCCTAAAGGAAATCAGACCTGGGTGTTCATTGTAAGGACTGATGTTGAAGCTGAAACTCCAATACTTTGGTCACCTGATGCAAAGAGCTGACTCATTTGATAAGACCCTGATGCTGGGAAAGATTGAGGGCAAGAGGAGAAGGGGATGACAGAGGATGAGATGGTTGGATGGCATCACCGACTCAGTGGACATGAGTTTGGGTAAACTCCAAGAGTTTGTGATGGACAGGCAGGCCTGGCGTGCTGCGGTTCATGGGGTCACAAAGAGCCGGACATGACTGAGCAACTGAACTGAATACTCCATTGTGAATATGTGTGTGTATATATGTATATATACATATCTCACATCTTCTTTATCCATTCATCCACTCTTCACTAGGCACTTAGGTTGTCTCCATATCTTGGCTATTGTAAATAAGGCTGTGGTGAACACAGTGATGCACATACCTTTTTGCATCAGTGTTTTAGTATTCACCAGGCTTCCCTGGTGGTGCAGAGGTTAAAGCATCTGCCTGCAATGTGGGAGACCTGGGTTCATTCCCTGCGTTGGGAAGATCCCCTGGAGAAGGAAATGGCAACCCACTCCAGTATTCTTGCCTGGAGAATCCCATGGACGGAAGAGCTTCGTGGGCTATAGTCCACGGGTCGCAAAGAGTCGGACATGACTGAGCGACTTCACTTTCACTGTCTTTCACTTTTAGCATTCTCCAAATAAACACCCAGAAATGGAATAGCTGGCTCATATGGTCATATATGTAAAAAGGGGTTAATATGCAAAATATACAAAGAACTCACCCAATTCAACATCAGAAAAACAAACCACCCAATTTAAAAATGAGCAGAGGTCCTAATAGACACTTTTCCAAAGAAGACATACAGTGGCCAACAGGCACAGGAAAAGATGCTCATCACTAATCATCAGGGAAATGCAAATCAAAACCACAATGAAATATTACCTCATACCCATCACAATGGCTGTATCAAAAGGGTAACAATGAGTACTGAAGAACATGTGGAAAAAAGGGAACCCTCCTATACTGTTGGTGAGACTGTAAATTGGTACAGCCACTATGGAAAACAGTATGGAGATTCCTCAAAAAATTAAGAATACCACCTTTAAATGCAGCATAATCTTTAAATGTAATAAATTTCTGAATTTTGCATTTTTTTTTACTGAAGTTTAACCGACTTACATTTTATATTAGTTTTAGTTGTACAACAATATCATGATTCAATATTTTCATACATTATGAAATGACCACCATCTAGTTACCATTTGTCTCCATACAAAATTATTACAATGTTATTGACTATATTCTCCTCATGTTGTATATTACATCCCCGTGGTGTATTTATAGCTGGAAATTTGTACCTCTTAATCTGCCCCTCTTATTTGTTTTTATCCAAGTTTGTGTAACTAAGAAGGAAGGCAATTCCTGGTGGGTCATTGGTATTTCTTTCTCCTTCATGAGTAGAGTAAAAACAGAATTTCCAGACGAGGCAGAAAAATTGAGTATAAGTGAATTTTGCCTTGTTACTGCCTCCAGCACCTTTCTTTAGCATCTCTCTTCCTCTCAGTGGAAAGTCAGTAACCTCATGCTGCACTGGGGTCATTCAGGGTCCCCTCTATAGAGGTCACGATAGTCAAAATCTTTCCCAAGCTCTCCACAGGTGATCTGCTTTAGGTCTTGCTGCTTCAAGTCTCTAAGTTAAGAAACAAAGTAAATCTATGTTGATAAGTGCATTATCTTTTCACAAATGAACCTTCTGGAGACTCTAAATTGACAAAAGCAACAATGAGGAAGAATGTCAGATACCAGAGCAAGCTATTTGGAGAAGATATTGGGTTGGTTGCGTGCATGCTAAGTCACTTCAGTCGTGTCCGACTCTTTGCGACCCCATAGACTGTAGCCCAGCAGGCTCCTCTGTCCTTGGGATTCTCCAGGTAAGAATACTGGATAGTAGGTCAAAGTCACTCTATAGTTCAAAGGACTGGGACGACCTTTGTTAAATCTTCCCAACTTAGGGTTTACCAAACTCAGCCTCTTTGTTATCAAGTTCTGCCTTTCTTTCTTAACTCCTATTTATTCTTTGATCTAGAAATTTATTTCACCTGTCCGGTGACCTCTGAATATGTGATACAATGTGAATTCTTAGAATAACAAAAGCATATAAAATATTGCACAATATGGAGAAGGCAATGGCACCCCAGTCCAGTACTCTTGCCTGGAAAATCCCATGGGCAGAGGAGCCTGGAAAGCTGCAGTCCATGGGGCCGCTGAGGGTCAGACACGACTAAGCGACTTCACTTTCACTTTTCACTTTCATGCATTGGAGAAGGAAATGGCAACCCACTCCAGTGTTCTTGCCTGGAGAATCCCAGGGACGGGGGAGCCTGGTGGGCTGCCGCCTCTGGGGTCGTGCAGAGTCGGACACGACTGAAGTGACAGCAGCAGCAGCAGCATTGCACAATAAATGAATCTATCAACCCAAGTTTAATTTGAGGATTCTCTGATATTTATGAACTTTTATATGTAAATGTCCATTACTCGATAAAGTAGAAAATTAACAGAATTCCAGTTTTCTCTTTTACCGATGACCCAGAGAAAAAATGAACCTGTGAAATAGTTAAATATTCATTTTTTCTGATGACCATATGGTTCTGCTTTTAATTACAGACACAAGCAAAAATTTTATAAATAATGTAAAAAAAATGAGAACTGTGTGAGTGACCTATAAAATCACGGGTTTGGGTGATGCATTAGGAAGGCATTCACAGCATTCAGGGGTCCTCAGGTACCAAGAACCTGTGATCACACTGAAGATTAATTCTAGCAAAACACTGACTTTATTGTGCCAGCTAAGAAGTCTAGGGAAATCACACAGGCCCAGAAAAACTTATCAAAAAGAGATTTTTTTCTAATTCACTGAAAGTGAAGACTGAAAGTGAAAGTGTTGGTCACGTAGTCTCATGTCTGACTCTTTGCAACCCCATGGACTGTAGCCTGATAGGCTCCTCTGTCCTTGGGATTTCCCAGGCAAGAACACTGGACTAGGTTGTCATTCCATTCTCCAGGAGAAGCTCCAAACCCAGGGATTGAACCTGGATTTGTTGCACTGCAGACAGATGCTTTACTTTCTGAGCTGCCAGGGAAGCCCCAATTCAGAATCTAAACAGAGTTAAGATTTATTGAGACAGTTTTAATTCCATGTAGATGATTCTTTTCATTATTTAACCAGCAGGTGTATTTCCCAGGCTCGTCCTCTGGTGAAAGTGGGAGGGGCTTTGTTTCCTGTCTCCTGCGTTGCTTCTCAAAACTTCTGGCTTGTGATCATCAGTCCTTATTTCCATCACTTTGGCCTCAGCAAAGAGGAAAATGTAAGTCACAATATACTGTTCATAGGTCAACTCCACTATTATTACCATTATTCGCCATTCCACTCCCCGAGCTTAGAAAGCAATAAAATCTCACAGAAAGTTTGGAAAGACAGAGGCTTTGAAATGCAGTAACACAGATGAGCTAAACTTGAGACTCTGACATTCTTGTTCCTAGTCCTTTGTACATGCCTCAGAGAGGAACGTTTCACCAGCTATTTTTTCTCTGGAGGTCGTGGCCTCTGCCAAGTTGACTGATCTCTCTCTCCATCCTCCATTTCTTTCTGAATTCTACCTTTTTTATTCTCTGACTCCCAAACTCATGATCATTTATAATTAAAAGCAGTTTAGCTGTCATTTCCTTGCACAATCGTCATAGAAGCTATGCCCTTGGAGGAGGTGGAGCCTCACCTTTCTGCTCTCGCCAAGCAGTTATCTCAGCTACCTTCCAGGTCACTTTCTAACCAGAGGGACTGCAGTGCTGATCAGAATCGTCCTTGTCAGTTTTTTTCTCTGAGAAAAAAATCGTCTATCTCACACTTCAGTAGCCTGTACCCCTGACCTATTGCAGCAACCAACTCTCAAGACCACAACTTGTCACCCTCCCTCACTCCCACATTGAAATTGTTCAGTGACGGGGTAATCATTGACCTGCAGCACAACATGTTTCAAAGACAGACTAGGTTTAAATTTTCACTAGAAGTAAAGGACTGTGACAGAGCATAGGGGGAACCTCTAATTTCAGCAATGATCATTTCAAAAATCCATCAAGGAAGAAAAGATATTCCAACCAAGCAGTGGGTTTCCTTGTTCTCTTTTAAAAACAACTACAGTATAATGAACACTTGATTCATCCACTTTTGAAAGACATATCCAACGATTCTAAGATTTTTCCATGCTTACTATGAGTCTGTGTAAGACAGGCCTGAAGATCCGACCTTTAGTCTTGCAAAGCAGCAAATGATGAATAGTTAGAAATTTACCTAAGTCAGAGGCGAGATAACTGAGAATTCTGTGTACCAGACTGAGCAATTACACTCATCGTGAAGGCTGCTTAATGAGTAACTGGGAGCAAATGGAACAGAGCTGTCCTGGAGAATGGGGGAAGTTTATGTCAATGAGGGGAGATGTGATCAGCCAAGTACATGCATCAGTTCAGTTCAGTTCAGTTCAGTCGCTCAGTCATGACTGACTCTTTGAAACCTCATAAACTGCAGCATGTCAGGCCTCCCTGTCCATCATCAACTCCCAGAGTTCACTCAAACTCATGTTCATTTAGTCAGTCATGCCATCCAACCATCTTATCCTCTGCCATCCCCTTCTCCTCCCACCTTCAATCTTTCCCAGCATCAGGGTTTTTTCAAATGAGTCAGTTCTTCAAATCAGGTGGCCAAAGTATTGGAGCTTCAGCTTCAGCATCTGTCCTTCCAATGAATATTTAGGACTGATCTCTTTTAGGATGGACTGGTTGGATCTCCTTGCAGTCCAAGGGACTCTCAAGAGTCTTCTCCAACACCACAGTTCAAAAGCATCAATTCTTCCACACTCAGCTTTCTTTATAGTCCAACTCTCACATCCATACATGACCACTAGAAAAACCATAGTCTTGACTAGATGGACCTGTGTTGGCAAAGTAATGTCTCTGCTTTTTATTATGCGGTGCTGTCTAGGTTGGTCATAGCTTTTCTTCCAAGGAGCAGTAAAGTGATGTTGCTCAGTTGTGTTTGACTTTTCGACCCCATGGACTGTAGCCCATCAGGCTCCTCCATCCATGGAATTTTCCAGGCAAGTGTACTGGAGTGGGTTTCCATTTCCTTCTCCAGGGATCTTCTTGACCCAGGGATGGAACCTAGGTCTCCCACATTGCAGCCAGACACTTTACCATCTGAGCTTTCATGGCTGCAGTCAACATCTGCAGTGATTGTGGAGCCAAAAAAAATAAAGTCTCTCACTGTTTCCATTGTTTCCCCATCTCTCTGCCATGAAGTGATGGGGCCAGATGCCATCATCTTAGTCTTCTGAATGTTGAGTTTTAAGCCAACATTTTCACTTTCCTCTTTCACTTTCATCAAAAGGCTCTTTAGTTCTTTTTCACTTTCTGCCATAGGGTGGTGTCATCTGCATATCTAAGGTTATTGATATTTCTCTTGGCAATCTTGATTCCAGCTTGTGCTTCATCCAGCCCAGCGTTTCTCAAGATGTACTCTGCATATAAGTTAAATAAGCAGGGTGACAATATACAGCCTTGATGTACTCCTTTCCTGATTTGGAACCAGTCTGCTGTTCCACATCCAGTTCTAACTGTTGCTTCCTGACCTGCATACAGATTTCTCAAGAGGCAAGTCAGGTGGTCTGGTTTTCCCATCTCTTTCAGAATTTTCCACAGTTTATTGTGATCCACACAGTCAAAGGCTTTGGCATAGTCAATAAAGCAGAAATAGATGTTTTTCTGGAACTCTCTTGCTTTTTCCATGATCCAGCAGATGTCGGCAATTTGATCTCTGGTTCTCTGCCTTTTCTAAATCCAGTCTGGAAGTTCACAGTTCACATACTGTTGAAGCCTGGCTTGGAGAATTTTGAGCATTACTTTACTAGCATCTGAGATGAGTGCAATTGTGCAGTAGTTTGAGCATTCTTTGGCATTGCCTTTCTTTGGAATTGGAATGAAAACTGTCCTTTTGCAGTTCTGTGGCCACTGCTGAGTTTCCCAAATTTGTTGGCATATTGAGCGCAGCACTTTCACAACATCATCTTTCAGGATTTGAAATAGCTCAACTGGAATTCCATCACCTCCACTAGCTTTGCTTGTAGTGATGCTTCCTGAGGCCTACCTGACTTCACACTCCAGGATGTCTGGCTCTAGTTGAATGATCACACCATCATGGTTATCTGGGTCAAGATCTTTTTTGTATAGTTCTGTGTATTCTTGCCACCTCTTCTTAGTATCTTCTGCTTCTGTTATGTCCATACTGTTTCTGTCCTTTATAGTGCCCATCTTTGTATGAAATATTCCCTTGGTAACTCTAATTTTCTTGAAGAGATCTCTAGTCTTTCCCATTCTATTATTTTCCTCTATTTCTTTGCATGTATTACTGAGGAATGCTTTCTTATCTCTCCTTGCTATTCTTTGGAACTTTGCATTCAAATGGGTATATCTTTCCTTTTCTCCTTTGCCTTTAGCATCTCTTCTTTTCTCAGCTATTTGTAAGGCCTCCTCAGACAACAATTTTGTCTTTTTGAATTTCTTTTTGTTAGGGATGGTCTTGATCTACAATATCACGAACCTCCATAATTCTTCAGGCACTCTGTCTATCAGATCTAATCCCTTGAATTTATTTCTCACTTCCACTGTATAACTGTAAGGGATTTGATTTAGGTCATACCTGAAAGGTCCAGGGGTTTCCCCTACTTTCTTCAATTTAAGTCTGAATTTGGCAATAAGGAGTTCATGATCTGAGCCACAGTCAGCTTCCAGTCTTGTTTTTGCTGACTGTATAGAGCTTCTCCATTTTTGGCTGCAAAGAATATAATCAACCTGATTTCGATATTGACCATCTGATGATGCCCATGTGTAGAGTCTTCTCTTCTGTTGTTGGAAGAGGGTGTTTGTTATGACCAGTGTGTTCACTTGGCAAAACTGTTAGCCTTTGCCCTGCTTCATTCTGTACTCCAAAGCCAAATTTGCCTGTTACTCCAGGTATCTCTTGACTTCCTACTTTTGCATTATAGTCCCCTATGATGAAAAGGACATCTTTTCTTGGTGTTTGTTCCAGAAGTTCTTGTAGGTCTTCATAGAATGGTTCAACTTCAGCTTCTTTGGCATTAGTGATTGGGGCATAGACTTAGATTACTGTGATATGAATGGTTTGTCTTGGAAACCAACAGAGATCATTCTGTCATTTTTGAGATTGCACCCAAGCACTGCATTTTGGACTCTTGTTGACTATGAGGGCTACTCCATTTCTTCTAAAGGATTCTTAGAACAATGTGTAAACAGAGTGTGTGTGTGTGTGTGTGTGTGTGTGTGTGTGTGTGTGTATCTCTACACCATTAATGTAGATTTGCCTAGAGAACAATAATCTTTTCCATGGTCAATATCTTGCTCATATTAACTACTTCATATATATTTGTTGAAATGTTTGTCAATGTCAGCAAATTTTTAATATTCATCCTTAATGGTGGTTTGGTGATAAAGAATCTGTCTGCAATACAGGGGTTCAGTTCAGTTCAGTCGCTCAGTCGTGTCCAACTCTTTGCAACACATGAATCACAGCATGCCAGGCCTCCCTGTCCATCACCATCTCCTGGAGTTTACTCAGACTCGCTTCCATCGAGTCAGTGATGCCATCCAGCCATCTCATCCTCTGTCGTCCCCTTCTCCTCCTGCCCCCAATCCCTCCCAGCATCAGAGT
>SJYQ01007766.1:211157-225450 GCA_006410935.1 Redunca redunca
CATCACCTCCACTAGCTTTGTTCATAGTGATGCTTTCTAAGGCCCACTTGACTTCACATTCCAGGATGTCTGGCTCTAGGTGAGTGATCACACCATAGTGATTATCTGGGTCGTGAAGATCTTTTTTGTACAGTTCTTCTGTGTATTTTTACCACCTCTTCTTAATATCTTCTGCTTGTTAGGTCCATATCATTTCTGTCCTTTATCAAGCCCATCTTTGCATGAAATGTTCCCTTGGTATCTCTAATTTTCTTGAGGAGATCTCTAGTCTTTCCCATTCTGTTGTTTTCCTCTATTTCTTTGCATTGATCACTGAAGAAGGCTTTCTTATCTCTTCTTGCTATTCTTTGGAACTCTGCATTCAGATGCTTATATCTTTCCTTTTCTCCTTTGGTTTTCGCTTCTCTTCTTTCCACAGCTATTTGTAAGGCTTCCCCAGACAGCCATTTTGCTTTTTTGCATTTCTTTTCCATGGGGATGGTCTTGATCCCTGTCTCCTATACAATGTCACAAACCTCATTCCATAGTTCATCAGGCACTCTATCTATCAGATCTGCAGGAGACATGGGTTCAATCCCTGGGTCAGGAAGATCTCCCAGGGAAGGAAATGGCCATCCATTACAGTATTCTTGCTGGGAAAATCCCAAGAACAGAAGAGCCTGGTGGGCTACAGTCATGGGGTTGCAAAAGAGTCAGACATGATTTAGCAGCTAAACAACAACAATAGTTATTAAAATAAATTTGTTTGAGATTGCCCTCTGGAAGTTGGAAAGAAAGGAAAAGTGAAACAGACCACACTATTTGTTTTAAATATTCTCTGTTTTAATATATCCTGAGTCCAATAACATCAGGATTAGTCATATGACCTGCCTTGAAGAATTAAATATGACCCAGAGTGACACAGGTCATGCATGTGCTGAAGCCGTGACATGGTTCTAGCACCACTCTTTCCCTCTGCTGAAAAAACACCAATTCTAAAGGGACTCTCTTTCTGGCCTGTGCCCAGATGAGGACACATGAAGCAGAGCTTCAGTGAGCCTGCCCCAAGACGTGATGAGGAACAAAATAGAAACTTCTGTTGTTGTAAACTGATGTTGAGTTTGATTGTTACAATATAAATCTAATGAAAGCTACCTCATATAGGGTGAGGCTACTAAAAAACACTTGGTATATATTTCTGTATTTGTGCCAGTACCATACTGTTTTGATTATCATCTGAAATCAGGGAGTCTGATTCCTCCAGTTCTTTTCCAAAGACCCCAATTTGTGTTTCTGTACAAACTGTAAAAATTTTTTGTTCAAATTCTGTGGAAAATGCTACTAAACAGGATAGAAAGTTCAGGGAGAAACCCACACACCTGTGGTCGCCTAACCGACGACAAAGCAAAGACAGTCAAAGTGGTGCTGGGAAAACTGGACAGCTGCATGTAAGAGAGTGAAATTACTACATTCTCTAACACCATACAGAAAAATAAACTCAGAATGGATTAAAGGCCTAAACATAAGACCGGATACTAAAAAATTCTTAGAGGAAAACATAGGCAGAATACTGACATAAATCACAAGGACTTTTTTGATCTACCTCCAAGTATGATTAAAATAAAAACAAAAATAAACAAACGGGACCTGATGAAACTTAAAAGATTTCACACAGCAAAGGAAATCATTAACAAAAGGAACAACTCATAGAATGGGAGAAAATATTTGCAAATGAGGTGACTGACATAGGATTAATCCCCCAAATACAGAAACAATTTATGCAGCCCCATATTAAAAAAAAAAAACAAACTCCACACAGCCCAATCAATAAATTGGCAGAATATCTAAATAGACATTTCTCTGAAGAAGACATTTAATGTGCCTCTTGGCCAACCATAAGACGCTCAAAATCACTAATTATTAGAGAAATGTAAATCAAAACTTCACTGGTATAAATGTAAGTCAAAACTTCCGAGTTGCAGGCAGATTCTTTACTGACTCCATGAGAGACCTGGGTTCGATCCCCCATTTGGGAAGATCCCCTGGAGGAGGACAAGGTGATCACTCCAGGATTCTTGCATGGAGAATCTCATGGACAGAGGAGCCTGGTGGGCTGCAGTCCATGGGGTCACAAAGAGTCGGGCATGACTGAGCAACTAAAAACACACAAATCAAAACTACAACGAGGTATCACTTCACATCAAATGGCCATCATCAAAAAAATCTACCAACAATAAATGCTGGAGAGGATGTGGAGAGAAAAGAACCCTCCTACAATGTAAGTGGGAATGTTAATTGGCACAGCCATGATGGAGAACAGTAAGGACATTCCTTTAAAAACTAAAAAGAGAGCTACCATATGATACAGGAATCCTGGGCATATCCAGAGAAAACCATGATTCAAAAGGACACATGTACCCCGGTGTTCATTTTAGAACTATTTACAATAGCCAAGACATGGAAGCAACCTAAATATCCATTGACAGATGAATGGATAAAGAAGATGTGGTACATATATACAATGGAATATTACTCAGCCACAACAAAAAG
Source organism: Redunca redunca (assembly GCA_006410935.1). Taxonomy (NCBI): domain Eukaryota; kingdom Metazoa; phylum Chordata; class Mammalia; order Artiodactyla; family Bovidae; genus Redunca; species Redunca redunca. The sequence continues at coordinate 213,687 of SJYQ01007766.1, forward strand.
TGTAATAATGCCATTTACAGCAACATGAATAGACCTAGAGATTGTCATACTGAGTGAAGTAAGTCTGACAGAGAAAGACACATATCAATGATATTGCTTATAGGTGGAATCTTTAAAAAAATGCTACAAATGAACCTATTTACATAAAACAGAGTCACAGATGTAGAAAAAAAAAGACTTATGGATGCCAAGGGGAGAAAGATGGAGAGAGATAAATTGGGGGTTGGGGTTGACATATACATCAGTTCAGTTCAGTTCAGTCGCTCAGCCGTGTCCGACTCTTTGCCACCCCATGAATCGCAGCACGCCAGGCCTCCCTGTCCATCACCATCTCCCGGAGTTCACTCAGACTCACGTCCATCGAGTCCGTGATGCCATCCAGCCATCTCATCTTCTGTCATCCCTTTCTCCTCCTGCCCCCAATCCCTCCCAGCATTAGAGTCTTTTCCAATGAGTCAAGTCTTCACAGGAGGTGGCCAGAGTACTGGAGTTTCAGCTTTAGCATCATTCCTTCCAAAGAAATCCCAGGGCTGATGTCCTTCAGAATGGACTGGTTGGATCTCCTTGCAGTCTAAGGGACTCTCAAGAGCCTTCTCCAACACCACAGTTCAAATGCATCAATTCTTTGGCGCTCAGCCTTCTTCACAGTCCAACTCTCACATCCATACATGACCACAGGAAAAACCATAGCCTTGACTAGACGGACATATACATACTATATATGAAAGATAACTAATAAGAACATACTATATAGCACAGGGAATTTTATTCAATACTCTGTAATTACCTATGTGGGAATAGAATCTAAAAAAGAATGGATAATGTATAGGTATAACTGATTCCCACTCCTGTACAGCAGAAACTAACAACACTGTAAATCAACTGTACTCCGATAAAAAATAATAACTAAAAAGATCAAAACACTATTGCTGCAAGCCTATGATTCCATTACTTAGAATAATCATGGAATCAAAACATGTAGATCTCATAGGAATCTGGTAATTATACAATCACCCCCCTCATTCTACGAATGAGAAATCAGAGAGTGTAAATGGTACATATAAGTTCAGTTCAGTCGCTTAGTCGCGACCCCATGAATCGAGGATGTGCACTTAACCAGCATTGGCCAGGGCCCAAATCTGAACATCCTGACTCTACTTATTTAAAAATTGATGTTGAATATATACACATTTGTTCTTCAACTACATTAAAAGGAAGAATCACTAAAATTATAGATAGGTATGAAATCAGAATAATGAATTCCTTGTATAAGGAAGTTACTGCTGCTAACTCACAACTGGCTTTCCAATAGCGCTGCTTTATTTGCTAAGTGCTATTTCTGTTTTCTCTCTTTGTATTCAAAGCGACAAATTTGAGGCCAGTTGATCAGACTGACCAGTGCTTGTATCTACTCGGTCTCCGTGGGAAGCAAACAGAATCATACAGATCGGACCACAAACCCAGCCTCATTAGCACTCTGCTCTCACCAATTTGCCTAATTTTAAGAATCAAAGAATTTTGGATTCAGAGAAAAGAATCATTCATTTGGCAATTATCAGGATAATTATGTGAAGAATCAAAAAGACCACAGGAAGGTTAATCTAGGTTACATATGAGTGAGTCTCATTTCTGCAGATATTAGTTATGGGGGTGGATAGCAGTTGAAACTATAAACATTTTTAATTTGGAAAACTTTTAAAGGTGAAATGGATACTCAGTTATTTAGCACTCATTAATAAAAAAAACAACCCTGATTTGTAGTGTTTGCCAATTTCTCTGATGCCAGTTACTTCCACCATTGCTCATTGAAGCCAACAGTTTAATAACTCTCTTGCAAAATTCCTGAATGCTTGCCTCTTGGCTTTTGTGAGTTGGTATGAGGCTTGGAACCTGACAGACCTTGGATTAAATCTCAGTTATCACTCTGTAGTTGTCTTTTAAGTATATCACATAAGCTATCATGATCTTAGGTGTCTTAATAATAGCTACTTGGTAGGATTCGAGGTATGGGTAACAAACCCATGATACCTCTTCTACTTGGCTCTTGTCTTGCTTAATCTGCTCCAGCAACACCGCTCGCCTCGTGATGCCTCAAAAGCTCTGGGCACGCTCCTCCCTCGGGACTAAGAGCTGCTGTTTTCTTTGCCAAAATGGTTTCCACCCACATAGCTTCATGGCTCACTTGCTCTGTTGCTTTTCTCCAAAGCACTATTGCTAGCTTAAAATTACATATTATACTTGTGTTTTGTCTATCTCACCCCATTTAAATATAAACACATTAGCAAGGATTGTGGTCTTCTTGTTCACAACCATAAAATGAGCAGTAGCGAACATATAGACATTAAATACCTGTTGAATAAAGGAGTCAATAAAGAAATGATTGAATAGTGAACATTTAAATATTTATCATCCTAACCAACCACAGTCTGTCTAGACAAAGCTATGGTTTTTCCAGTATGGATGTGAGAGTTGGAACATAAAGAGAGAGTTGGAACATAAAGAAAGCTGAGCACCGAAGAACTGATCCAACCAGTCCATCCGAAAGGAAATCAGTCCTGAATATTCATTGGAAGGACTGGTGTTGAAGCTGAAACTTCAATACTTTGGCCACCTAATGGGAAGAACTGACTCATTGGAAAAGACCCTGATGCTGGGAAAGATTGAGGGCAGGAGGATAACAGCGTGACAGAGGATGAGATGGTTGGATGGCATCACAGACTCAATGGACATTAGTTTGAGCAAGCTCCAGGAGTTGGTGATGGACAGGGAAGCCTGGCCTGCTGCAGTCCATGGGGTCTCAAGGAGTGGGACACGACTGAGCAACTGAACTGAACTGAACTCAACTGAATCATCCTGTTCTCTGGTGTCCCAGACAGTAAAGAATCCACCTGCAATGCAGCAGACCTAGGTTCAGTTTCTGGATTGTAAAGATCCCCTGGAGAAGGGAATGGTTACCAACTCCAGTATTCTTGCCTGGAGAATTCCATGGACTGAGGAGTCCAGTGGGGGTCACAAAGAGTCAGACACGACTGAATGACTCACACACACATCTCCAGGCTAGGGATAACTAGTCTTACCTTCATTTCCCTACAGAGCCAATAAACTTTTTGCTTCAGCTAAAACATTTCAGCTCTGGATAGTCAAGCTCATTTCTACTGCTATGCTTTTTCTTATTTTTTGGTCCCATACTGTTATCATTCTAAGTACACTGGTTTGAGTTCTCCGTGCAGTAGAACTTTTCTGAGAACAAAGAGAAGGCTAGGGAATATATGACAACATGCCTAACACATTGCTGGAAAACTCTGGAGGAGTCACTGCTTTTTATTAAATTGGGAAGAAAACTCTACAAGATTGACAAAGGGTGTTAACAGTATCAGCAAATAGGACCTGGTTCTAGATGACTGAGTCCATTCCTTCCTCAGATTTCACTGTTACGGCAAAATCATGAAGTCCTAGCCCCTGGTACTTGTGCCCTGTGCACTTTATAAGGTCTTTGGGAATGCACACGTGTTAAGATGTGGTCATTAGGATGGGCCCTAACCCAATGTGCCTGATGTCCTTGTAAGAGGGACTGAAGAGACACACACAGACGCAGGGCACACAACATGTGATCACATAGGGGAGCGTGGAGTGATGCAGCTGCGGGACAAGGAACGCCAGGGCTTGAGGATCACCACCACCAGACGCTGGGAAGAGGCACGGAGGATTTGACCCATAGTCTTGGAGGGAGCAGAGGCCCGGCTGACACCCTGACTTGAGACTTCCAGCCTCTAGAACCAGGAGAGAATGGATTTCTGGCTGAGCCACACAGTTTCTGGGACTTGGCTACAGCTTACATAGGAAACTAAGACCATAGTCCAAGATTGGAAGCAGCCAAGATGACCTCTAATAGGTGAATAAACAAAATGTGGTACATCAACATAATGGGATATTACCCAGGGATAAAAAGAAATGAGGTATTCAAGTCACAGAACATTCTAGAGAACCCTTCAATGAATACAGCTACTTGAAAGAAGCTAGTCTGAAAAGGTTACACATTTTATGTTTCCGATTATATACCATCCTGTAAAAGACAAAACTATAGAGACAGTAAGATCCCCTGGAGAAGGGAACGGCAACCCATTCCTGTATTCTTGACTAGAGAATCCCATGGACAGAGGAGCCTGGCAGGCTACAGTCAATGGGGTCACAAAGAATAGGATATGACTGAAGCGACTTAGCAGCCACGCACACAGGAACAGTAAAATGATCAGAGACTGCCCAGAGGGCGAGAGCAGAAAAGGAGGGTGAGAAAGGGAACTTACAGAGTAGTAAAACTGTTCTGTATTATGTTGTAATGGAGCATTTAAAAAACCTAGAGAACTGTAGGGCAAGAAGAGTGAACTCTATTGTATGCAAAGATCCCAGGAAGGAATCTTGATCAGGACACAAAAGAAATGTATAAAACAATCACACAGAAGGGGATGGGGGAAAAGGTGCTATCCAAAGGAAACATGCAAAGCTTCCCAGACGGCTCAGTTATAAAGAATCCGCCTCTTAATGCAGGGGCTGCATGTGACCACAGGTTCAATCCCCAGGTTGGGAAGAGCTCCTGGAGTAGGAAATGGCAACTCACTCCAGTGTTCTTTTCTGGAAAATCCCATGGACAGAGGAGCTTGGTGGGCTATAGTCTATGATTACAAAGAGTTGGACACTACTGAGCACGCACGCGAGGAAACAAGCAAGTGTCAAAATAAAAACAGAAACCAACTCATTTTAAAGCGATTATCCTCCAATTAAAATTTTTTTTTAAAAAAAAGAATAAAAACAAAAGGAAATTCACATAAGTAGTACACACAAATTGATAAAGATATTTCTACAGGATTGTGGGTTGAAAATTTGACATTGGTAGTGTGTTAGTCCCTCACTCATCTCCAACTCTTTGTGACCCCATGGACTATTAACCCAGCAGGCTACTCTGTGCATGGGATTCTCCAGGCAAGAATACTGGAGTGGGTTTCGATTTCCTTCTCCAGGGGATCTTCCTGACCCAGGGATCGAAGCTGGGTTTCCTGCATTGCCAGGCAGATTCTTTACCGTCTGAGCTACCAGGGAAGCAGCATATAACTTATAAACTCTTTAAGTTATATTTACTGAATTCAAATAAGTAAATGAATGGGAGATGGCAGGTTTCTCACTGTCAGAATTGGAATTTATAGACAAGCAAGGAGAAGAAGCTAGAGTAATCCATGTGGTAATGAAGTTAGAGGTATCAACATAAACTCAAGTTTAGCTTAATATATGTACCAATGTACATATAGATACATGTATCAGTTCAGTTCAGTTGCTTAGTCATGTCTGACTTTCTGCAACCCCATGGACTGCAGCACACCAGGCCTTCCTGTCCATCACCAACTTGTAGAGTTTACCCAAACTCATATCCATTGAGTCAGTGATGCCATCCAACCATCTCATCCTCTGTTGTCCCCTTCTCTTCCCACCTTCAATCTTTCCCAGCATCAAGGTCTTTTCCAATGAATCAGTTCTTCGCATCAGGTAGCTAAAGTATTGGAGTTTCAGCTTCAGCATCAGTCCTTCCAATGAATATTCAGGACTGATTTCCTTTAGGATGGACTGGTTGGATCTCCTTGCAGTCCAAGGGACTCTCAAGAGTCTTCTCCAACACCACAGTTCAAAAGCATCAATTATTTGGCGCTCAGCTTTCTTTATGGTCCAACTCTCACATCCATACATGACTATTGGAAAAACCATAGCTTTGACTAGATAGACCGTGGTCAGCAAAGTAATGGCACTGCCTTTTAATATGCTGTCTAGGTTGGTCATAGCTTTTCTTCCAAAGAACAAGTGTCTTTTAATTTCATGGCTGCAGTCACCATCTGCAGTGATTCTGGAGCCCAAAAAAATAAAGTCTGTCACTGTTTTCCTTCTATTTGCCATGAAGTGATGGGACCAGATGCCATGATCTTCGTTTTCTGAATGTTGAGTTTTAAGCCAGCTTTTCCACTCTCCTCTTTCACTCTCATCTAGACACATGTACAGAAATGTGTGCACACACACACGTTTCCGTGCTCTGTCAGCTGAGATGGCCTAAAAGGATGACACCCCACTGGCACCACGCACACCTGGTGCTGTGCCCTCAGTCGCTCAGTCCTGTCCAACTCTTCAAGACCCCGTGGACTGTAGCCTGCCACGCTCCTCTGTCCTTGGGATTTTCGGTCAAAAATACGGGAGTGGGTTGCCATTTCCTTCTCAAAGAGATCTTCCTGACCCCAGGATCGAACTCACGTCTCCTGTGTCTCCTGCACTGCAGGCTGATTCTTTAACCACCGAGTCATCAGGGAAGCCAATAATTGGTTTCTATTGCCATACTCTACTGAAAACAAACCGGGGCTCATGGGAGCAGTGACCTATGGTGGGGATGGGACAGGAGACACAACAGACAAGTCTAAAGCATCTTGCAGACACAGAAAGTCAGGAAGGCAAGCACCTCACGTCGATAGGGAGGATGATAAAAGGACAGGCACCAAGTGAAGGAGCTCCCAGTGCCCAAGCTGGAGCAGCTTGAGCAATAAAGGAGTAGAGTAGTAGTAGATTATAACCCAGGGTACAAAATAGATATCCATGACTCTATGGTGACATAAATACTTGCATAAACTAATAAACAGTGGAGAGAAGCCAAATCTCCCAGGCAGAGGAATCCCAAGTAACTTATATAGATGCTCTGCTTCTCTCCAAGGGGAGCATAGTTCTCCCCTCCTTAGTCCTAGGCAGCATATAGTGACTTCCTTCCCAAGAAGAAAATACAGGAAGGGAAAAAAGTAAGTTTACAGTGGAGAATCCTGATCAACACCACATCCCAGGTGATTAAGGTCAACATCAGAAGTCATAAATCATGTTGATTGTCCATATCCTTGGTGTGATATCTTGAGAATGACATTTTACCTCTGTGATTTTCCTCCCAATGAGCTATAACTCCAGTTTTACCATGAGGAAAACATCCAACAAATTCCAGTGTTGGAGTATCCCATAAAATATCTAAACTATACTCCTCAAAATTGTCAGTGTCATCAAAAACAAGGCCAGGGGAACTACCACAGACAAAGAGAGCCTAAGGATAGCACTTAGGTACTAAACCAAATGTAACATGGTATCCAAGCAGAATCCTGGAATAGGAAAAATGCCGGGTAAAAATCCAAGAAAATCTGAATAAACTACTGACTTTAGTTATTAATAATGTATCAATATTGGCTTATTAATTGTAACAAAGCTACCATACTGCTGTAAGATATTAAGATTATAGGGGACCCTCCTGTACCAACCTCTCAATTTTTCTGTAAATCTAAAATTATTCTAAAATAATAAAGGACATTATAAAAAAAAAAAAAAACCATGTAAGAGTTTTAAAATACTGCCAACATGTCTTGAGGAAGGAAGGTATTCATCTAGAAATGCTATAAAAGTTCCATTATTCATTTACTCATTTAATAACTATTCTTTGAGTAACCACCCTGAGATAGACACCACCTGCTCACTGACTAAGGATATGTCAGTTAGCAAAACACTCATGGTTCCTACAGCCATGTCTTAGCAACCTCATAGGTAAAACAGAATTCAACATAAAAATAATATTTTCAAATTTTGGTACATAGTATAGAAAAGAAATGAAAATTGTAATATAAGGATATATAGAGAAATTTAATGTAAACAGAGATAGTATGAACAGGGACAAATGACACTCTCATTTTCATTTTCTAAAAGGAGAAAACCAGGCTTCTCGAGATTTCCAATAAATCTGCAACAAAATTTAAAAAACCCTGATTGTTCTTGTCCTCTTTAATTTCAAAATTTGATATCATAATACCATTAATGGTAATTTTTGAAAGTCAGCAATGATGAAAAAGAATGCAATTCTCCTAAAAAATCCAATTCACCTAAAACAGACATCAAAAATTACACACTAGAATTAATTCTGCTGCATAATTCAGAAACAGTGAATAACCTTCATGAAGTGGAGACTTTTACCGTAAGTTGATGAGATAATTGTTTAATTCATGAAGAAGCAAAGATACTTTTTTCTCACTCTGAAATTCTGTAAGCGCTTTACAACACACTTATGCAAAGATGTTAGCTGGCATGGTGAATAGAAAAGTTTCATGTGTTTCTGCACTCTTAAGTATTAAAGATGAGTGGGTAATTACTACCTAATGAATAACATCACTAGCGATACTGGTGGCTCAGACGGTAAAGAATCTGCCTCTGGTGCAGGAGACCCAAGTTTGATCCCTGGGTTGGGAAGATCCCCTGGAGAAGTGAATGGCAACCCACTCCAGTATTCTTGCCTAGAGCATTCCATGGACAGAGGAACCTGGTGGCTACAGTCCATGGGGTCACAAACAGTCGGACACGATTGAGCGACTAGACTAATGAATAACATCAACCTTCTCTAACCTATTGAGCAAACTCAATTATTTCTTGATAACAGCCACCAGGGTTATTACGATTGACTAAATCCGATCATATTTTATCTTTATAGACTCTATTTGTTCTGTATGCTTCAGGTATATTGAAAAGAAAGCATTCTTTAAAATGCTTCTTCCCTTCTCCAGGGGATCTTCCCCACCCAGGGATCAAACCCAGGTCTCCAACATTGCAGGCAGATTCTTTACCAACTGAGCTACCAGGGAAGCCCTTCTTTAACAATTCAAATTCATCTACTTAATCATTGCTGATTGGTTCTAGAAGATAGGATGGCATCCCAAAGTCTTTGAAGTTAATCAAATAAATTTAATAATAGTTTTGTCAAAGCACATTTGTCTTATACACTGTTAAATATGACCACACTTTGAATACTGGTTAAAACAATTTTAAATTAAACTAGATGTTGAATCTACATTGACAATATTCAATTTAGATCCAAATGCATGAAAGACTCAAGAAAGATAGCTATAAATGACTTTCCTAAAGCACAGTAGCTCTAATATGGTAGTTTCTCTTCATGTGTCAAGGTCACAAAGAGAGTCATTGTAAGGTGCTCTCATTTTTAAAATACTGTGAACCATATGAAAATCTCACACCAATAAAATTCTCCCTTGGGTTTCCCTGGTGGCTCAGTGGAAAACCATCTGCCTGCCAATGCTAGAGACACGGATTCGATCCCCAGTCCAGGGACGTCCCACACGCCACAGGGCAGCTAAGCCCTTGTGCCACGACTACGGAGCCTGCACTCTAGAGTCCCCGAGTTGCAACTACCAGTCTCAGGAGCACCCTAAAGCCTGTGCTCCACAACAAAAGAAGCCACCGCAGTGAGAAATCTTCACACTGCAGCTGGGCTTCCCTTGTGGCTCAGCTGGTCAAGAGGCCGCCTGCTATGAGGGAGACCTGGGGTCGATCCCTGGGCTGGAAGATCCCCTGGAGAAGGGAAAGGCTACCCACTCCAGTATTCTGGCCTGCAGAATTTCATGGACTATACCCAAGGGGTAACACACACAGAGTTGGACACTACTGAGGGACTTTCCCTTCACTTCACTTCCCACTCACCACAACTAGAGAAAAAGCCTGCACAGCAACAAAGACCAGGGCAGCCGAGAAGTAAGTAAATAAAACTATGTAAATTCTCTTAATACATCACAAGCAGAAAACTTCCTTATGGCCCAGCTGGTAAAGAATCCACCCACAATGCGGAATAGCTGGGTTGGATCCCTGGGTTGGGAGATCCCCTGGAGAAGGGAAAGGCTGCCCACTGAAGTATTCTGGTCTGGTCGCAAACAGTCAGACTCGACTGAGCGACTTTCACTTTCACATTAAAATCCTCCTAATACATCAAAGCAGAAAACAATAGTTCTTGAATTATTAAAATTCAGTGTAGGTTATGTACAATAACCGGAGAAGGCAATGGCAACCCACTCCAGTACTCTTGCCTGGAAAATCCCATGGATGGTGGAGCATGGTAGGCTGCAGTCCATGGGGTCACTAAGAGTCGGACACGACTGAACGACTTCACTTTCAATTTTCACTTTCATGCATTGGAGAAAGCAATGGCAACCCACTACAGTGTTCTTGCCTGAAGAATCCCAGGGATGGGGGAGCCTGGTGGGCTGCCGTCTATGGGGTCACACAGGGTCAGACACGACTGAAGCGACTTAGCAGCAGCATGTACAACAGACAGGAAAGCAACTGGCAGCGTGTAACCGCAAATTCATCGCAGCTCTGAGTAAAGGGGAGTGTCTCTCTGCACAGAAGAGTAAGGGAATGCCCCTTCCTGTACTCGGCTCTGAGACTCCTCGTGTCCATGTCCTCATCCAGAAGGAAATGGAATTGTAGGACACTGCACGGTCAACAGAAAGAGCACACCCCTGGAAGGAGAGGGAGGCACCACTTTCATGAAAAAAAATGCAGCATGGAACCAAGGGTGACTCTTCCCTCTTCATTTAAAAGAATGTATTTCATTTTGCATTTCAAAAACTTTTTGTTTCAAACGTTCAAGAGGAAAAAATCATTGATTCAATAAATTCATATGATCCAAATAACCAAAATTTTCTCTGTGTTTTTATGATGCTCTGAGCAGCGTGCTAACCTATCTTCCCCGCGCGGCCCCCAGCTCCCACACTGCTGCTGCATTCTCCCTTCAGGAGAGTCGGCGCAAGAGCCAGGAGCACAGCAGCCAGAGGCGGACCTCTCGGCCCTAGTCCCGGCCCGTCACTCTCGGCAGTGCGGCCCCAGGAAAGCAAATAAAACTCTGTGTGTGCCACTGCGGCTTCAGCTGTAAGACCATTAATAAAAAGTTCTACTTGATAACGTGGTCGTGTGTGTCGTATGGAAAAAACGCTCGTAAAGCTCATATTACTTACATTGTTTTCTCCTGAACAATCTCTTTGAGGAGAGAGACACTTATGTCTTACAATTCTGATGATTAAAGTTCCCAGGAAAGATGTATTGTGTAGTGCAGAACTTGTGATCGCCCGTGTTTGAAACAGAGAGCTTGTTGACTACACATTCACGGGACCCACCCAGGCATATGAATTATCAGGGGCTGTACTTGAGAGCTGGCGTTCCAGCTCTCTGTTGCCTGCCAAAGGCTGAGACACCTGGTGTAGCCTTCTGACTCTATATAATAGGGGTGGTTATAATCGTAGCTATCTTATGGGGGAGTTGGGAAGAATTAAAGGAAATATAGCACATATAAAATATTTAGCAAGGTCAGCAAATGTACTATTATTTTATTAATATGGATGGAATATAGGATTTGTCACATAAGCAGTCAGAGTGGAAAAGAAGGCTGAGGTTGTGAAAGTTTTCAAGTCGGGGGAAGAAAATGCCTAAACTAAGTATTAGGACCAAGAAGGCAGTATCATCTCTTCTTGAAAGCAAATATATTAACACAGAGTTTGAGAGTTTGCCTGCTTAAAAATTAAAATGAGACTTCAAATTTTTTTAACTAATAAAAGATGTTGTTTTAGAGAATGTATCAAGTAATTCCAAAGTATTTATTTAGAGTCTATCAATAAAATAGCCAATTCAAAGAGACAGAAAACAAATTATTTGTATGTCATTACAGCTACACAGCTGAGAGACCCCTGAGAAAAGAGACGGTACTCTAAAAGGTACACACTCATCTCCTTAAAAGCTACGTGCAGCAAACACTAGGAATTATAATATACCTAATTGGAATGAAAAGTTCTTTGCCATAAAATGTACTGTAAAGTCACCTCATCTTACGTTTTACCTATCTTCTCATTTCTTTTGCTCCATTTCTCCCCCCACTTCT
>SJYQ01007766.1:233034-263816 GCA_006410935.1 Redunca redunca
ACAAAGGTCCGTCTAGTCAAGGCTATGGTTTTTCCAGTGGTCACATATGGATGTGAAAGTTGGACTGTGAAGAAAGCTGAGCGCCAAAGAATTGATGCTTTTGAACTGTGGTGTTGGAGAAGACTCTTGAGAGTCCCTTGGACTGCAAGGAGATCCAACCAGTCCATCCTAAAGGAGACCAGTCCTGGGTGTTCATTGGAAGGACTGATGCTGAGGCTGAAACTCCAATACTTTGGCCACCTCATGTGAAGAGTTGACTCATTGGAAAAGACCCTGATGCTGGAAGGGATTGCAGGCAGGAGGAGAAGGGGATGACAGAGGATAAGATGGCTGGATGGCATCACTGACTTGATGGACATGAGTCTGGGTGGACTCTGGGAGTTGGTGATGGACAGGGAGGGCTGGACATGACTGAGCGACTGAACTGAACTGAAGCAAATTGAATCACTGATCTTTTCTTTCTACCTGATCCTCTCAGAATTTGGAAACTCTTAGTATTCTTATTTGTATAGCAGTAAAACTATTTGCATAAGTTTGCATAAGAATCTGTTCTTCTGGTAACAGGACACAACTGGAAATACTGACTTTGACTGGAATGTCATATGTGAGAATATGCATAGAATCATATATGACCAGACAGTTTTAAAGAACTAAAGTGGACCTTATGCAGCCATAAATTTCCCTGGAAAAACAACACCCTGCTACCTTGCCTACAGGGTTCCCAGCAGTCTTACCAGGTAAATAAGGAAGGCCACTCCTGGTAGGTACAGGAATATCAAAATATTTTGGGGACATTGAGAAGAGAGGAATTCACTCAAATGTATAGGTACTACAGGTGAATTTGATGGCAAGTCCTTGGCATTGCTTTCCTGGCCTTTATAGGCCTCTCAAAGTTTAACCTCGGGTTCCTGATGAGAAGTTCAGGGCATTCAATTGAAAAGAATCTATGTGATTAATTATACTTACCTAAATAATCAGATCAAGTTTATTGAAACCGGACTCATTTTCGAAACAAATTAATCTCAATTTAGCTATAGTGGGTAGAAATGGGGGTAATTTTAGAGAGAGAAAAGGAAATTTCAGTGGATATTAAGTTCCGGTGCTGTTATTTGTCTTTGAGGTAATAAATATGTAGTGAATACATTTCAGGTGGTATATACGCATGATACATAAAATGAGAACAACTCCGGGAGGAGGGTGGCTTTGCAAGGGGACGGTTCAAAGTTGGAGGTGAGCAAAAGCAGGGATAGAGGGTCCAAGCCAGGAGGCTGAAGACTTTCAGAGAGGAAGAATCCATTCAAGACACACTAAATCAACTCTACTCCAATAAAAAGAAGTGTAGCCACATAATTCCCAGATAATAGTTACACTTTCATAAGCTGTGTGCTCAGGTGCTCAGTCATGCCTGACACTTTGCAGTCCCGTGACTGCCGCCCGCCAGGTTCCTCTGCCCATGGGATTTCCCAGGCAAGAATACTGGAGTGAGTTGCCATGCTCTTCTCCAGGGGATCTCCCGATCCAGGGATTTGAAACCTTGTCTCCTGCATGCAGGCAGATTCTTTACCATCTGAGCCACTAGGGAAGCCCTGGAGACTTTGAGAGAGCAAGAATCAATTCAAGAAACACTAAATCAACTATACTCCAATAAAAAAATTTTTTTAAAGGATATCCATGTAATTTCCAGGTCACAATTATATTTTATAAGCTATTTTTCAATTTATGGAGCATTTTATACTCTCAACTTCATAACAACTCAGATTAGAAAATATTGCACCATTTTATGGTTGAGAAAAGAGATTAAACAATATAAAGTAAAAAATCCCTGTCACTTATTTTCAAATCTTAAGAAGTCTGTACATCTACAATGAGTATTAATCTTTCTCTCACTACGCAGGAGTGTTATAGTTTAAAGTGTTGGAATATGTTTCAAAGAACTGGGAGAAAAGAAACACTAGCAGGACTTATTTATTGACTGAGAGTGAAGAAGAGTGTGGGACAGGGAGGCATGAAGAATGATTCAGGTTTCTGGCTTTGCAAACTCGGATGTCAATGGAGTTAAAGAAATGTGAAATTATTTTTTAGTTTAAAGGTTAGGCAATTTTGAAATTTAAAAGAATACAAATTTTTTTTTTAATTTTACACATAAAACTCTTGCTAGGAAAAGCACACACACACACATACACAGAGCAGGAAATGGATGGGATATAAATAAAGCACACAGCAGAATCTATGCTTTCACAAGCTTACACGGCAGACTGTCTGATGCAACAGTGGAGCTAAGTAAAGACTCATGCCCAGAGTTAGGATGTTCCAAGTTGCTCTGTTCAGAACAGAATTCAGCCAGCGGCCATGCCATGAGGCACTGGACTAGACCTCAGTGAGGAGACTTCTGACATGATCTACTTAGGTAAAAAGCAGAGACATTACTTTGCCAACAATGGTCCATCTAGTCAAAGCTATGGTTTTTCCAGTAGTCATGTATGGATGTGACAGTTGGGCTATAAAGAAAGCTGAACACAAAAGAATTGATGCTTTTGAACTGTGGTGCTGGAGAAGACTCTTGAGAGTCCTGTGGACTGCAGGGAGACCCAATCAGTCCATCCTAAAGGAAATCAGTCCCGAATATTCATTGGAAGGACTGATGCTGAAGCTGAAACTCCAATACTTTGGCCACCTGATGCAAAGAACTAACTAATTAGAAAAGAACCTGATGCTAGGAAAGATTGAAGGCAGGAGGAGAAGGGGATGACAGAGGATGAGATGGTTGGATGGTATTACTGACTCAATGGACATGAGTTTGAGCAAGCTCTGGAAGCTGGTGATGGACAGGGAAGCCTGGCGTGCTGCAGTCCTTGGGATCACAGAGTCAGACATGACTGAGCAACTGTACTGAACTACTTAGGGTATTCAGGGCCCCAAACCCATGGGCTCTGTTCAAAACAGGGACTCAGGCGCAAAGTGGAAAAGGGAGACAAATCAGCAAGACCAGGCAGAAGCTCAAATGTGCTGAAAAGAGTAAGAGGAATTAAGTTGAAAGAATAAGCTTCACAGTCATATGAGAAAACACTCTAAGGCAACAAGACTAACTCTTGTTCCCAACTTGTAATGCTTTGGCAGAAATGTCTGCAGCTCCTTGGGCCTGAGTCTATACTTTCAAGTTCCCTGGTGAATAGCTGAGATGGCCAGAGCAAAGCAATTGACTGACAGGTGAAAGGATCCTTGGTTCTCCATTAATCCAGGCCCATTCGACGTGGGCACTTCCTTACAATTACATTGCTCATTTACAACCAGGCTCTGAACCATGATGGGTAATGAGTCAGTAAATATTTTCCTTGGCTAGATCCTCATCTAAGAGCTTAGAATACATATGTTATAAGTAACAGGTAACCTAGAGGAAATTATTGGCAGAATACTTAATCCCTCAAAGGATAGATGAGAATTTAGAACAGGTTGGAATAAAGTAAGTAAAACCATGGCGATGCCTCGTCATGACAATAAGAACAGCTTAACTTCATCAGGATAATGCCACTCACACAAATGAATTCTAGTAATTTCCCCATTCTGTCAAAGTCAAGGAAGACGGAACCAGGTGCTCTACCAAAGTAAGGCTGGCCAGTGCACCTGGATTTGCCATGTGGCACTACCAAGCTACCCCAAATGGAAAATTGACAACTTCTCCAAAGGAATTCAGGATGAGGATGCTGCTGTCAAATGAAGGGGAAATGGATGCAGGCCACCAAAAGAAGCAGATGCCCATTATAAACCTAAAGAGAAACAGTCATCAAGAAGCCATGACAAGGCTGAGTATCCTTAAGAGCTTTTAAATTCAAACTACCACAAAGTCCAACGAATAAATCCAGTACCTAGTCACACGTGAAAAAAATTACTCCCCATTGAAGAGAAGGCCCGTCACGAAATTGCTGGACATATTAAAATTTGTGTTACTGAGTTCTGCAAAGCTTAATTGAGAGATATTTTCTAGAATTGTGGAGAAAACACAAACATAAACTTGCGAAGTCACACAATAAGATAAAGGCAATTATTTAATTTATTGGCATATACAAACTTACTTTATTCAAATTCTATAATTGCCTTTAGAAATTATTATATTTTATAATGACATATAAAGACATCTTTTTATTGCAGTTAATTTATAATATATTAGTTTCTGATGTGCAGCCAAGTGATTCAGTGTATTTTGATTATACTGGAATAGATGATTCAATATATATTTTTAAAAATGGTTTCCTGAGTTCAGGTTGCAGTCCTGATTCTAGTTAATCTAAGTCCCTACTCAGAAATAAAAACAGATGAGGCCCTTTTGCTCCCTGTCCTCATTCAGTTATCACCACCACAGAAAAGCAGAAATAGCAACAGAGTCTGGGAATTGAGTAGAAGAGACAGTATGAAAAAAAAAAATCTATTCACATCATGAATCATTGCGACACTACTAAGAAAAGAACATGAGCGATTCTAACAAGCTCGCCACTGACATCAGTATTAATTCCTAAAATCCTTAGTGGACTAAACCTTTCAGCACCCTACAGTATTTCTTTCTTCTATCCTGCTATAAATAGTGATTCCATAGACTTTTGTGTGCATTGCTTAGAAGGGAGGGAAAAATCATACAGAGGGAGTCATTCGCTAACCCTGGGCTTCAAGGGGCCTGGGTACCATCCCAGGGGAATAACTGTAAGGTTCTTGAGCCTGCAGAGTCTCCAGGAAGATTTTTTTTTTTAATCAAATATATGTGCTGCAGCTTTCTTCCCAATAATTATTCTTATATCTATAAATACTTGTATTTATTGGGTTGGCCAAAAAGTTCATTCAGGTTTTTCTGTAACATCTCATGGAAAAATCCAAATGAACTTTTTGGCCAATCCAATGCTTCCCTAGGGAGAAGAGAAGGGATGTGTGAATTGGGAGGCTGAAGAGAACAGAGTGGAAGTTCAGATCCAGAGCTGGTCCATAGTTGGGTTCCATAGCTGCCCAAACCTTTTTCACCATTTGCATCCCTAGGACATTTAGAATGAGCTCTAAGATTATTTCTGCACCCAAGTGCTTAGGACTGAAAAAAATTCCCCAAATCTCAGATTTATAGTTGCAACCTCACTGGCCTTATCTACAAGTGGTAATAGAAGCTCTCAACACAAAGTGTTGTTAATTCTCTTAAAACTTCATAGTTTTAGAAAATGTAGTTATACCTTAAAAATTCAAATCCACTAAGAAAAAAATCCAAAACAAATTAATTTAAGGGTGATTTCACTTTACCAAGTGAATCTCTGCTTTGCAAAAAGATACACCCCATATACTATTTTCCTTCCAAAAATGTTAGGTTTTTTCCCTTCCTTATAAAACACATTTCATGTGATAAATGGCAGATGTGAGCACTCAAATCTAAATTCCTTTGTTGTATCATTCAAAATCATTTGTCAGTCCCAAGCATAAACCAGGTTTTGGAAAAACAAAGATAAATTCATCCAATTACTTACATTAAGAGCCCATATTAAGACGAGTGTACACAACCACGAATACAATAAATTATAACATAATGAGATAAATATTTTAAAACATGTCCAAAGTACTGTGAAAGTAGGAATGCAAAAGTGATTAATTCGGCCTGAAAATTCAGGGACAACTTCCTGGAAAGAGGTGCCATTTTAAGCTCAGAAGGGACACTGAAAGGTATGTCTGGAAGAGAAGATGCTGCAGATTTTGTGACCTGGAATGTTGTGCCAAGGAGTCTGGAGGGTCAATGAAGGATCGTAAGTAAGGGAGAAATATAATCAGATGAGCAGTTTAAATTTAAGGATGATGATTCCAGCTGTGGCACGATGAATAAAGTGGAATCATCTGGATAAAAGGGACTGTGGGAATTTGAAGCAAAATAAGGGGGAAGGGGACAAATTATGGTCTGTAGAGCAATTCTCAACAGATGCCTATGTTTATGTCACCTACAAGCTAAGATGGGATTTTTACATTTTCAAATAGTTGAACATTTTTAACAGAATAATATCTAACATATAAAATGTAAAAAGTATATAAACTTCAAATTTCTGTGTTCATAAATAAAAGTTTTATTGGGGCACATACATGCTGTCTATGGCTGATTGCATTCACAGCACCATGCAGAAATGAGCATTTACAACACAGACTGTATGGTTCACAAAACCGAAAGTGTTTATGACCTAGATTTTTACCGAAAAAAGTTTGCTAATGTCTGAACTCAGGTATGAGCAAACTGGATGGCTAGGTCCAGTATGAGTTGTATTCAGAAAGATTCTTCAACCAGCAGTAAATCATCAGCATCACTGAAAAATATTTCTGTTTCTAGATATTAACCTAGCTCAGTTCTGGGGACTGATAATAATCCAGAATAGAGAAAAAGATCACCACGAGAGAAAACCAGGTAAACTGGCAATAAGCAGATAGTCTAAAACCTTCCTTCTTCCCAACACCACAATACCAATTGAAAATGATTAAAAAAAAAAAAAAACCAACCATTATAATACTGGAAACCTCCATATTACACTGAAGACTTAGGAAGGAAGCTAGGTCTAAGAGACAAATTACAAAGAATTTTTAACAGAATGTTTTTAAGACAATATTAAAAGAAGCCAGGGAGACTCAAACACACAACTTCCATTCCGGAGAAAGTGATCTTAATTGGCAGGAAATGATTAAAAGAGATATTTTGAGGAAGAGAGATTAAAAGCACAGCCAGTCCTGTCTCTAACTCTGTTCTCTATAACTTCATTTACTAAATGTGTATTTAATGAGTACTGTGTTCCAGGCAATTACATGACATTGTGCAAGCTTAACATCTCTGAACCTGTTTCTTTTTAAACAGATACTTACAGATCTGCTGTGAAAATCAAACAGCAGCCAGTCCCAGCCCTCTGCAACAAGGATGACAACAAACACGTCTGTAGGGTTTCCTACGTGCTCAGCATTGTTCTAAGCACCGGATATATTCATTTATGTAAGTCCTCACGACAGCATTTTACAGATAAGGAAACCACAGGGAGCGAAGTTAAGTAAATTACATGAGGTTCCACAGCTGTGAGTGCAGAGCTGTGTGACTGGAAACCAAATAGTCTGTACACAGGGTCCATGTTCTCAACGTCGGACTATTTCTTCAGATCAAATAAAGTATGAAAAGCAGCACAATGTCTGTTTCCATTGTTCAGTAAATGTGGTTATTTACATATTTTATGAATTTCTTTAATCACTGGTACAGAGGAGAGGGCTACCAAATGGACAGATTGGAGGATAGATGGAAATCACTCTGCTTGAAGACCTTTCTATCAGGGGCACTTAGAGAAGCTCATCAGGAGAATCAAGGGAAAGAAAAACCTTATCATACAGAAAATAACATGGCGAGGAAGCACTTCTTACTAAGTGGGGGGCTCTTCCCTGATGCGAAAAGCTGCTCTCCCACAAAGGAGGTGCCCCTAACCGAGGCTGGTACAAAAGTCAGTTTGGGGCTTTCCCTAGTGTCTTGGTGGTAAAGAATCCACCTGCAACTCAGGAGACACGGGTTCGATCCCTGGTCCTGGAACATTCCACATGCTGTGGAATAACTAAGCCCATGAGTCACAACTGCTGGGCCTCTGCTCTAGAGCCCAGAAACCACAACTACTGAGCCCACACGCCTCAGCTACTGAAGCCTGCACACCTGGAGTCTGTGCTGGGCAGCGAGAGAAGCCACCACGAGAAGCTCGAGAACCGCAACCAGTGAAGACCCAGCACAGCCAAAACACAAAACTAATTAAAAAGTCAGCTCAATGAAGGAAAGCTAGTGTCCAGCAACGGAACATCACCAAACACAGGAATGAACAGAGAAGATCTTTCTCTGCCAGAACCACACAGCCCTGTCCCTATGCCCCTAATATTGCTGAACTGGTATAATTTACATCGAGCAACCCTCCAAAATAAGATCTGAAAGGGGACAGTAACGGAATGTCCACAAAGCATCAAGTCAGGGAGTTTTATGGAAAATGCTAGTTTCTCTTCTCGTATGAAAAGATTAATAAAGAAAAAAGGAAGGAGTTTTGCCCTATCAGAAAGGGGGAAAAGACCTAAACAGACATTTCTCCAAAGAAGGCACACAG
The DNA here is from genome assembly GCA_006410935.1 of Redunca redunca. Lineage (NCBI taxonomy): Eukaryota > Metazoa > Chordata > Mammalia > Artiodactyla > Bovidae > Redunca > Redunca redunca. The sequence continues at coordinate 241,149 of SJYQ01007766.1, forward strand.
ATGGCCAACACACACACGAAAAGATGCCCAACATCGCTCATTATCAGAGAAATGCAGATCAAAACTATGATGAGGTTCTTTTCTCACACCAGTCAGAACGGCCCTCATCAAAAAGTTTACACACAATAAACGCTGGAGAGGGTGCAGAGAAAAGGGAACGCTCTTGCACTGTTGGTGGGAATGTAAATTGATACAGCCACTATGGAAGGCGGTATGGAGATTCCTTAAAAAACTTGGAATAAAAACACCATATGACCCAGCAACCCCACTCCTAGGCAAATACCCTGAGGAAACCAAAATTTAAAAAAGACACATGTATCCCATTGTGCATTGCAGCACTATTTACAATAGCTAGAACATAGAAGCAACCTAGATGTCCACAGACAGATGAATGGATAAAGAAGTTGTAGTACATGTACACAATAGAATATTACTCAACCATTAAAAAGGAATGCATTTGAGTCCGTTCTAATGAGGTGGATGAACATAGAACCTATTATACAGAGTGAAGTAAGTCAGAAAGAAAAAGATAAACATATTCTGATACATATATACAGAATCTAGAAAAATGGTACTAAAGAATTTATTTACAGGGCAGGAATGGAGAAACAGAGAAAAGACTTATGGACATGGGGAGAGGGGAGGAGAAGGGGAGATGTATGGAGAGAGTAACGTGGAAACTTATATTACCATATGCAAAATAGATAGACAACTGGAATTTGCTGTATGTCTCAGGAAACTCAAACAGGGGCTCTGTATCACCCAGAGGGGTGGGATGGGGGGGAAGTGGGAGGAAGGTTCAAAAGGGAGGAGATATATGTATACCTATGGCTGATTCATGTTGAGGTTTGACAGAAAACAACAAAAATCTGTAAAGCAATTATCCTTCAATAAAAAATAAATTAAAAAGAAATGAGCTATCAAGTCATGAAAAAACAGAGGAACCTTAAATGCCTATTAGTGAACAAAGGCAGTTTGAAAAGGCATAGCTGAAAAGGCTATATGGCTGGCATTTCCAACCATATGACATTCTAGAAGAGGCAAATACTATAAAGATATTAAAAGCATCAGTAGTTTCCAGAGAAGAGGGATGAATAGGTGCAGTAAAGGATTTCCAAGGCAGTGAAATTTTCTGTGTGATACTGTAATGCTCTGGGGCTTCTCCAGTGGGTCAGTGGTAAAGAATCCGCCGACAATGCAAGAGTTTGCTCTTCGGGCTGAGAAGATCCCCTGGAGGAAGGCACAGCAACCCACTCATACTGAAGGGGGAGCCCATACGCCCATGGACTGAGGAGGCTGGTGGGCTACAGTTTATAGACAGCAAAGAGCTGGACACGACTGAAGTGATGAGCACGCACATGCAGGCACCGTAATGCGACATGACGTGCATGTCTCAAAATCTGTAAAACTACAACACAAAGAGTGCACTCTGGTGCAAACTATTGATTTTAGTCAGTAACACAGCAATACTGGCTCAACAATTGTAACAAATACCTAATAAGGGAGAAACTGTGTTTGTGTGTATACAAGTGGGAGGGCTGAGATATACCTGTATTATCTGCTCAACTTTTCTGTAAACCGAAAATTGCCCTAAAGATAAAATCTATTTTTAAAAACCTGGAAAAAAAAAAGGATGAATAAAGAAAGAAAAAAGGAAAGAGTTTTGCACTATCTTTAAATAGTGAGCACACACATTTATGATTACTGTAATTATTAAACATTTATCATGTAAAATTATTGATTGTATTTATGTGATCCCTGATAAGGAATCATGAAACATTAACTAATATGAGGGCCAATCCTCTTGGCTGCTTCCCCACCAGATCCTTAATTGTCTTTTATCTTCTGCTTGAGATTTCCTGTTCACTGTGGTTAAGAGCACAGAAACCTCTAACTAAAAATCTTTGCTCCAAGGACTATAAAAACCAGCATGCTAGAAATGTACCAAGCTGAGAAGAAACCCAGAAGTGGGTATTTGTTTGTCTCCAGAGATGGAAGTACAAAGTATTATACTTGTAGATACTGATCAAAACTTGGCATCTTAGCCATAAATATTTCCAGTGCCTCCAAACACTCAGTACCGGGTACACACAGGCAAGAGACCTCATAGCTCACTCCCCGGGATTAACATTCACCAGCTACTTTTACCAGCTCCACTCTTGATGGGTTCTTCCAGTCTAGACTTTGCTATTTAGAATGCCAGAGCACTGAGTCTGCTTTTCCCACCTTGGTTGATCTCCCTGAATTTAGATCCTGGCTTTCTACCTGTTCCCCAAAACATCAGTCTTCGCTGACCTCACTGTTTCGACTGCCTACATCTATGACATCACTAGCTTTATTTTATCTGAAAAATCTTGTGCTGCCCTTTCTGAAAGCTCCCGACACTCCAGAGTGCAGGAAATAAAACCTCGTACTCAGAACGCTGACCTTCATAAATACTACTCATTACTTTTAACAGTTCTGCACTATTTTCTACCACATTGTTAATTATCAGTCCACAGCATTCAAAGAACTGGTAGTTTACATTGCTCTGCTATCTAATCATATTTCTTGCTCTCCTTCTCTCTGAAATGTTCAAAACTCCGTACAGGCACCATTCACAAAATAAATAACTCAGCCATGCATATACATGTATCCATTCTCCCCCCCAGTTCTCCTCCCATCCAGGCATGACATTGAGTAGAGTTCCATGTGCTATACAGTAGGTCCTTGTTGGTGATCCATTTTAAATACAGCAGGGTGTATCTTATCTTTCTTAATTCTGAAATTTATAGTTATAGTACCAATTTAAAAATTAGGTTAACGAAAAATTTCATGGTCTATTCTGAGAAACCAACTTTATCTGTGGCCTTTAATCACATTTTGCTTTAAAAAATAACATTTTGTTTTAATACTGTTTGTTGTTTAATTAATAATTGTCTTTAATGAAGACATTTCGATCAATAATAAAGATACAAATTAACATTAAAATTTACCTAGCTGTGGGATCTCATGACTTGGCAAAGACATAGGCAATGCTAAGTATACCATAATTTAATCCTTTACCTGCTGTTTTTCACCATTTACTTTAACATCAACTGCATAAACATTAAAATGTAATGTAATAAAAATGTTACTATTATGAGACAGAATTTTTAAGGCCTAGCCCAAGTCTCACCTCCAGGAGGCTCTCACCTGTTTCACTCAGCTCTTTTCTTTTGGTAGACTTTTTCTTTTTTTTATTTTTTTTGTACTTAAAATATTTACTACACAATTTAGAGTTGGTTACAATAAGCACCAATTATCTAACATTTATCCTGACCCTGTATGTTAAGTAGTATTGCCTTACTTCATAGATAAGGAAACTAAGGCCCAGAGTCATTAATTTAAAAAATTCAAAATTGGGTTTGTCTGACTCCAGAGCCTGGATGCTTTCCACTCAGGTATATTTTGTCTGATTTCTAATTATTTCATGTGGTCATTTTGTAACAAATTAGCAGTAAGCTTTCTTCTGCAGATGGGAAAATTGGTGGTGCTTGGTTTTATACTTCACAGACCAAACCTGGGAACTTAATTATTCCTCATAAAATGCTTTTACATGATGAGGGCATATTTTATTGAAATTGTGATGTTTGGAAAAAGAGTATTTTAATATATATTTATAATTAAAATGTGCAAATATCTTTCCAGGCTTAAAACATGCAATTTTTTATTTCTACTAATGTGGTAACCTTTTGGTGTCAGGTCACAAGATTTAAAAATGGCCACACTCACAAGAACTTATCACGTTTATAACTACTCCATAGTTAGCAGCAGCATGTTCTCCTGGGCTTATAGGCTTAGCATTGACCAAAGCACCTATTCGTGGTCAACTAGATTATTAATATTTAAGGTGAAGATTTGTGTGATGATTGTTGTTCTCAGGTTCCAAAGTTTAAGCTGTTTTCTTTAACATGCACACTTCCCCTGAGTATTTTGCATTTTACAGACCAAGCAAACTGATTCAGAGAAGATGCTGGCTACCCTCTGGGGAGCCCCTGAAAGCAATGGTGTGTGGTACAGCTCTGCTTACTTTTGATGAATTCCTCCATGAAGAACATGTTTTCTCTGCTTTGCCTGGGGTTGATACCACCAGGGAGCAATTCCACTGTCACTGATGAATGCTAGCTAGGTCAGACCTTGTCAGTGCAAATGAAAGTCTTGTGATTAGTATTCTGTTGCTTCTTACTAATGAACCTTCTAATCAGGAAATCTGTCTGTACTTATCATCATCTTCTAACTGCTAAGTGCCCTTGAAGGGTTAGATAAGTGGGAAATAGTACATTGGTTTGGGGCTTGTTTTCCTTTTTTTCCTTCTTGCAATATGCTTTTCAAAATTAATTTGGTGCTCGCTGTTTAGGACTCTCAGGATTAGAATGGATCAACATTTCGACAGTGTCAACCTTGGTTATGCAATTCCAATATGCAAATGGAAGTTACCAATACACAACAGTTGTCAATAAGCATCACTAGAAAAAATTTTGGAAACATTCAAGTTTTGAGGGGACTATTCTGACAGTAGAAGTATTTAAGACTATTCGAAGGCAATGGCACCCCACTCCTGTACTCTTGCCTGGAAAATCCCATGGACGGAGGAGTGATCCCGTGGGGTCACCAAGAGTCAGACAAGACTGAGTGACTTCACTTTCACTTTTCACATTCATGCATTGGAGAAGGAAATGGCAACCCACTCCAGTATTCTTGCTTGGAGAATCCGAGGGACAGAGGAGCCTATTGGGCTGCCGTCTATGGGGTCACACAGAGTCGGACACGACTGAAGCGACTGAGCAGCAGCAGCAGCAATACCAGACTTTGCCAGAAAAACATTTACTTGGAAAAATTATGAGTGAAAAAGGTTTGGCACTAAAAAGAAATCTTTTTTTAAAAAAGGGGGTGACCCTGAGGTCAACGTTTAAGGAAAAGTTAATATAACCTGAGTAGCTTTCGGCTTAAACTCAAAAATGTATACATTTTTAACTGCACAAAGATGTATTTGTGACTGCTCCCGATCAATTACATATCTCATTAAAACCAAGACATCATCATTCGTAAGGTGCATCCTTCTTTGGGTGGCCCTGCCTGCTGATGCAGGAGACACGGGAGGGTTTGATCCCTGGATCAGAACGATCCCCTGGAGAAGGGAATGGCTACCCACTCTGGTATTCTTGCCTGGAGAATTCCATGGACAGAGGAGCCTGGCAAGCTACAGTCCATAGGGTCCCAAGTGTCGGACATGACTTAGAGACTAAACAATCCTTCTTTCACATATCACTAAGAAGGAAAAATGATGCCAGTTAAACTATGACAAGGTACTGATTGCAAGTCACATTGGAGATGTTAAAATACAGAGGAAAATACTTCTTACAACTGTTGAAATAAGTATCATACAATAATAAGTATATGAAAGATATAGATACTAAGAGCAGGAGGGCGGGTAACCTTCTGTCAAAGAATCATCTTTCCTAACCAACATTTCAACCAAATCTGTATTCACCAGGGCCTAAACCTGAAGACAGTCTATATGAATTTATACATCCTTAATTATTTTCATGTTGATTGAGCAGGTATTCTACACAGCTCTGTTGATAAAGTTCTAGTAACTCATTCTGTTATGTGATCCAGGGGTCAGCAAGCTTTTATAAAGGATCGGATAATAAATATTTTAGGGTTTTGAACCATAACAGTCTTTGATGTAACTACTAACCCCTAGCCACCAGAGCACAAAAGCAGCCATGTAGAATTAAAACTTTATTTATAGACACTGAAGTTGGACTTTCATATGGTTCTCATATGTCATGAAATTTTATTCTTCTTTTGCTCTTTTTCAATCACTTAACAATGTAAAAATGTTCTTGGGACCTCTTTCAGGAAAATGGAGTAGACATTTTTTCCTATTCCTTCTGCTAATTACAACTAAGAAATGTGTACATTATACATTCAAAGCAAACATAAGGAGACTCTGAAAGACGGAAGAAAGCAGTCTGGCTACTGGACTTCAGGCTCTAGAAATGGGACTATGATAAGCTCTTTTGGTGTTTTGGTTTTTTTTTTTTGGGGGGGGGGGTGGCGGGGGTTGGCCCTGTATATCCCAGACTTGAATCTGAAGAAGTTACAAACTCAAAAATGCTGATGGATGTAGACAAATAAAAGTTGAGCAAAAGCCTTCTCTCTTTAGGCAAAGATTAGAAAAGAGGCAACGTAGTAAGACAGACAAGTCACTACTAATCAGATGAACAATAAAAAGAAGTACTATGAACAACTCTGTGCCCACCCATTTGGTAACTTAGATAAAATGGAACATTTCCTTTAGAGACAGAATATACAAAATCTACACAAGAAATAGTAAATTATCTGAATAGCCCTGTATCTATTAAAGACATTAAATTAATAATCTTCAGACAATAATCTTCAAAATATAAAAGTGCTACACCCAGGCTGTTTTACTGGTAAATTCTACCAAACATTCAAGGAAAAAATGATACCAATTCTCTACAGCCTCTACTAGAAAACAGAGAGACGACTTCCTAATTCATTCCATGAGGCCAACGGTAAACTAATGCCTAAAGCAGGCAATGGTATTGGAAGAAAGGAAAACTACAGGTCGATATATCCCATGAACACAGATGCAAAAAAACCTCAGTAAAATACTCACAAATTGAATCCAAAAAAAAAATATGTAAAAAGAATTATACACCATAACCAAATGGGATTGATTCCACATGTGCAAGGCTGGTTCAACATCTGAAAATCAATGTAATCTGCCACGTAAAAAGGCTTAAAGAAAAAATCATACAGCATATCATTAGGTGCAGAAAAGGCTATTGACAAAATTTAACTCCCATGCCTGATATAAACACTTAGAAAAATAGAGATTGAGGGAAATGTCTTTAACTTGATGGAGTACGTCTACCCAAAACCCCACAGCTAACATTACCCTTAATAATGAAATATGGAATGCTTTCGTGAGAAGCTCAAGAACAAATCTTACTTCTCTTATCAACATAGTGCTGAAAGTTCTAGTCAGTGCGATAAGGCAATAAAAGAAAATAAAAGCCATACAGACCACACTTACACAATGGGTACAGAGCTACTTCTCAGGTAAGTACCATAAAACATAAGGCTATAATCACACCACCTTACTTCTGTCTGTAACACTTTTGCACTAGAGCTCACAGGAGCAGAACTATGCGATAAGGTCAAGCATTCTAACCTGAACCAAAGCTAGAACCGGAGGATAAGCCACAAGGGCATGGCTTCAGGATAAGACAAACTAGAAAGAACATCCCCAAGTTTCACTCATGGCCCCCAGTAAAGTCACCAGAAAATGATTTTATTTAGAAAGTCTAGTCCTTGATAAATGTCTGCTTTTCTCAGAGTGATCTTTGGATTGTGTGGTATTTGAGAAGAAGAAATGATCCAGTATCCTGGTTCCTAAAACCCTTCTCCTTGAGAGAGATTTCTTGTTTCTACCCTCTGGCTCTGTAACAAACTGCTCTAGAACTTAGGTACTTAGAAAGCCGATCATTTATCTCGCTGTGAGTCTGAGGTCTGAACCACTCAGCTGTCTCTTCTGGCTTGCTCATGCCCCCACTGCACTCAGCTGATGGTTTGGCTGGTGGACAGGCGACCAAGAGAGCCTCAGTCATGTGACTAGCATTTGGCATATTACCCATGGGAGCAGCGCGGGTCCTGGGCCAGCCTAGCGTCTGTCATCACAGCAGGTTAGCACAGGCTGAACCACAGGGTGCTCACAGGATTCCAGGAGCAGCGGGAGAGCTGGCCTCAGACTGCTGCATCCTTCAAGCCTCTGAAGAGCTGCCTTTGCTGGGCAATCAGCTCTCATGACCTCCCCCAGATGCTGACGCCTCTCCCGGTACTTGCCCCTCAGCACGAGGGGCCCAAAGTGCCTGCCTGGCAGCTGTAGTGGAGAGGTGCACGAGTGCTCAGTCATGTCCAGCTCTCTCTGACTCCACAGACTATTGCCTCCTGTATTCATGGAAAATTTTAAGTCAATGATACCTGGGTGGGTTGCCATTCCCTTCTCCAGGGGAACTTCCCGAACCAAGGAAATCAAACCCACTTTTCTTACATCTCCTGCATTGGCTGGTGGATTCTTTAATCACTGAGCCACTTGGCAAGCCCATAGTGGGACCCAAATGCAATTATTTCCCCTTTGAAATGAGGTCCTCATAACATGTTTTAGTGTCTCAAAGTTATGGGGACAGAAGATACAAGGCCACCAACTGGGCAACCAAAATGTGGGCAGGCTGGGCCACTCCTGTTTCCACCCTTGGTTCCCACATACTTGTCCCACTGGGGACACAGAGCCACATGTGCTCACTGGTTTGCAACAAACGCTACTTCCTGGAGGATGACGCTCCACTCTTGAATTGTTTATGAGCTGACTTCTTCAGTTCAGTTCAATCGCTCAGTTGTGTCCAACTCTTTGCTCCATGGACTGCAGCACGCCAGGCTTCCCTGTCCATCACCAACTCCCGGAGCTTGCTCAAGCTCATGTCCATCGAGTTGGTGGTGCCATCCAACCATCTCATCCTGTTGTCCCCTTCCCCACCCACCTTCAATCTTTCCCAGCATCAGGGTCTTTTCCAGTAAGTCAGTTCTTTGCATCAGGTGGTTAAAGTATTGGAGCTTCAGCTTCAGCATCAGTCCTTCCAATGAATATTCAGGACTGATCTCCTTCAGAATGGACTGGTTGGATCTCCTTGCAGTCCAAGGAACTCTCAAGAGCCTTCTCCAACACCACAGTTCAAAAGCCTCAATTCTTTGGTGCTCAGCTTTCTTTATGGTCCCACTCTCACATCCAAACATGACCACTGGAAAAACCATAGCTTTGAGGAGACGGATCTTTGGACTGTCTCTGCTTTTTAATATGCTGTCTAGGCCGGTCACAGCTTTTCTTCTGAGGAGCAAGCGTCTTTTAATTTCATGACTGCAGTCACCATCTGCAGTGATTTTGGAGCTTTTGACAGACGGTCCCATCTTTCTGTCCGGCCGGCAGCTGCTCAGTGAGATTATAACTAATATGACCTGTGGGCTCCCAGGGCACACGCCCTCCCCCGCCCCGCAGAAAGAAGCTATGTGGGCACCACTGGGCAAGCGAATGTCCTCGCAGGTGTTGCAGTGCTGTCCACCACCGCCATCAGTTCAGGCTTCCGGGAGCCACTGAAATAGTTAAACAGGCCTTGATGAATGTGAGCCCAAGTTGTTAGGATCACGAATAGCTTTCATCTTTGTCCCCATGGTTTCTCCATCTTTGAAACCATTTTACTAACACAGCAGTTGCTGATAACAGGCTGACTGATGACAGCTGGGTGAGTCATTCTGTCTGTTTAGTGTTTCTGCAATAGTGGATGCTTTCAGACAGTCTTTTACAAATATGTGGCTATTTATTGTTGCATAACAAAATCCTCCAACACTGGCAGCTTGAAACAACACACATTTGTCTGCATCAGCTCACGCACAGGAGTCCAGAAGCAGCTGCTTCTGGTTCCGGTCCTGAAGAGGCTGCAATTTGCCATCCAGTGTTGCAGTCTGGGGACTAACAGAACCACTTCCAGACTCGCTCACCTGCTGTTGGTGGGAGGCCTCTGTTCTCCATCTCTGGGGGCTCTCCGGTCCCCTGTTCCTCACAATGCAGTGCCTGGCTTTGTTCAGAGGAAGGGATACAAGAGAGGAGCAGGAAGCTACAGTACCTTCTGCCAACTAGTCTCCAAAGCTGCTCATCGTTACTTTCCCTTTATTCTATTCATTAGAAGGAAGCCTATCCCAAAGTCAAGAAGAAGAAAAAACTAGACTCTAACTCTTGAAGAAGAGTATCAGAGAATTTGAGGACACTTAGGACTACTATCACAAGCGGTACAAGGATCTTCAGACAGTGTGTCCACTCCCATAGGCCATCCACGTGCCTATACCCTATCCCACTTCTTTGTGAAAGTCATTCAGGTTCTCTAAGAAGCAGACACAGAGATGGAGTTAGGAGAAATACTTAATTTGTTGGAGGAGGCAGGTAACACAAGGTAAAGGCAAAAGGAGGCATAGAATTTGGCAGGGGATTGATCAAATCATGATGCAGGATGGATAAGTTGTCTGTGAGCTCAAGGGGAGTTTTGCAACAGAGTTCATTAGAAGAGTCCATAAGAGAGATCTCACACTGGGCAGAAATGGGCAGGCCCATGCATCCCCATCTTACTCACTGGCTTCCTTGGGAGGACCATGAACTTGGCGCAAAAGTAAGGCAGGTATCAAAGAAGAAAACAGGTTGTCAGCCAACCATACGCTAGTAACATCAGGAGAAATTTGGCTCCCAGCTTCATGCATTCTTAACCAATGTGGATGGCAAATAGTCAAGTATAATGGCTATACCCCAAGAAAGGCCTGGTGAGCTAAGGGCTCAGACTTCTCACAGACTGGGATTTAGGTCGTATCACTACTGAGTCGTATCACCTCTTCACATCAGGTGGCCAAAGTACTGGAGTTTCAGCATCACCATCTGTCTTTACAATGAATATTTAGGGTTGACTTCCTTTATGATTGACTGATTTGATATCCTTGCTGTCCAAGGGACTCTCAAGAGTCTTCTCCAACACCACAGTTCAGAAGCAACAATTTTTCAGCTCTCAGCCTTCTTTATGGTCCAACTCTTACATAGATACATGACTACTTGAAAAACCATAGCTTTGACTATACAGACCTTTGTCAGAAAAGTGAGTGTGTCTCTGCTTTTTAATAAGCTATCTAGGTTTGTCATAGCTTTTCTTCCAAGGAGCTGTCTTTTAACTTCATGGCTGAGCACCGAAAAACTGATGCTTTTGAACCATGGTGCTGGAGAACACTCTCGAGTCTCTTGGACTCTAAAGAGATCAAATTAGTTAATCCTAAAGGAAATCAATCCTGAATATTCATTGGAAGGGCTGATGCTGAAGCTCTAATACTTTGGCCACCTGATGCGGAGAACTGATTCATTGGAAAAAACCCTGATGTTGGGAAAGATTGAAGGCAAGAGGAAAAGGGGGTGACAGAGGATGAGATGGTTGGATAATATCACTGACTTAACAGACATGAGTTTCAGCAAACTCTGGGAGATAGTAAATGACAGGGAAGCCTGGCATGCTGCAGGGCATGGGGTCACAAAGAGTCAGATACAGCTTAGTGACTGAATAGCAACAACAAGGTCTATTGTGGTAGCATTAAATAAATTATTACCATATATACATTTTGAGAATCCTTCCCATTGGAAACCTGACCTCTTCTTGGCTCAATGGGTTTGAAAAGTGGTTCAAATCCAAAAACTGGGAAAGGAATCATGAGTATTTTTTGAAGTATCTGGCTTCAGCCTCCTGGTCATCCACCCTTGATTTCTTCTCATTGTGTAGAGTTAGTGGTGTCCATGTGGGCTGTCCATTTCTCTTGCCTCTCTGGGGCCCCAAGTATCGGGAGCCATAGCCTCTCCATGGGTCAGTTATGACTGCCACTCAAACCTTGCTTGTCTTTATCATAACTGCACCTACCTGATTCCTAATTGCTAAGCATGGTCATTTGGTCATCCCATTAGTTAGTTCAGTTCTTTGAAAGTGAAGTCTTTTCCTATTGCTATTTTAACAGTACCAAAAACAGTGGCTAGAAGCTACACAAATTTATTCTCTTGCAGATCTGGAGGTCAAAATCCAAAACGAGTCCCACTGGGCTAAAATCAGGGTTCAGTTAGCTGCATTCCTTCATAAGGCTCTAGGGCACAGTCATTTACTTGCCTTCCCCAGCTTCCACAGGCTGCCTGCATCCTTGGCTCATGACCACTTCATTCCAACCTCTGATCCCAAGTCACACCTCATTCCCTGACCTCTCTCTCATAAAGACCCCTGTGATTAGAGTAGGCCCACCAGATTAATACAGGATCAGATCCTCATATCAAAATCCTTAATCAAATCTGCAAGTTTCCTTTTGCCATGAAGGTTACATCTTCACAGGTTCTGGGAACTAGGTCCTGAACATCTTTGGGAGGCCATTATCATGCTTACCTGGGCTTCCCAGGTGGAGACGTGGTAAAGAATCTGCCTAATGATGCAGGAGACACAGGAGCTGCAGGTTCGATCCTTGGGTTGGGAAGATCCCCTGGAGAGGGGAATGGCAATGCACCCCCATATTCTTGCCTGGAGAATCCCATCGACAGAGGAGCCTGGGCAGCTGCAGTCCAGGGGTTTGCAAAGGGGTCGGACACGACTGAGTGTGCACACATGCGTGCTATCCTGCATACCACAAACAGCCTCTTACACGCCGGCCTGTGGAAGAGAACTACTCCTGAGATTCTTTCCACAGCTGGTGCCCCTCTCGCCAACTCATTCCTCACTGTGGACCAAGAATCTTTCAGGCCCCCCAGGAGCCAGCCCCTAGTGGGGCTTCCCTAGCAGTGAATCGTCTAGCAGGCCCACGTTGCCTAGTCGTTTGCCATCTGCGATGGCAGTTCTGGCATTTCCCCCTTGCTTGTCGTGGCTGCATGGCTGCTCGCCTTGGTCCTGGCACTAATACTGACCTTTTGGTATGGACGCATCGTTTCCCAGGTCCTTGCTCAGCTGTGATACCCTGTATCCTTAGAGAGTGTTTCCATATTGTACTTGATCCACTTTATGAAACACCCCTCTTTGCTTCCAGCACCTTCAGAATCCAGTTCCAGGCTTATTCTCCTGAATAGGCAGGAAAAAAACCGTATGAGACAAGTCTGGAAGCAGACAAGGTGGAGGACACTCTTCACATTTTAAATGCAAATTGTGAATGCATTGGTAATTAGATGGGGAGGAGGCAGTCCTGTCCTGCTTGCATTGGGCAAAGGTGTTTTTTCCTTCACATAAAGCCCTCAAGGGCATTCTGCCCTGTCCCATGAATACAGATTTAGAGGTAATACAGACAACTCAGTGAATCTGCTCTCAGCCTTAGGATCCTGTCACCACAGGACTGACCATCTTAAATCTTACTCTAATTATTGAGGATTTGTTAAATCCTACCCACCTGTGCTATCATTCAGGTAAGACGGCAAATCAAGTACACGAAGCAAACCTTGTGTCTTAATATGTTTGTATGTGTAAACTTTATTAAATGCTCTAAAGAAACCTAACCGCCAGTTCTCCTGAATCCTTCAGGACACTGCAGGTGTGTTTAATCATCATACAATGGGCTACTTTCCATATGAAATGTCCCATCCATTCCCCTCCTCACCTTTAGTCTTAGCTCTTCTCTGAAAATTATCTTATCAAATTCATCTCATTTTAGGTATTGATATACTGAAACCTAGTGTCTTGTTGCTCTAATTTATTTAAGTCCTGGATTTTAGGTGACCTGGACTCACCATCAGATACAAGTCGCTGAGGAACAAGAAGGAAAGGGCAAAAGCTGAGGAGGATACAAGTCATCCTTCCTACCTTTGTTTCACTCAAACATTTTTTCACTCCCAGTATGTCTTTACCTAAGTGTTTTCAATACTTGTGTGCTCTCCCAGAACATAGTTGTAGGCCATTCTGAAAAGAAGCTAATCTGAGAAGGTTGGGAGAGAAAGCAGAAGAGCCGACTGGAGGGTCTTCCTTTTGTTCTTCCCTCGTAGAAGCAAGACTGTGAATGAGCTGGACTCTGACTGTAAGAGGTGAAGTGAGGGAGGGCATTAGAAACAGAAACCCAGGCTCTGTGCACACCTTCCCTTTGACGTGAAGCTGGCTGCCCTGGCCCCGAAGAACTGGAAATCAGTCCTTAATATTCACTGGGAGGATTGACGCTGAATCTGAAACTCCAATACTTTGGCCACCTGATGCAAAGAGCTGACTCACTGGAAAATACCCTGATGCTGGGAAAGACTGAAGGCAAGAGAAAAGGAGTTGACAGAGGATGAGATGGTTGGATGACATCACCGACTCAATGGACATGAGTTTGAGCAAGCTCTGGGAGTTGGTGGTATACAGGGAAGCCTGGCATCACTCAACCTCAGTCAGTGATGCCATCTACCCACCTTATCCTCTGTCATCCCCTTCTCCTGCTGCCTTCAATCTTTCCCAGCATCAGGGTCTTTTCCAGTAAGTCAGTTCTTTGCATCAGGTGGTCAAAGTATTGGAGCTTCAGCTTCAGCATCAGTCCTTCCAATGAATATTCAGGACTGATCTCCTTCAGAATGGACTGGTTGGATCTCCTTGCAGTCCAAGGGACTCAAGAGTCTTCTCCAATACCACAGTTCAAAAGCATCAATTCTTTGGCACTCAGTTTTCTTTATGGTCCAACTCTCACATTCATACATGACTACTGGAAAAACCAGAGCTTTGACTAGACAGACCTTTGTTGGCAGAATCTTAAAACCTGTATGATGTTCTACCTCCCACAGACCTTTGGTCATCTTCTCACCTAGGAAGTTTCATGTAATTTTTCCCAAACATTGATTAAACCTCAAGGAAAGGGCCTTAAAGCAAACTTCATTTATTCTTTTCCTTAAAATAAGAGGCTGGTGGCAAGTTTAAAGAGAAGTTGGCAAAATCAAGGCTTGTGTCTGAGCAAAGAGGAAATGCTGGGAATCCAGGAAGTTAGTGAATTTCTTTATACAAAATGACTGTGTCATACTTATTCTTTATTGCAAAATCATGTTGCTAAATACTTTTAACTTCTTTGACCTCAAGAAGAGTACACCATAGTACTCTTCCTGGCTACAAAAAGGGAAGTAACACTTGGCATGAATGAAAATATTTTAAATTGACAATGGTAAAAAGCAACTTGCAAATTATTACCCTGAGTAGAACAAGCTTTGCAATTAATTTTGCACTATGGGAAGAAGCAATCTTTAAAGAAATGATGGTGTAGAATTAAGCAAATGTGTATCATTAGCCCAATAACATATTCAAAATCAATATAGTCTGAAAGGATGTTTGATGGCCTCATGGTAGGGTCACATCTACTGAGAAAGGCTGTGGTTGGGTATTGACTGAGGATTGACAACATGGGTTTTTAAACCTTGCAAAAATCCATAATTGTTAATATGATTAAAGATATTGGCCTATAGCAGAAACCCTCAAAATAGAGGCTTACAGGAGACAGAAGTTCCTGGCCCCTCTTGCTCTTCACCCAGCATCTTGCCTGAAGGTCTACAATGGCTGCTTAATGTCTTGCTACTCTTCGTGCAGGCACTGGAGGCAGCAGGAGAGAGTAAGCAGGAGCACGTGTCACAGACCACAGATCTTGTATCTTAAGAAGTCCCCCTGAAAGTCCTACCCAACAGTTACACTTAACGTTTCCTTGCCCACCTGCTGACAAGCCATGCATCTCTGAGGCTGTATGAGCTGAGACGATGTGGTCTTTTCCTCTGAGTGGCAATCTTACTGTCCTGCTATGGGCAGGGGAGGAGAGAAGAGCTGTTGGGAGAGGCAATTAAGAGTCTGAGTCACCATTTCTGTAAGTCATGATTAAGGGAGTTCTATCAGTTTTTGGCCAAGGAAAAACCATAATAGTTGATGGACATCTTTGAGACATTAGCTGCAATGCAATGTGCCTGCCTTCAAGTGTCTAAAATAAAAATCAAGACATTGCTATTTGGGTAACAGGAGTTGGCAAAATTAAGTCTAACACAGCTATTAAACAATGATCACGTCTGGGCCATGCAGTCAGGCCCCCCAGCTTGAGCTGTGGTAAGTATAAACTTGGGTAAGTCACAAGATAATTCAGATTCCTCTTCTCTGAAGTGGGGAAAAATGGTACCTATTTGTTGAGACTGCTGTGAGAACTAAATAAAACCAGAAAGTTAATCAGTACAAAATTCTGCTGAGACACAACTGATCGGTAATCAATAAATATGGCTGTTATTAAAATCTATATTTTATTAATGTTATATCTAAGACACACATCAAAAGCCTTCATACTACATGAAGGCATATAATGAAAACAAAAAATTCAACTAAATGAACATATTCATTTTATGCTTATTAAATACATGTTTAATTTCAGACCACATATTATTACTGCACATAGTCTAATAATCTGTATTTCATAGAGAATTTTAAATAAATACAGACCGCTAAAGAAAACCACTGCAAAAACTTCACAATAAGCAGGGCTGTATTTCTCTTTATTATGAATTTTTAGCATACATTTTTGCAGTATTAAAAACCAAGAAAGTCATAGGCAGTATCCAAAAAAGAGAATTAAAAAATACACTTAGCTTAAAAATCACTTGATCCTAATTAAATCAAAAGTATATTATAGAATAAAGCCCAGATTCCTATTAGTGAAATTTCATTTATTTAAAGTTTCATAAAATCTACTCTGCATTCCACATGGAAATAATCATTTCTCTGATATTTTTTATAAAGTGTACTCATTAAAGGAACTGTGGAAATACTGATACACTGATGAATTGCACCCTCCAGTGGAAAAAAAGTGTTTATCCATAAAAATTTAGTGTGCTTCTGCAGTGCAGGTTTAATATATTTGAAAGAATTTTCACCTAAAAATTTAATGTAACTGTGTTATGACCTTCACTAATGCATATCAACATCTATTCATTTCCTCTGGGTCCAAGGAAGTTGCTCTGAGTTTCAGAATCTATTATGTAAATAGGCCATTAAATTCTGGGAAAGTAAAACATTTTCAAAGCAAAAATTTAAAAAGAAAAGTAAAAGATAAAATTGGGCACACACACCCATATATTGGATGTTTTCTAGAAGAATATCTTTTACTCTGTGTTTAATGTAGAAATAATTTAGATATACTATACCACATCACCAGACAAATTTTTCATTCTTCTTCAAAACATGCATGATTTTTTCAATGGGAAAAAATGTGAATCACTGATTGTAAAATTATTATTTTTCAGAAAGAACCGAAAGGCTGAGTACATCCTATGATTTTCACTGTAGTCTGAAAAGCACACAAGCTGACACCAACAGGATGTAAGAGGTATGCTTTGACTCCAAAACTGAACTCATCCCACAGCATTCTATGCCACTCCTGCGGTTATCGACCGCTTGTTTCTCATGAATCAACAGCACACTACCAAAACCAGGAGCAGGTATCACCTAAAACTGAGGTCTTTTTCTTAACTGTCATCTCTCCTGGAAGTGCCTCCCTTCTTTGCTTTCTTCTCTCTGCTGCAATGTGACCTCTAAAAACCTTTATTCTCCTAATTCTTCTCTAGCCTTGCCTTGCACACTGTACACACTAGGCAAAATGAAAAGCCTGATAGCCCAACTTGACCACCTTCCATCCCAGCACACTCTTTAGAGGATTTACAAGTCTCTTCCTTGCAGATGGTCATGCTAAGCAATAAAATTTTCACTCCATGTTACCATCTTGCCAAACAAACATCTGATGTCCTTGACAAATCAACTTAAAGCTTTCTGGCAGAAGAAAGCAAACCCGATCTTTGTTACCTGAGGCTCTTACAGCACAGGGCCTAATTCTGACACCCTTCATCTCCTCCCTGCTTCTTTCATCTTGTCTCATATCAGAAACCCTTCTGGAACCAGCGTAGGCATTGAGCTGTCAAGTATGATTTGTTCTCACCCCCTCTTGAATACCTTCCTCAACCTAATTCAGTGTGTTGCAGGTTCCAGGTTTAATTTTTACTTCTTCAAAGTGTTTTGTTTAATCCACTTGTTTTACTTATTACAAATATTTCTACTTTATTTTACTTAGTTGTTAGTTTTTTTTATCCTTTAAAAATGTAACCCCCCACTCCCTCAACTTTTTTTTTTAACTTAAATGTAGTTGATTTACAATACTGTGCTAGTTTCAGGTGTAAAGAATAGTGATTCAGTATTTTTACATATTATATTCCTTTATAGGTCATTAGAAGATAATGGGTAGAATTCTCTGTGCTATACAGTATATCCTGGTTGCTTACCTACTTTATATATAGTAGCTTCCATCTGTTAATCCCATACCACGAATTTGTCCCTCCAGGGGTGAAGAATCCGCCTTCCTGTGTAGGAAATGCAGGTTGGATCCCTGGCTGGTGAACTAAGATCTCATATGCCTCAGGGCAACTAGAGAAGCCCTCACACCATTGAAGATCCCTCTGCCGCAACTAAGACCCCATTCAGCCAAATAAACAAACTTTTAGGGGAAAAACGGGATGTTTTCCTGGTGGCCCAGATTGTAAGAATCTTCCCACAATGCAGAAGACCCTGGTTCAATCCCTGGATTGAGGAGATCCCCTGGAGAAGGGCGCTGCAACTCACTCCAGTATTTATGCCTGCAGAATCCCATGGACAGAGGAGCCTGGTCGCAAAGAGTTGGACACGACTGAGCCATTAACACTCTTCTCCTTCCTTTTACCCTTTACCCTTTAGTAAGCACAGATTTGTTTTCTGTATCTGCGATGCTGCTTCTGTTTTGTATATACATTCATTTGCATGAGTTTTCAGATTCCATATTTAATTGGTATCATACAGTATTTGTCTTTTTCTAACATTTTACCAAGTAAAATATTCTTCAGGTCCATTCATGTTGCTGCAAATGGCAGTATTTCATCCTTTTATGGCTGAATAATATTCCATTCTGTATGTGTACTACCTCCCCTGAATCCAGTCATCTGTTGATGAGCATTTGGGTTGCTTCCATGTTTTGGCTATTATAAACAGTGCTGGTATGAACACTGGGGTTCGTGAATCTTTTCCAATTATTGTTTTAATATTTTCTGGATATATATATCCATCACTGGATAATACGGTAGTTCTATTTTTAGTTTATTAGGGTACCTCCATACTATTTCACATAGTAGCTGTACCATTCCATCAACCACTCCAGTATTCTTGCCTAGAGAATTCCATGGACAGAGGAGCCTGGTGGGCTACAGTCCATGGGGTCACAAAGAATAGGATACAACTGAGCAACTATCACACAACAATTTACAAAGATTTCATTTCCTACATATCCTATCCAACATTTGTTATTTGCAGACTTTTTGATGACAGCCATCTCACAGGTATGAGATGATACCTCATTATGGTATTGATTTTCATTTCTCTAATAATTAGTGAAGCTGAGCATTTTACATGTGCCTGTGAACCACCTGTATGTCTTCTGTGGAAAAATGTCTATTCAAGTCTTCTGTCCATTTCTCAACTGGATCATTTGTTTTTTGATTCTGAGTTGTATGAGTTGTTTGTATATTGTGGAAATTAACCCTGCAGTCAGTTGAATCATCTGCAAATATTTTTTTCCTGTTCCATAGTTTTTCTTTTTGTTTTGTTGATGGTTTTCTTTCTTTGCTGTGCAAAAGCTGTGAAGTCAATCATTATAGGTCCCACTGGTTTATTTTTTATTTCTTTTGCCTTAGGAGACTGATGAAGAAAATATTGCTATGATTTATGTCAGAGTGTTTCCCCTATGTTTTCTTCTAAGAGTTTCATGGCTTCATGTTTTACATTTAGGTCTTCAAACTATTTTGAGTTTATGTTTGTATATTATGTGGGGGAATATCCAAAGAGATCCATATTTTTTACTTCCCTCCCCCACATTTTGTGTTTTTGATGTCATTATTTTGCATCTTCAAGTTTATCACTTTACTGTTCATTGTTCTTATAGTTGCTTTCACAATTTTGGTTTCTTTTTTTAAATCTACATACTGGCTTATTTAAGTGATCTTCAATCCTTCTATGTATTTGCCTTTCTTGTTGGGATTTTTCTTTTCCTATAGATTTTTGCTTCTTTTCCATTTAAAGGAAACCTAAAGCAATCTTGAAAAAGAACAAAGCTGGAGGCATCATACTTCCTGATTTCAAAGCAATATAGTGTTGGCATGAAAACAGATACACTGATCAATGGAATAGAATCAAGTGCCCAAAGTAATCCTGTGCATATATAGTCAATTAACTGACAAATGAGCAAGATATACAATGGGAGAAAGACAGTCTTTTTAGTAAACGTGTTGGGAAAGCTGGACAGCCACATGCCAAAGAATGAGACTGGACGCCTTCTCTTATACCATGCACAAAAATCAACTCAAAAATAGATTAAAAACTTAAATGTAAGACCTGAGACCATAAAACATTTAGAAGAAAACAGTTGTCAAACTATCATTTTATATATATTGTCAAGCTATCAGCAATGATTTTTTTGTATTTAACAAAAGCAAAAATTAATAAGTGGAACTACATCAAATTAAAAGCTTCTACATAGCAAAAGAAACCATCAGGAAACTGAATAGTCAACCTTCAGAATGGGAGAAAATATTTGCAAACCACTTACCTAATAAGGGGTTAATATCTAAAATATACAAGTAACCCATATGATTCAACAACAAATAACCCAATGAAAAAATGGGCAAAGGACCTATACAGACAGTTTTTCAAAGACATACAAATGGCCAACAAGTACATGGAAGGTTGCTCAACATCAATAATCCTCAGGGAAATGCAAATCAAAACCACAACGAGATGTCACTTCTCCACTAAGATGTTCATCATCAAAAAGACAAAAGATAACAAATGTTGGTGAGGATGTGGAGGAAAGGAAATCTTTGTACGCTGTTAGCAGAAATATAAAGTGATACAACCACTGTCAAAAACAGCTTGGAGGTCCCTCAAGAAATTAAAAACAGAACTACCATATGATACAACAATCCCGCTTCTGAGAATATATCCATAGAAAGTGAAACCATTATCTCAAAGCGATATATGCACTCCTATGTTCACTGCAATATTCAAAACAGCCAATTTATGGAAACAACCTCAGTGTCTGTAAACAGAATACGTGAAGAAAATTTTATATTTCTTTATATATATTATTCAGCCTTAAGTAAAAGAAGGAAATTCTGCCTTTTGCAACCTATTCGTGAAATACGAATACTATCAATATATATTACCACTTACGTGTGGAATAAAAAAAAAAGGTCAAACTCATAGAAACGGAGGGTACAAAAGCAATTGCCAGGGTCTGGGAGGTAGGGAAAGTAAGGAGAGATTGACAAAAGGGCACAGACTTTCAGTTATCAGATGAACAAGGTCTGACGCTCTAATACAGAGCATGGTGATGATAACAACACAGTGCTGTATGACTGAAATTTGCTCAAAGCGTAGAACGTAAATGTTTTTGCTAAAAAATGTAATGTGAGCTGATGGATGTGTTAAAGACATGTGATGTAATGGATGTGTTAATTAACTTGATGGTGTATTAACTTATAATGTGTATGTATGTCAAATCACATTGTGCACTTTAAATATATTACAATTTTATTGTCAATTATACCTCAATAAAGTTGAAAAAAAAATTTTCTTCTAGGTAGCAGAGAAGTCCCCGAGACTATGTTTTTATAGTCCTTGTGTTTTCATAAGGTGACAATGACAAAGCTTTCTTATTCCTTGCTCAGCATATGTGACACACTGACTTTGAAGTCCAAAGTCTAAGAGCCTGTAAGCACTACGACATTATCTGACACATTTTCTTTATGGTACTTTTTTATAAACTTATTTTCCTCATTAAAAAATGTTGTTGCTGTTCAGTTGCTCAGTCATGTCCAACTCTATGTGACCCCACGGATGACAGCACACCAGGCTTCTCTGTCCTTCACTGTCTCCCAGAGTTTACTCCAACTCATGTCCATTAAGTCAATGATGCCAAAAATACATGTTTATAATAGAAGAGTTGAAATATTTTTAAAAAAAATTGAAGAAAAGAAAATCTTATATCACCCCACAACCTGGAAAGAATTTCTATTAATTATTTGATGCAATGCTTTCCAAACTTCACTCAGTATAACTTTTTTACACATGACCATACCATGTGAACAAAAAGCACTCTTTTACACATTAAAATTATGTAAGCATTTTCTATGCTGTTACATTCAGAAAACTAAGATCATGGCATCTGGTCCCATCACTTCATGGGAAATAGATGAGGAAACAGTGGAAACAGTGTCAGACTTTATTTTGGGGGGCTCCAAAATCACTGCAGATGGTGATTACAGCCATGAAATTAAAAGACGCTTAATCCTGGGAAGGAAAGTTATGACCAACCTAGACAGCATATTCAAAAGCAGACACATTACTTTGCCAACAAAGGTCCGTCTAGTCAAGGCTATGGTTTTTCCAGTGGTCATGCATGGATGTGAAAGTTGGACTGTGAAGAAAGCTGAGCGCCAAAGAATTGATGTTTTTGAACTGTGGTGTTGGAGAAGACTCTTGCGAGTCCCTTAGACTGCAAGGAGATCCAACCAGTCCATCCTAAAGGAGATCAGTCCTGGGTGTTCACTGGAAGGATTGATGCTAAAGCTGAAACTCCAGTACTTTGGCCACCTAATGTGAAGAGTTGACTCATTGGAAAAGACTCTGATGCTGGGAGGGATTGGGAGCAGGAGGAGAAGGGGACGACAGAGGATGAGATGGCTGGATGGCATCACTGATTCGATGCACATGAGTTTGGATGAACTCTGGGAGTTGGTGATGGACAGGGAGGCCTGGCATGCTGCAATTCATGGGGTCGGTCGCAAAGAGTCGGACACGACTGAGCGAATGAACTGAACTGAACTGATGCTGTTACAATTACAAAAATGAATATACCATTTTTATTGAATGTAATTCATATAAAATAAAATTTAACCTTTTAAACCATACAATTCAGGGGTTTTTCTATTACTGGGTTGGGAAGATCCACTGGAGAAGGAATAGGCTACCC
>SJYQ01007771.1:0-31616 GCA_006410935.1 Redunca redunca
TTATTTTTGGTAGATTGTTCTCTTGCTCTTCTCTAGGTTTGTGGCATGGGTGTGTGGATGTGTGTTTCACCTGCGTTCACTCTTCATTTTTAGGGGAGTTGTGCGAATCGTGCCCCTGCCAGCATTCTTTGTATTAGAGTTAAGGCGCTCAGCCCGAGCCACTGCACGCGTCGTGTGGCTCATTTCCACTGCTGCGTAGTATTCCCTGTGTCTTCTGTGATTTATTGATCCAGCCTAGGGTTAAGAAGCACCTGGCTTACGTTCATTCTGGTGCTTTCTCTCTTAAATACATCACACGACTTACTAAATCTATTCATAGGTATATTTTTAGTAAGTGGCATCTTTTTGCATTTTAGTAGCATTGTCTAATTTCTTAATGACAGTATATAGAAATGCAGGTGACCTTTGTAAGTTAATTTTGTATCTGGCAAACAGTAATCTTTTATCAATTCTAATGTTTTGTGTGTAGGTGTATCTGAGCTTTTAAAGAAGTTAATCATATGGCTTATGAATAATGATAGGTTCATTTTTTCTTTCTGTTCTATATATCCGTGCTTTTTTTTTTTCCCCCTCTGCTGGCCAAGATTTCCATTACAGTATTGAATATTAGTGTTGAAAGAAGGCATGTCCTGATGTCATTCCAGTTTTGAAGGAGTCTGCATCATTGACTTAGGGTATTTGCTCTCGGGTTTGTAGATGCCTTATGTTGGGGATGGAGCCTTGCTTTACTCAGGGTTTCAAAGTCCTCAGTGGCTGCTGAGGTTTTACCACCTCCTTTCCCACTTGGCGTCTGAGGTGAGACTAGGTCTTTGCTCCTTTATTCTGTTGATACAGTGGATTTTATTAGGCGACTTCCAAATAGGAAGGAGACTATGTGTTCCTGAAGTAAATCCAAATTGGCCAGGACGGATTTTTCACTGCCTTGCAGGATTAAGAGTGTTAACATCTCACGTGCTGGACCGCCCGGAGGGGAAGGCTGGCCACTATCTAAACGGACAGACGCGCTCTGACCGTGTCTGACTCCTTAGCCACGCTTTGATTCGCAGCTCCATCTGCCGTGCCGAACGTTTGGTCTGATGATGGTGACCCCGTGATGTGTTGTCTGAAGGTGTTGTTTCTTTTCTGTACTTCAGTTCCGAGCCTGATGAAACGTGTGTGCTTTGCCAGCCCATCAAGTCAAGTGACTTGAGCACAAAACGTGGGACGTAAATCCCCACATCTCGAGGGGGTGAAGGTGGAGTACCTCGCCACCCAGCGTGGTGCGGCAGCCTGCTTCAGAGCGCGGTGTTGTTAACTGGATTGTAAAGCGGCACTCTGTATGTATGGTGTGATGGATGGCTGCCGATTATTCTGCGTCTTAGATTTGTTATGGACTCTTATTTATGTCCCGTTCATCAGATGTTGTAACTCGTCTGGGGGGAGCGTCCCCTCAATCGTGGCACGAGCACTTGTGTTATAAATATCTCCTCTTTCTGAGCCCACATGGCTCCTGGATTTCAGGAGGTATAAATCCCACAGGTCTTCTCAACACAATCGTATATTTTGTTATTCTCACAGAAATTATCTCCACAGCGCTTGATATGCTGGGAAGTCATGTTGCCGATGCATGTGTTTGAATTATGATGCTTTTGCATTTCTGAAATCAGATTTTTTTCCCCCAAGTAATCGTGAGCACAGTGACATTTTCAATTTCAATATAGTAAATTGTTTAGAATGCAGACCATCTCAGCTTTCCAAGTGCATGGCACTGCCGGCACCCTGGTCCTGCCTTGGAGGTGCGTGAAGGTGGTGATATGTTTGCAGAGTGAGGCCAGAGGAGCTTCCCCAAGGGGGCCTCTCGAGCCGCACCCCGGGGCCCTCTGTGGAAGAACACTAGGCTTTTAGGGGAAACCTGGAGACTGGGTGAGCAGACTGGCGATGCCCGTTGCCTTTTCACGTTTTCAGTGGCAAGTGGTACTGATGGTAATAGTAGCAAGTGTTTTCATCATTGTTGACAAGGGTCAGTTGGTCTGTAGAGAAGGTACCTGGGGAAGAGTTTGAAGTCTGAACTGCATTTAATGAGTTCCTCCTCTCTAACAAAGATAGGCCTCCGGAATGCCAACAGAACTTTAATAGCAAATAATATCCAGCGTATATTATCACAGGGCCATCTCAGATCGTTCCGTGTTCTCCTTAAACACGTCCACACACGGAGGGCCCGCTTCCTTCACTGGCAGACAGCACCTCTGCTCACACCACAGCACAGCCGCTTAAACGCGAGCTCCTGTCCCGTGACAGCCCTTCCGTGTCTGCTCTTTCCTACACTGCCCCGTGTCTGCTGGCGGCCTTGAGCAAGTCACGTGCACTGACTTCACCCTTCCTGTGACAGCTGTTAGTAAAATACTTGGATTTTGACATATGGAGTTGTGGCGGCTGTGGCCCCTGCAGAAATGCCCGTGGCCACCTGCTGGACACGCGATGACCTTGCTGGGCTCCGTTGGCGCCTGTGTGAGCCTGGGGCCCAGGTGCCAGTGGAGAATCGCCTGTGGGGCGCTGACTGTGTCCCCGTCACAGGTGGACTCAGGGAGGGTGACCAGGGGCAGGGCCGTCTGTGGGGGCGCCGGAGTGTGCAGGGGATACTGAGCTGCTGAGGCCACCGGGTTCCCGCTCCGGGACTCCTCTCCTTTCTGGCCTTTAGGCACCTCGTAGGAAGCCGGCCCCACGCCCCAGGCTGGCTGGCCTGGGGCGTGGGGCCCCAGAGCTGCCCTCATGAGCCACTGTCCCCTGGACCTGGGACGCCAAGCTGACTGTGCGGTGCCCCTTGGGGTGTGGGGCTAGGCTCTCGCTGCCCTGTGGATCCTGCAGGCTCCACCCCCACCGGCACTCTCCCTTCAGCCCCCCTCAGCTGCAGGCAGGTCGGGACTCGGGGCTCCCCTCTGTCCTCCCGGATTCGCTCTCCCCACCATTGCCAGGCACGCTGTCTGTGTGGAGACCTCTCTTCGTTACATTCGGTGCAGCTTCCCTGGGAGTCCAGACAAGGCTGCTCCGTCCATCGGCTTCTGTCTGCCCTCAGCCAGATGCTGCTTCATGTTCTGGGCGGTGGGTGGTCCCACAGCGGGGCTGGAGGGGGTGCGGGGACCAGGGCACGCACCCGCAAGGGCAGGTGGGGGGCCCGGGGCTGCAGGTGGCTTGGTTGGGGTGGATCCCGCCGTGGACCCCTGGTGTCCCCAGCGTGCAGGACAGTTACCGCCAGGAGAGAGGCTGGAGGACGTTTAAGCAAGTGGTTCACCCTTCCTTTTTGTCTCCCTCTTCCCGCTCTGAGATGCGTAAATCATGGGAGTCTTTCTTATTCTCTAAATTAATAGCTATTGTTATAGGGAAGTAATATGCAAGACGAGGAGAGGCTGTGGGTGCGGCCTCCTGGCTCTGATTACCCGGGGAGGCAGGAGTGCTGTCTGGACAGGTGTCAGGTCAAGGGCACGCGAGCACCGGATCCGCTGGGGATGTTGTTTATGGCGCGGAAGCTGGCGAGGACTCGGGGCAGCGGCCGGGGCCTGTGCGGAGTCGGGGCAGGTGGGCCTGGAGACAGGGCCCCAAGGAGGACGCGCACATCTGTCCCCGCCGCGAGGTGCACCGCTGCTGGGGGCAGACCCACGGGCTTTGCTGGGCTCCTCGGCAGGCTCTGTCCACGCCCCTGCTTGACTGGTGGCCGGGAAGGAGGGAGACCTGTGCAGGGCGAGACAGAAGGTCCCCCGTGTGGGGGGCTAGGCCGTCTTGCCAAGACCGTGGGCCCTGATTCTCAGCCACGCATGGCTGCCCAAGGCCACCTCCTGGCCGCGTCTGCCTCTGTTCGCCCTGGAAGGCTCCTCTCTCCTCCTGCCGTCGGAGCGGCTCATCATTGGCATCACAGCCCGTTGCCTCCTCGCTGGTCTCCGTCCACCAGATGTCCCTGGAGCTGATCCCCGCTCCCAGTTCATCTCCCATCAGGGACTCTTGTGGGGGGCCCTTGAGGTCCCAGCTGGTGGGCCTCGCAGGTCTGGAGCATCACTGCTCAATGGAGAAGCAGGATGCGGATGGTGGTCCAGCGTCCAGGAGGCGCCCTCAGGTGTCGCTGGTCCAGAGGGACCCGGGACAGGAAGGCCAGGGACACTGCCGGCTGGGGCCTCACGGGCAGGAAGTGGTCAGCCTTCCCAGCAGGTGGGGAGGGGGCAGATGGCCGCCCAGCCACCCAGGGGTGCCACTTGAGCTGGACGCCAGGTCGGCAGGGCGGGGGACCAGCACGGAGGAGGTGGCAGTTTGGTGGGCCCAGTGAAGCTGGGATTTGGGAGCTGGCGCCAGAGGGTGAGACCCAGGGCGGTCAGGGCGTGGTGTGGGGGGTGGGGGACCATGAAGCTGCGTGCACGTGGGACGACTTGGTGGGGCCCTGGTGAGACGCCTCCTGAATGGCGGTGGAGGATGATGTGGGGTGTGAGGAGGGGAGGCAGGATGGACTGGGTGTGAGTGGCAAGGAGAGAGGAGCGGGTGGCGGGTCCTCAGATGGCGGAGGGAGCCGGGCTGATGGGGATGCCTGCATCCAAGGGCCAGGTGTCTCCAGCGGCCTGAGGAAGCGTCTGCTGTGTCCTCGTGTGTGGGATCTAAGGGGTGGCGCCGATGAATCTATACATAACACAGAAACACGGACACAGGACGCAGACCCGCGGGGACCGCCGGGGAGAGTCAGGGCAGCGATGCGTGAGGAGTGTGCGGGTGACAGGTGCAGAGCCCTGCACGGCGAGCAGGTGAGCAGCAGGGATTGGCTGTTCGGCAGTCAGCTGCGTTCAGCATCGTGTAATAAACTAATGGGAAATAACCTGAAAAAAATCTATTAAAAAACCGACCAAGTTCAGAGACACAAAGGATAAATCGGTGTTTGCCAGAGGAGGTTGGGACATGAAATGGGTGAAGGGGTTCAAAATAGAATAAACAAATGCAAGGCTGTCGTGTACAGCCTGGCGACCACAGTGGATGGTATTTACCACATCTCTGAAAGTCGTAAGAAAATAAATCTCGAAAGTCCTCGTCACAAGAAAAAAAATCCTATGGCTGTGTGTGGTGATGGGTGTTAACCAGACTTCCTGTGCTGATCATTTCGGAATATAGGAGTTACACATATTCAGTCATTATGCTGTACAGCTAAAGCGATGGTGTTACATGTCAGTTGTAACGCAGTGAAAAAGCATCCCGTGAGGGACGCTTAGAGCGTCCGCCATCCCCTCCCTCCCACGTGGCCCTCTGCCCATTCATGCCCATTCACGTGAGCAGCCAGCCACCGACCTCCCCCTGCCCACCTGCCCACCTGCCCACCCCTCTGTCTCCCCACCCCTCTTCCTGCACTGCCAGGCCAGGTGCCGCTCCGCCTGCTGGCCGAGTCCAGGGTGGCCACACGCAGTGGTTACCTGTGGGGCTGGGAAGGCAGAGAGTGAGTGTCTCTTGTAGCAGCCAGCTGTGTGGTGGGACTGAGCCCCGGGCTTGGGGACGTTCTTCCATACTGCTTGTGAGTCTATTGAAAAAGTCAAGATAACTGGAATTTTAAAAAGTTGTATTTTATATTAGACACTGAAAAGTATTGGTAACGTGTATTCTAAGGAGGCACACGTTTAAAAAGTTTCTGCTGTGTTTGCTCTCTGCTTCACCAGCTGTTCACTTTCTTTCAGATTTTTGAAAGGATACTGTTCATATGGGCCATACGTCATCCCGCCAGCGGATATGTTCAGGGGATAAATGACCTTGTCACGCCCTTCTTTGTGGTCTTCATCTGCGAGTACATAGGTAGGATCATAGTGTGCACGATGCTTTCTTCTCACAGATGTTAAACGTGGACTTCAGTGGCCTTCCCGTGTTGCTCTGCACAATTAAACCAGTGCTGAAAATTGCTGTTAATTTTAATGTTATTAATGACAGCCATTAATAATATTGGAGAATAATAGTTTTATCACTGATGCCCGCTTTGAAAAAGTCCTTAAATCCACAAGCTCAACTACTGAAGACATTAAGATGTATTTATTATTATTAATATCTTCTTTTAAATAATAAATGAGGAGAAATGTGGTGCCTTCGAGGAGTGTGGTTTTGTGTTAATGGCCAGAGAGCACCAGCTTTAATGATTTGGATTTAAATGGATAAGGTTGAGCTGATAGACTATTAGTTGAATGTTTTGCTTACAAGCTAAAAACCGAGTCCTCTTTAATTGCGTTTCTGCAGCATTCCATCACTGTTTTGCTTTTGATATACTAGTAGCATTTAATTTTATGGGAATATTAATTACATGCAAAATAATTGGTTTAATGGGCGTTTAGGTTGGGTTACACTGTCGCTGAGCACTGCATATTTTTCCTTCCGTTTACGCTGCAGCAAATAGCCAACTGTAACATAACTTTGCCTGGTTTACCTTTCACGTTTAATAACAGTTCTGGTGATGTGTTATGTGAGACCTACCTTTAATTCGTCTGTGGACAGAAACGAGACACCACAGGACGGGTTTACTCTTGAGTGGAAGCGTTTTTGTTTGAAACTGGTGTCACCTTGTCTTCACGCGAACCTTCCTGCCTTGGTGTTTGTTGTTGTCTTTAGGTTGTGTTTTAGCCTCTCAGGTTTAGGTCCACCGCAGATTCTCATGTTGCTGCAATCCGAAGAGGGAGGTTGACTTGAGACCAGATGGTCCCCTGACGGTGCCTGCTTCTCGTCTGTTTTGTGGTCCATTTTGTGGCCACCCCTCTCCCGTCGCTTGGAGTCTCATGGGAGCCTCTTCGTTGCTAAGCAGCCAGTGACCCCGGGCTGCTCCCCCATCATCTGTTCAGCGGGGAGAGGCTGCTCCCGAGCCTGCCTGCCTCTCTGCTTCTTGCTCCCTTGTTTGACAGATAATGAAAGTGTTCTTAATGATCCTAGAACAGTAGGACCTCTGTCAGTAGACTTCAGAGCTGTTAATTGAAAGAAGAAGTTCAACTGAGATGTGATTAGAGAATTGATATTCCATGTTAAATAGACCATTTAATTAATGTGGTAAATAAGTTTGTCCTAACGAGTCTAGCACCAACGTAGGTTGTAAGACCCAAGTGATCCTTGATGCGTTTGTCTGAATCATCAGCAGGCTGGGATGAAGGGACACGACTGCGACGCTAATTGTCCGGAAGAGAGAAGAGCTGGAGAAAATACTTTGTGTTCAAGTGTTGCCATCAGTTAAACTCAGAGACTCTCCGTGCCTTCCCGCAGTCACCAGCACACACAGTCGTGCACACACATATGTGCGTGCACACACGTGTGCACACACACACGCACACACACAGGTGCACACAGGCCTCCTGGGGCTGCCGGCAATCCTGGTCTCTTCCGCCTCCTCACGCTGCTGTCCCGCTGTCGAAGGACACTGGGTCCTCACGGAGTTTGGCACACGGACACTCAACGTGCAGCAGCACCAGCCCCTGCCTCTGTAAGCACACGTGGAACAAATCCTCAGCCCCTTGGGAGAAAAGCTATGACCCACCTAGACAGCATGTTAAAAAGCAGAGACGTTGCTTTGCCAGCAAAGTTCCGTCTAGTCAAGGCTATGGTTTTTCCGGTAGTCCTGTATGGATGTGAGAGTTGGACAGTGAAGAAAGCTGAGTGCCGAAGAACCGATGCTTTTGAATTGTGGTGTTGGAGACTCTTGAGAGTCCCTTGGACTTCAAGGGGATCCAACTAGTCTGTCCTAAAGGAAATCAGTTCTGAATATCCACAGGAAGGACTGATGCTGAAGCTGAAACTCCAGCACTTTGGCCATCTGATGGGAAGAACTGACTTACTAGAAAGACCCTGATGCTGGGAAGAATTGAAGGTGGGAGGAGAAGGGGATGACAGAGGATGAGATGGCTGGATGGCATCACCGACTCGATGGACGTGAGTCTGAGTGAACTCCGGAAGATGGTGATGGACAGGGAGGCCTAGCATGCTGCAGTCCATGGGGTCGCAAAGAGTCGGACACGACTGAGCGACTGAACTGAGCTCAACCTTGGGATGGAGCCCCTGGTCGCAGCTGGGCCCTGGAGGTGCCTGTCACTCCCGAGGGGTGGCTGAGGACGGGAGTTAGAGCTCTGGGGACCTTAGTGGCGGGGGTGGGCGTGTGGTGGTCCAGATGCAGAGGCTGGAGAGGGCCGCTGAGGCCAGCAGGGAGAAGCCCGAGTGCAGTGTCGCTCCGGGAGGGCATCACGTGCTGGGAGAAAACAGTGGAGGCAGGCTCAATGCAGGGGGGCCGGCCGCTTCTCGGGGCTGTGGGCTGGGCAGCAGGGCTGGGTCCCGTGCTTTTCTCTCTAGGCTCCGCTGAGCCCAGGGGTCCCGGGGTCTGGGTCTGGCTCGGGGGAGGAGGCCTCTGTGGCCTCAGCCAGCTGCGTTTCGCTCTGTCCTCTGCGGGGCCCAGACGCTAATCTCCTGTCACCCATCAGAGGTGTCTGCCTCTGCGTTCCCCCCAGGCTGGCCTGGGGACGGGCGCATGGCAGTGCTGGGTGGCGGACAGCTGTTTGTGGGGCGCTCCTCTGAGTCTTTTCGCTATGTCTTGTAGTTATGTAGTTCAGAACATGTTACATATAAAATTCTGTTTCACGCCTTTTCCCGTTTAACCTTAGAACATTAGCTGGTTCCTGTATTATTAAGAGATCTTGGTAAAGATCGTTTCCACCTCTTGCACATAATGTTCTGTTGAGATAATGTAGCATAATTCATGAAACCCTTCTGGTGTTGTTGGAGTTTTAAGTTCTTTTCCCCCTAGGCAGGGTGCCGTTTTTAAGTATTTTTCAAACAGGGGCTGTCACATTCCTTTTAGCAGTGTTAAATCCTATTTAAGATTAAGAACCATTATTCCGTCACCTTGAATCCCACGATTTAAGTAGAGAGGTATATTTTAGTTGAACTAAGTAGTTTTGGCAGAGCAAAAGACGAAGCAGCATCCCCCTAACCCCACGCCTCTGTCCTGCGCGCTGCTTAAATTTAGACGCTGCCCTGACCTACTCGTGTGGACTCGCTGTGGACCAACCCCTCAGGGTGCCTGGGCGTGGGCCGGCACGCGGGAGGAGCGTCTTGCCGTGGATTCTCGTTGCCAGCACGTGTGAGCTCTGCTCGATTTGATGCGTCGTTTTCTGGTAACATAGATCACTCTTGAAAGCTAATGTGGAAAGTGACTGAAATGAGCAGTGTGCTCACTTATGAACATCATGGATGCTTCTTCATCGCTGTTGTCCAGTCACTGGGTCACACCCGACTCTGGCCCCATGGACTGCAGCACACCAGGCTTCCCTCGCCTTCACTGGAGCTTGCTCAGATCCGTGTCCTTTGAGTCAGTGATGCTTGTCTAACCGTCTCATCCACCGCTGCCCACTTCTCCTCCTGCCCGCAGTCTTTCCCAGCATCAGGGTCTTTCCCAGGGAGTTGGCTCTTGGCATCAGGTGGCCAAAGTATTGGAGCTTCAGCATCGGGCCTCCCACTGCACACTCAGGGTGATCTCCTCTAGGATTAACTGGTCCTGTCTCCTTGCAGTCCAGGGGACTCTCAAGCGTCTTCTCCAGTACAACAGTTTGAAAGCATCGATTCTTTGTTTTTGTGTTACTGTTTATAAGTCAGCATCTCAAAAGTACAGGTTGTTTTCGAGCAGGTTACTTTTGCCCAGAGAAGACGCTTTAGCATGCATTTCCTGGATACCGAGCGCACTGGAAGTAGATTTAGTCTGGGGTCGGGAAGAGGAGTAAATCCCCAAACCTGGCTGGGACACAGAGGAGAAGCGCCGAGTGGGTGGGGTTTGCTGTCAGCCGAACAGCTGTGCGGCCGTCTTTCTTGCGCCTTGTCCGCCTTTGGTGTGAGCCGGGCTCTGAGTGACAGTGAGGGTGGGCCGTCGCTGTTTCTTTTTGATAGATCACAGTCTTAGGAACAGTTGTCTAAGCTCTCTTTGTCTGCGTTATGTCCTCCCTCATCGCACCTTGTTTTCCCGTGTGTTACGTGAACCAAGGCTGCTGCTGCATGTGTCTTTCACCGGCCTCCTTCAGGACTCCTCACACCTAACACACTTCTGCGGTTCACAGCTCATCTCAGAAACATTTTAAAGGTAGAAACGAGAGCATCTGAGTTCACGGTTCTGTCCCGTGCCGGGGAGTGGAGAGCAGAGGGCCCTGGAAATGCCCGCAGCTCAGAACCAGAGAGTGGGGCTGCTGGTTTTGCAGCCCCCTGAAGTGACAGACAGTCAGGCGCGCTATGCTTTCATAGCCCATAACTTGTGTGTAGTCAGATTTTCTGATTAAAAACATCTCGGTGATGATCAAAGTAATGGACTTACACTAAAAATTAGAAAATCAGAAAACTCACTAACAGTATAGCTCCTTGTCTCAGAAGCTGTCACTGCGGCATTTCACTAATCTCCTTCTGGCCTTTTTGCCAGGGTGCTTTCTACATTGCAGCAATTACATTATGCGTGCACACTTTAGTAATGCTTTTTGTTTTCATATCTAAGCATTTCCCAGAGTCATTAAGCTTTTTTAAAAAGTGTCTTTTTAGAACATAGTGACCTACTCCTTCCAATAATGTGTAGGAAAAGTAGACAGAAGATCAACAAAAGAGTAGGAAGAAAACTAAGCACCAGAAACCACTGGACCTCAGAGACCTCTACAGAGCACGCGTCGTGGCAGGATCCCATTCTTCCCAAGTGCACATGTAGCATTCTCTGGCACAGACCATATGCTAGGCCATAAAGCAAGCATCAGTACGTTTAAGGATAGAAATCATACAGATTGTTCTCTGGTCATACAGACATTAAGTTAGATATCAGTTACAGAAGAAAATTTGACAAATATGCGAAAATTTTAGAATACAGTTATAAAGAAGCAATGAGTCACAGAGAGGAAGTCGCAAGGAAAGTTAGAAATTACTTTGAGATGAATGAAAGTGAAGCCACACGTACAGCTAAAGTAGTGCTCCAAGAGATGCTCACATTAAAAGAGAGCATCTCAAGTCACTGACTTGAGTTTTCAGTTTCAGAAACTAGGAGAAGAAGAGCAAATTAAAGGCAAAACAAACAGAAGGTGGGCAATAAAGACCAGAACAGAGATAACTGGAGTAGGGGATAGAAAAGCCGCAGAGAAAGCTCAACCAAACTGAAGCTGGTTCTTCAAAGTGAGCAGCAAAAAGCAGGCCAACCTTTGGCTCACCTGACCTGGGAAAAAGGGGAGAAGACTCAGATCACTAAAGTTATGAGTGGTTTCAAACATAAATGGCAATAAGGAAACGCTGTGAACAGCTCTCTAAATTAAGTTAGGATGTAGATGACATGGAGATGCTCCTAGAAAGGCATGAATTTCCAAAACTGACTGTGATGGTTCATGTCGTATAAATTTGGCTAGGCTGTGGTGCCCACTTATTTGGTCAAACACCAGTCTAGATACTACTGTGAAGGTATATTTTGATGTGGTTAACATATACATTAGTAGTCTTTGAATGAAGCAGATTACCCTGAATAATGTGGGAGTGGACCTCATGTAATGAATTGAAGGCCTTAAGAGCAAAGATGGAAATTTCCTGAAGAAGAAGAGGAAGCAATTCTTCTTACAACATTCTTCTTACAATTCAACTTACAACAACAAATTCTTCTTAAAAATGCTGCCCGAGTTTCTAGCTTGCTGACCTGGTCTACAAATTTCATACTTGCCAGTCCCCATAATCGTGTGAAGCTATTCCTTAAAATAAGTTTCTGTCTCTCAGTATAATATAATGTTTATTATAATTTATTTATCAATATCTATATGGATATATAAATATAAGAGCAATGTATGTAAGAGATTAAATGAGTGAAAAATCCGCCCCCAGGATTTGTGACTTCATTGGTGAATTCTGACAAATATTTAATAAAGAATTAGCACCACTCCTTCACATACTGTTACAAAAAGAGAAGAGAGGAAATAATTTTCGGTTCATTCTCTTAGGCCATTATGATCCTGATGCCAAAATGAGACAAAGGCCACAAAGAAAGAAAGAAAGCCACTGACTCGTGTGCCTTAGAGGACCTGTAACAAGCCTCAGTGACGCGCCGAGAGACTGGGCACAGTAGAGATGCAAAGGGATTGTGCATCAGGACAAACGGGGTGTGTCTCAGGAGCTCAAGGCTGGTTCAGCGTGTGGAACTCAACCAGTGTGGTCCTGACCGAATAAAGGGCAGAGCAACACAGTCATCTCAGTTGATACAGAAAAAGCACTTGACGTAATCCAACGCCCTGTCAAGATAAAGAACACTCAAAACGCCGAGGCCAGAGGAGCAACCTCTGACAATGTGTGAAGACCCCACGGTACTCCTGCTTAACCTGGGTGACCGAATGTTTCCCTCTCAGGCTCAGGAGCGAGGCGCAGACGTCTGTGTCCTCCACTGGTATTCAGCCCTGTCCTGGTTGCCAGAGTTAGCAAAAAAAAGGAAGCAGAGGCCCTGAGAAGGGGAATGAAGAAGTGAAACTCTCTCCCATGGCAGATGACATCATCTGTATATACAAATCCAAAGGAATCCGTTGAAAAATTAGGAAAGCCAGTAAAACAAGCCCGGCAAGGTTCAGATGCACGGTCAAGATAGAAAACCCAGTTTTATTTCTACACACTTGCGATGCACCGTCAAAAAATGGAAGTATGAAAACAATTCCACTTACGGTACTGTCGGAATGAATAAAATGATATAAATTTAGCAAAAAAGTACAATATTTATCCTAAGAACTACAAAACGTTGTGGAAAGAAATTAAAGAAGGTTTAAATAAATGGAGCAAGAAGATCAAAGGAGTCCATCCTAAAGTCAAACCTAATGCTCACTGGGAGGACTGACGCTGAAGCTGAGGCTCCAGCGCTTAGGCCGCCGATGCGGAGAGCCTACTCACTGGAAAGGACCCTGATGCTGGGGAGACCGAGGGCAGGAGGAGAGGGCGACGGAGGGTGAGATGTTTGGATGGCTTCTCTGACTCAGTGGACATGAATTTGAGCAAACCCCGGGAGATGGTGAAGGACAGGGAGGCCTGGCGTGCTGCAGTCCGTGGGGTCACAAAGAGTGGGATGTGGCTTTGCGACTGATCAACAACAAATAAATGGAAAGACGTCTCTTGGTGGATTGTAAGCCTTCGTGGTGTTGAGGTGGCAGATCTCCCCAAACTGACCTAAAGATTCAGTGTACTCCCTCTTAGAACTGTAGCAGAAATTGACAAGTTTATCTTTACATTCATATTTAAATTCAAGAGACCCAGAATAGCCAAAACAATCTTGAAACAGAATGAAGCTGGAGGATTCACATTTCCTGACATCAAAATTTACTACCAAACTACAGTAATCAGGAAAGTGTCATTCTGGCTTGTGGACGGACATGGCCAACAGTAGAACAGAATTGAGAGTCTAGAAGTAAATCTTCATTTTTATGGGCAGCTGATCTTTGCCAGTGACGCCAAGGCAACTCAGTGGAGAAACGGTCTTTTTCAACATTTGGTGCTGGGGCAACGAGATTGTTGTTCAGTTGCTAAGTCGTGTCTGACTCTTTGCGTCTCCATAGACTGTAGCCCTCCAGGCTCCTCTGTCCATGGAAGTCTCCAAGCAAGAACACTGGAGTGTGTTGCCATGCCCTCCTCCCGGGGATCTTCCCAACCCAGGGATCAAACCCAAGTCTCCTGCATAGGCAGGAGAGTTCTTTACCACGGGTCACCAGGGAAGCCCGGAACAATTAGATATTGACATGCAAAGTTCCATCCCTGCCTCTCACCATACATAAAGATGAAATGAGTCCTGGATCTGAATGTAGGAGCTGAGACTATTAAAGTCTCAATAAAGCCCAGCAGTAAGTCTTCATGGCCTTGGATTATGCCGTGGTTTCTTAGGTGTGACACTGAGAGCAAAAATGACGAGATATAAATACATATAGGTGAACTGGGCCACATGGAAGGGAAAACCTCGTGCTGTAGATGACACTCGAGGGAAGAGACCTCTGCAGAATGGGAGAAGTTATAAAGAACTGTTTTAAATCAGTAAGACAATCTGATTTTAACAAAGGGGCAAAGGGTTTGAATAGACATTTCTGCAAAGTAATGGGCAATAAGCATGAAAAGGTACTGGACATCATTAGTCCTTAAGGAATGAAAACCAACAAAGTCACGCCCCCAGGATGCTGGGAATCAGAGGAACAGGAACAGATGGCAGCAAGGATGTGGAGGAATCAGAAACCCCGTATGTTGCTGGGGGCCTGTCCAGCTGGCCCAGCAACTTTGGCCAACAGCCTGGCGCTTCAGCAGAGAGTTAAACCTAGCAGTACTGTGCGACCTGGCCGAAGCCTGCCGCGAGTGTTCCCAGGAGTGTTGTTCGTTACAACCCGCAAAGCCCAAAGCCCGGCCCGAGCGCCCGCCAGCCGGTGCAGGCGTAAATAAAGGGTGGTCTGCCCGCACAGTGGAGTATTGCTCAGCAGTGAAGGGGAGCGGCGGGCTGAGACACCCTGTGAAACGGAGGGCCCTTGGAAACGTGAGGCCACATAGCGTGCGATTCCACTCATGGGAAATGTCCAGAGTCGGCAGGCTGGTAGGGGCAGAAGGTGGGTGAGAACAGACCCCGGCATGTGGCTTGGGAACAGGGCTGGGGGCATGTGAGGTTCACCTGCGGGCTGCGGGGTGTCTTTTAGGAGGGACCCCGAGTCCTGAAATCAGGCTCCAGTGATTGTCCATGCCCTCGGGCGTGTGCTGAAAACCGCCTTCCCTGGCCAAACGGTGTGGTGTGTGAGCTGTACCTCAGCAAAGTGAAAGTGTCAGTTGCTCAGTCGTGTCTGACTCTTTGCGACCTCATGGACTGCAGCCCACCAGGCTCCTCTGTCCGTGGGTTTTCCAGGTCGAGGGTCCTGGAGTGGGTGGCCATGTCCTTCTTCACAGGATCTGCCCGACTTATAGCTCGAGCCCGGGTCTCCCACACTGCAGGCAGGTCCTTTGCTGCCTGAGCCGCCAGGAAGCCCAGGACATCCCTCAGGAAGGCTCTTCTGGAGACGGCAGAGGCCTGTCTTTGTCTGCGTGGCTGCTATACTACAGTCCATAGGCGGGGGCGCTTAGAAGGAGCGGGGTTTGTCTCTCAGAGTTCTGGCAGCTGGCAGGCTTGGCGTCTGCGGTCGGGGTGGCATGGTCTCGTTCTGGGGGCCTCTGCCTGGTCCGTAGCCCGCATCCTTTCAGGGTGGGGGGGCGAGGGGCTCTGCGGGGTCTCCCGTGTGAGGACGCTAGTCCCATTCACGAGGGTCCGCCCTCACGACCTCCTCAAGGCCCTGCCTCTTGCCCGCATCCTCCTGGGGTGAGGACTCCAGCATGTGCATTTGGAGGGGACCCAGACATCCAGCCCGCTGTCTGCTGTGATCTGGCACTGCGTCGGGGCAGGTTTCCCCGGATGCAGGTTTGCGTGGTTCCCACTTTTCCACTGCCCTCGATAGTACACCTAGTGTTTCTCAAAAGGAAGTTCTAGACTGCATCCTGGGTTGTTTTCTTGACGTGCCGTCTTAGAAGAGGCAGGAGGCATTACTGACTCAGCCGTGGCTATTTCTCAGTCTTGATGACGTTTGCCAGGAGGATGTCTGACCACCTCTCTGCGGTCCCGTCAGAGATGCCGTCTCGCCCTGGCTTGGGGGTGCCCCGAGCCCCGTTGCCAAGTCTGCGTCTGTGTGCCCCCACGTGCACGCCACTCGTCTGTGGATCTGGCCATGTCTGCCTGTGGGGCTGTTCCGATGGGGCCAGAGCTCCACGACGGACTTGGGGGATTAGCCGAAGGGCCAGGAGCTATTAGACGCTCTCCAGTGTGACGTCTGCGTTTCCAGCCTGCGGGAGCCGTGCTCAGGAGGCCTAATTGGGAACTTGGCAAAGACGAGGGTGTGTGTGAGTGTGTGTGTGTGTGTGTGAGAGTGTGTGAATATGTGTGTGTGTGTGTGTGTGTGGTGTGAGTGTGTGTGGGTGTGAGACTGGGTCTGTATGTCTCTGTGTGTGTCTGTGTCTGTATGTGTGTGTATGAGTGTGTGTGTGTGTATGTGAGTGTGTGCATCTGTGTGTATGTATGAGTGTGTGTGTCTGTGTCTGTGTCTGTGAGTGTGTCTGTGTGTTGTATGAGTGTGTGAGTGTGTGTGTGTGTGTGAGTGTGTCTGTGTCTGTGTTAGTGAAACAGCACTGCCTTGTCCCCTGGTGGCTGCAGTCCTCTCCTCTACACACACTGTTGTGTTGAAGCGGGTGTTTAGCCAGCACTCCCTTCTAGAAGACACTGGCCAGGGCTGTTTGTTCCCGGTCCCTGAGGCGCACGCTGGCCTGTTTGGAACCGACGTGGAGGTGGAATCAGTTGAGGTGGTTTTGTGGAAACTGTCTGCGTGTGCTCACGGAACACGCATTGGTATCAGTCAGGTCTCTGCTCCCCTTTCCTGCGGAGGAAGACGCTGGTGTCTCTTATGAACCAGGAGCTGAAGCCTGCCTCCAGTCGTCAGCCACCCAGAAAGAAGGCCTGTCCTCCTTCTGGCCTGTGGGCCTCCTGGGCCTTGCTCTCCGTCAGCCTGACCCAGCCATCCGCACCTCGCTCCCTGCTGAGACCATGGGTCTGCTGTCTCTTCCTCTGTCTCCAGTCTGCAGCCCGTGGCGTCTGAGGAGCACGTGCTCTCTGTGCTGAGGGGCCGTTGGGCACTTTAGTCTCCTCGGACTTGGGGCTGTGATGCCCCAGGTCTGCAGGTTCATCCGGCTTTTTCTCCCTTTGCTTAGATGACAGCCCCCCTTCCTTGCAGCTGCAGCCAGTGCCTAGCATGAGGGGCTTAGGACTGTGGGGTAAAGAAAGGGCTCTCCCCGACCCCGCCCTAATTCCCCTGAGCTGCATTTATGATTTAATTAACTCTGCTGTGTGTTTCTTCGTGACGGAGGCATTACTGCTTTGAATTTAGGAGAGAGATGTGCAGAGGTTAAGCGTCATGCCAAGGTCCTGGTGTTCTGGGTCCAGCTGTTTTGCCTGGGCATCCAGGCGGCAGCTCTGCCCCTGGATGCCTTCCTGAGTTGCCGGCCTGGCTCTGCTTGAAGCCCTGAGCCCCCCAATCATGTGACTGTTGTGCCCGCCGCTGGTGGTGAAGTCAAGGATTAATTTCCCCAATTTGTAGCTGTGCCTTGTGACACGCTGCCGAAGCACTTTCGCACGTTCAGATATGATCCCCGAGGCTGCGGTGGTAGAATTTTATCCTCGTTAATTGGGGCCCTTTGTACAGCCTTTCAAAATCCTTTCACCAGAGAACCAGTTCTATTTCCTTCCCACTGAAGTGCAGTTTCACATCCGCCACCCGCTATTCATTTCCTTTCTTTTAAATGGTTTCCCTTCATTTCCTGTTTTAAATTGCTGTCCTTGCTGAAGTGGTCCTGGCTCTGGCTAAGAGGGAAAAACTAACAAATTAACAAAAACATTAGTGGGATCCCTTCCCTTTTTATCCTCCTAATATATCATGCCGGGTAATCTGACATCTGGAAACTTCAGCAGTTGAGCACAAGGTCTTTGAAAACGTATGAGTTCATCTAAGTTGTAGGAAGTGATACATAATACGGATGTGAGTTGGACCATAAAGAAGGCTGAGCGTCGAAGAATTGATGCTTTTGAACTGTAGTGTTGGAGAAGACTCTTGAGAGTCCCTTGGACTGCAAGGAGATGCAACCAGTCCATCCTGAAGGAGATCAGCCCTGAATATTCACTGGAAAGACTGATGCTGAAGGGGAAGCTGCAGTACTTTGGGCACCTTATGCCAAGAGCCAACTCGCTGGAAAAGACCCTGATGCTGGGAAAGAGTGAAAGCAGAAGGAGAAGAGGGCGGCAGAGGATGAGATGGCTGGATGGCACCACTGACGCAGTGGGCATGGGCTTGAGCAAGCTCTAGGAGAGTGAAGGGCGGGGAGCCAGGCGTGCTGCAGGCCACGGGGTCACGAAGAGCTGGACACGACTGAGCGGCTGAACGAGCACGTCTCGGAAGGCCGACCGGGAGGGCAGCTGGTCCGCAGAGCTTGCAGTGGCGGTGGTCACGCCTGTGCGGGATGGTGCTGGCCCTGGGTCCTCTCCCCAGAAAGACCCCGGCCCCACCCTTGGCAGCGCTCCAGAATTTCACGAGCCCTATTTCCTGGGCCTGGATTCAGAATCCCTGTGTGATAATCAGAGTCCCGCAGAGGAGTGTGGGCTGAGTTGAGGGCTTTGCCTTTTACCCTTGAAGAGCCTCATCCTTTCTCCCCACAAGCTCTCACTTTCTTTTCCAATTTTTATCCTTCACTGTGTGAGAATCAGAAATTTGCAGATAGTTCTTACATAGCACATACCATTCCCCATCTTCATTTTTTTTTTTTTGCCTCTTTAAATGTTCCCTTTTATTGAAGGTTACTGTTAAATTACCAAAACCTTTTTCAGATCATCTTTTATTTTGTTAACATCAGTTTAACAAATCCAGACACACATATGTCTTTGTGCACAGACCATATGCTTATTCCCCTGGAAGTCCCGTGTGTTACAGGAGCTGTTGTTGAAGCGTCAGAGCCTCCTGAAAGTGGGAGGGGGCTGTTCTCTGTGCTGGCTTCTGTCCTGTGCAGGCCGGATAGTGGGAGCATTGGGGAGAGCCCACCAGGCACAGTGCTCTGGCTGAGGGGCAGCCGTAGCAGGGAAGCTGGGGGACCCAGCTCTGCTGTGGGGAGGTCTGTGGCCAAGACCTGGGCTCAGGCCCTGCATGTGGGGGCCCAGCGCCCAACACGTGAAGGTTTTAAGTGACCGGGGGGTGTGGTCATGAGCACCCTGAGGAGCTGGATTTCAAGGCACCTCAGACCTGTTCCTGGCCATTGCACGTTCTACGTTACTTTATTTTACCCACAGACATTTCATTCGACTCTTAAACACTCGCCAGCATTTGGTTTTGAGAGCCTTGTGATGTATTATTCTCTGATCTGTGGTTTCCTTTGTATTTCCAATTCAGTGTTACACCTTGGGAGACAAGCCTTGCTTTCAGACAGATTCATTGTTAAGGAATGCCTTATTTGATGTTAGGCGGTTTCTTTGCTGACTCACGCGTGCAACCGTTTGTGAGTTTGAAAGCGCACGTTCTCCGCTAGAGTGAGACTGTATTAGTGAGGACAGCTACCACTGTTCACGAGTTCGCTGCGTCCGACAGCCCATCGTCACAGCTCACCCTGGAAAACCTGCTTTTCCTATGAGCACGGAGTGCGAGGCCCCCTGTTGAGTGACTGGCGTATCCAGGCCTGCTGATCCAGAACTTTGCCGCTGACCAGAGAAGAGCAAGAGACAGACCGGTTAGGGTTCAGCCGTGGTTTGGACTCTGTTTATATTTTTGCAGTGCTTTCCATGAGCGATGCTGACCTGCGGGGGTTTTTGGTTCTGCTTCCCTCGGGTTTAGGTATAAGTGTTGCCATTGCTTCCTGAAGGGAAGGAGGTTTCCTTTCCCTTTCTGTGGCCCCTCCCTGCCCCCCACATCCTGAAGCCCCCTGGAGGTGGAAGGAGTGCAGAGTGCTAGCCGGGATGGGGTGGGAAGGCTTGGGCAGCTTTTTTTGCAAGTCGTGAGGCCATGTTGTCACCGTAGTTGGTTTTTTAAATACTTATGTATTTATTTGGTCCCCTGAGGTCTTGGTTGTGGCTGTGGGATCCTTCTCGTGGCACGCAGGCTGCAGAGTGCGTGGGCTCAGTAGTTGCAGCGTGTTGGATCTAGTCCTTGACCGGGGATTGAACCGGGCCCCCTGCGTTGGGAGTGTGGAGTCTTGGCCCCTGGACCTCCAGGGACGGCCCCATGTAGTTTTATTCTCCCCTGCTTCTTGTCCTGTGGTGTTTTGAGAGGAGATGCTGGGAGACGGGCAGTTTGGGGGTGGGTAGCCATCGTTTGCAGCTGCGTGCACGTTCTTTCTCCGGAAACCTTCATCTTTTGCCTAAGGCGTGTCAGCCTTCCACTCCTCTCTCTGAACCAGCCGTGTCCACTGCCAGGCCTAGTGGGTGACATTTTTTTTCAGGACTGTTTTCTCCACGAAGCAGCACAGGCCAGGCCCGAGTCCTGGCCGGGCCCCTCTGCGCGGTGGGCAGAGGCAGGTGGCTGTGGCGGGCAGTCCGATGGGTGCTGCCCTGTGTGGTCCCCTTGCCTGGGGCTTTCTGCAGTCCCCCACAGGCAGCTCGGGGCTCACGGGGGCTTGAAGTCGGGGGTGCGGAGGCCAGGCAGGCAGAGCAGTGAGTACGGACCTTCCCGTCGGGTCGGGACACACGTCGGTCAGCCTCCCGGGCTTGGTGGAGAGTCGCTGGATAAAGAACAGAGTGCGAAGCGGGCCTGGGTCATGGCCCTCTTGCGGGTGTGGACCCCAGCCAGCGGGGCAGAAAATTAGCCTTGAGCGTTTACTGACCGACCAAGACTGTACTTTTCCAACTGGGCCCAAAGAACCATCAGCATTAACCTCCAAGTGAGAGCAGTTGCTAACCAGGACCTAGACCAACAGACACTCCTCACAGGCTGTTTCCCTAGAGTCGGGGACGGTCTGATATTCGTCAGGTGCTGGGAGTGACCCGGCATTCTCGACGTGAACGTTCTACCCGCACGAGCCCAGCGTTGGGCTTCCTGGTCGAGCGCCAGCAGGGCTCTTTGGGGGATGCACAGAAGGAGGTGGGTCTTTACTCAGACTGCAGGCGTCTCTGGAGGTGGTCTGAGTTTTGAGGTCGACTGAACCTCCATGAAGCCTCAGGGATCAAGGGACCCAACTTTAGTTTCTGAGTTTCCTGTTTGAATATTTTGAACTATGTGTAAGGGTTGAAGTTTGATGACTTTCATTCCACTCTTCAAAGAGCAGGGAGAAAAATCTACTTGTTTTGAAAAATAGAACAAAACCCCCATTCTATCTTGCAGCTAATGTATAGTTCCCCTGAATCTTTTTATAAATCTGAGATGCATTGTCAGGTCATGACGATCTTAATTTCTTTCTGTGTCTTAAAATATCTTGCTCTTGTGTCATCTCAGGTATTATTATATCGTTCCTCACGAGTCATCCCTAAATGTGGTTAAAAGGGGGCTTAGATAAGAGAATGAAAGAATGGGAGCTGGACTCATCGGGAAGAATGTAAGAAAACCGAAGGCGGTTTTCTTATTGTGTTTTCCGAATGATTGTTTATCAAAGATAAGGAGTCTGGAAACATTTTTTGAACACAGTAGAGAATTGAGGATTTTTTATTTTTCACGCATAACGACGAGGAGAGGAAAGCCGGCAGAGGAGACGCGTCCCTGTTACCAGATGAACAGATGGGCACAGAGACGGGAGCAGCTCTCTCGAGGCTGATGATGACGGGGACAGTGGTCGTCTGAGCAGATTCTCAGACGGCGTGTCTGCAGGTGTCTCAGATGGATTTCCCATCCCAGGCGTCAGCGATGCCGTGTCCTAAGGACAGGAAGGAAACGTGGTTCCTCATCCAACTGGTTGTCTGGCAGGAAGGCCTTCAGCACGTCAGACTTTTCGACAAGAATGTGGCCCATCCCCCACTTGCCAGAAAGGGAGGATGTTTGTGGACCCGACTTGGGTATGAACGCATAAAGGCTGAAAGCAGGTGCATCTGCAAGAGGTGACTGGAACGCAGGCTGCCCTGCGCGCTGTTCACGGTGAATGTCAGTAAAGGGGCCATCTTTTCTGTTGTGTGTGTGTTTTTTTTCCTTTTAACTTTGTGTTAGGTGCTTTCCCCATGCTCTGTGGGCTTCCCAGGTGGCTGAGTGGTAGAGAATCCGCCTGCCAATGCAGGAGACGGGGGTTGGGTTTGATCCCTGGGTCGGGGAGGTCCCCTGGAGGAGGAAATGGCAACCCACTGCAGTATGCCTGCCTGGGAAGTCCGATGGACAGAGGAGCCTGGCGGGCCACCGTCCGCGGGGGTCGCGTAGGAGCCGGACGAGGCTTGGCCGCTAAGCAGCAACAGCAGCCCTTCTTCGTGAAGACGCCCCCTGACCTGGGAGGCCCGGTGCCACCACAGCGGCTTCTGTCTTCGGCGAGTGTCCGGGCTCCTGCAAGGGCGATTCTGCTGTGGCTGCCGTCTTCCAGCCGCTTAGCTCAGCTGTTAGCGTCAGATGTCTGAGTTTTTTGCTTCAGTAGCAAGAATTGAATAATATTCAAGAAGGCTTCAAACGACATTAATATTTAAGAGCCTCTGTGAATCCAGT
Organism: Redunca redunca; assembly: GCA_006410935.1. Classification (NCBI taxonomy): domain Eukaryota; kingdom Metazoa; phylum Chordata; class Mammalia; order Artiodactyla; family Bovidae; genus Redunca; species Redunca redunca. The sequence continues at coordinate 22,173 of SJYQ01007771.1, forward strand.
GAAGGCCTTGAAGGCCTAATGTATACAGCATGCATCCATCGGGGGTGGGGGGCAGCTATGCGCCTGGCTCCCCGTCTGCAGAGCTTTATTCTGGGGGAGCGCGTCTGGCTCCCAGCGCTAAGCCTGCCACCTCCCTAAGGCGTCCTCACCGGGAAATCACACTTTCTATCACCTTACTGCCCTAAACAGACCTGTGTCCCGAATAGAAAGGAAAATAAGTGTGATTACTTGTGAAACTTTGCCTTAAGAGGGAGCGAGTCACAGGAAAGAAACGAAGGCTCGGTCATCGGTCACCTCACTTCAGGGCTGCATGTCCTCGGGAAGGTTGGTCTGGACTGGCTGGTGAAGGAGGAGAGGGGTCCATCCACCTGGCCCGGTGGATGGAAGAGCGTTGCTCTCCTGGGACCAGGTGGATGTGAGCCTGAGCGGCGGGGGCAGCCGGGACGGTGTGGAGCAGGAGCCAGAGGACCTGTGCGAGAGAGCCGATGTCATTCGCGTCGTGATGGGGAGGGGGGCTCGGAAGGGACCTGCTGCTCCCGGCTTGGCTTGCGCCGCCCCCAGCCTCCCTGCCATGTCCATCACGTGCAGTTCACGGGCCTCGTGCCCACCTGGCAGGGCCCGCCCTAGAGGTCTTCTTCACCAGGAACAGAAAACGGCTGTGTCCCCCCTCCATCTGCCTAAGCAGAAACTGACTCAGGAGGTGCCGTGGTCTGCAGCTGTGGCTTGAAACGCTCAACTGTCAAAGACTTCATTCAGTTCAGTTCAGTCGCTCAGTCGTGTCCGACTCTTGGTGACCCCATGGACTGCAGCACGCCAGGCCTTCCTGTCCAGCACCAACTCCTGGTGTTTACTCAAATTCATGTCCCCTGAGTCAGTGATATCATCCAACCATCTCATCCTCTGTTGTCCCCTTCTCCTCCCGCCTTTGATCTTTCCCAGCATCAGGGTCTTTTCTAGTAAGTCAGTTCTTCCCATCAGATGGCCAAAGTACTGGAGTTTCAGTTTCAGCATCAGTTCTTCCAATGAACACCCAGGACTGATCTTTAGGATGGTCTGGTTGGATCTCCTTGCAGTCCAAGGGACTCTTGAGAGTCTTCTCCCGCGCCCCAGTGTAGGTCCAGAGTAATGGGTGCTGCTGGCTGGCAGGACCAGAGCAGGGGCCGTGATTGGGAGGGGGCAGGAGCCCGCCCCGCCCCCCGCCTGTGTTCTCTGTGTGACCCGCCGAGTGGTCGTCCTGCGCCTGCCTGCACGCCTCGCTGTGTCCTGCCTCCCTGCAGGTGCCTGCCTCTCTTTTCCAGATCGAATCCAGGGCCTTTCAGTCCACATCGCCGGCTCCTCCAGCCCATCTCCAGAGTCGTCTGTGCGGGGCCTCCCGTGGAGATAGACGCACATGTCGGGTGACTGGCCTCCTCCGCTGGGCATCGTGCTTTTCAGGGTCCCTGGGGCTGTTGCGTCTGCCGGCGCCACGCTCCCTTTTGAGGCTCCATACTCCTTCGCCATGTGAAACAAGCCGTGCTGAGGCCGCGCCTTGTCTGCCCCTGCATCAGCTGACAGGCGTGTGGGTTTTCCCTCCCTTTTTGGCCGTTAGGTAGAAGGCTGCTGTCATCATCTGTTTACAAGTCTTTTTGTGTGGACATGTTTCAGACCTCCTGACTATATACTCAGGGTTAGAACTGCTGGGTCAAACGCTAACTCCATGTTCAGCATGTAGGGGAGCTGCCAGACTCTCTCAAAGGGGCTCCAGCGTTTCACGTTCCCACCGTCTGAGGGGTTCTGAGTTCTCCACGTTTGCCCACACTTGCCAGTGTCTGTCTGTTTTATTTCAGCCACCCTAGTGGGTGCGGCATGCTGTCTCATGGTTTTGAGTTGTATTTCCCTGGTGACTGATAATCTTATGTGTCTTTTCATGTGCTTATTACTATTTTTTTTAACACAGTGGGATTATATTAATATATGATGTGAGATTGGAGTCAATTAAAACCTTTTAAAGCTGAAATTCCTTTTACTGGGGCTTCCTGCTGGTCCTGTGGTTAAGGCTCCAAGCTTCCGCTGCAGGGGGCACAGGTCCGAACCCTGGTGGGGGACTGAGATCCCACATGCCGCGTGGCCAGAGGAGAATGCCTTTTGCGTTAAAGTCTGTGTACATCAGGCTTAATGAAAGAAAGGCCTTTTAACTTGCTTTTTGTCTGTCATAACTTGACTGAAGTTGGTCTCAAATTTTGTAAAATGAAAAGCCTTTCTCTTTTCATTATTATTACTTTCTCTTCTTAGAGGATAAAGTATCCTCAGAGAAAGTTGGATGCAAAAATTTGATCTATTTTTTTATTCACAAAAGCTGAAAGTGTAGGTTGAGTTTTCTTTTAAGGTAGAGATGTAAGTTTGTAGAGAGTAGGTTATTTCAATTTCTGCCGTTTTGTGCTTGAGAGAGATTAAAGAAAAAATTGAAATGACAAGCCACCTCTTCTAACTTTGCAACTTTATGCTTTCAGCAACTGAGCCTCTTCAGAGTCTGTGGGCTGGTCACGACTTTGCTCCTTACAAGTCGAAGTGGAATCCCCATCTTGTGGTCTCTTTGCAGTTTCTTTCAGTTCCACAGACTTTTATAAAATCAGTCATAGTGTAGACTTTTGATATACCAAAACGTATAAGACATGGTATTTGCCTTTAGATAGTGCAAATTTCAGAAGGAATAAATGATTTATTATATTCTTTTACTCAGCAGTTACTACTGAGAGACAAAGGTGATGCTGGTTGTGATGATGTTGGTGATGGTGATGAGTGTGGTGATGGTGGCGGTGGTGACGGGTGAATGGTAAGTGATGGTGGTGATGGTGGTGATGATGATAGTGATGGTGGTGATGGTGGTGGTGGTGGTGGTGATGGCGGTGGTAGTGATGGCGGTGGTGACGGGTGAATGGTAAGTGATGGTGGTGATGGTGGTGATGGTGGTGACGGTGGTGGTGGTGGTGTGTTGGGGATGGTGCTGATGGTGGTGGCAGTGGCTGCTGCCAACCTCCTTTGTTCCAGGAGCTTTCAGAAAACTTTCCTTTCTGAAGTTGATGCTCCTATCATCCCATTTTGCAGATCAGCAAACTGAAGCACAGAGATTATAAGCTGATCAGCGTCTTCAGCCTACTGACCATCAGAGCCAGGACTGACCCGGGCAGCCTCCTGTGTGTGCATGGCTTTCCTCTTTCATGGGAAAGGGGCAGGCAGCTGGAGGCTGGTGTCGGTAACTGCAAGCTGTCTAGGCTGCGTCCTCATGCTTCTGTCCCTTCCTCTGTGGGCCGTGTAGGGTAGGGTTCCTGGGGTCCTCCCCATCCATGGGCTTCCCTGGTAGCTCACTGGGTAAAGAATCCACCCGCCATGCAGGAGACCCCAGTTCGATTTCTGGGTCAAGAAGATCCTCTGGAGGAGGAGTAGGCTACCCACTCCAGTGTTTTGGGCTTCCCCTGTGGCTCAGCTGGTAAAGAATCCTCTGCAATGTAGGAGACCTCGGTTCGATCCCTGGGTTGGGAAGATCCCCTGGCGAAGGAATAGTCCACCCACTCCAGTATTCTGGCCTGGGGAATTCACGGACCGTATAGTCCATGGGGTTGCAAAGAGTTGGACACGAGTGAGCAACTCACATCTATCCACGCAGTGAAGTATTGCCTCCTGCCGCCTCGTGTTGGGAGGCCGTGCCTTCTCGGGGGATCAGGGCTCCGTGCTTCTCTGGAGGACAGGCCTGGGGGAGGGGCGGCTGGTCTGCACACCTATAGCTGGAGCTTGGTTGCAGTGAGCGTCATTCTTCTGACTGATGTGTACGTTTTCCATTAGAAGTTGCTTTTCCACTCAGTATAGTAGACGTGTGGCCTAAAGTGCTGGAGAATGATTTTTATCAGCGGTGGAGCAGCCCTGCCATTCTGTGTGATTCCGACTCTCTGGATTGAAGAGCCGTCTCGTTAGCAGCTCTGTGTTAGTATGAACGCTCCTTTCTTATCTTGCCCGTCAGAGACATGAACACAGCTTCTGAAAATGAGGCACCGGGGCGCTTTTGTTGAATCCACCAGCCAGCCCGCTGAGGCTCATTTTCCCTGCCAGGCGGGTCAGCATCAGCTCGCGCATCACCGAGGCCGCCCCGCCGGTCCAGCCTGTGGGATGGGGGCCCGCCCGGGCCGCTGTGTTCTGGGGGCCCTTGCCGGCAGAGCGTGTTCTGTCTAGAGGGAGAGCAGCCAGGAGACACGGTGCTTCTCCCTCGAGGCCGAGGGTGGCCGGGGGGCTGTGAGGAGCAGGGGGGCCCATGTCCCCGACACGCAGGCGCCTGGGATCGTCCTTGTCTGCCGCTCAGGCCCGCAGGCCTCGGACGCCTGTGGGATCGGACTGTCGGGATGGCCTTGGGGCTTGCGAGCAGCGCGGCGGGTGGGAGCAGGGGGAGAGCTGAATGCCGGAGCACAGGTGCCCCCTTATTGCGTTGTCCGGAAGAAGCCCCGAGAGGCGCACAGAAAGGGCCTTGGGGAGACAGGCGCTGGCCCCGCGGTGCCTTAGTGATTTCACAGGCAGTCTGGCTGTGGGCCGAGGGCTCTGCGTGCACGCAGTCAGCGCCCTGCGTGACACTGTCAGTGAGGCCGCGCCACCAAGGGTGAGCCTGGGGCCTCCCTCAGCCCCGTGAGCTCGGCCACCGGCCAGGTCGGGAGGTGCCTTCTGAGCCTGGAGCTGGGGATTCCTGCAGGGCCTTTGCTCCTTATGCTCTTAGGTTGGCAGGACGGTCCCCGGTGGGTCTGAGAGAGGGTTAAGGGCAGACACAGGCTTACAGGTGCCTCCTGCAGGTCATGGCCATCCTGGAGGCGGGCATTTAAATCTTGGCACACGTCCTGGCCTTTGGGAGGCGCACGCGCTGTTCACCGTTTGCACGTCGGACTGTTGCATTGCAGGACCGAGGTCTCTTCCTGTGTCCCCTGCATCGGACGCGCCCTCCCCTCTCCCCACTTCCCCCCGCCCTCCTCCTCCCCCTCCCAAGCCTCTGTTTCTCTCTCTCTCCGTCGGCGAGGTGCAGGTTCTCGGTCTCAGATGTGTACGGTGGACTGCGGACTCCGGACCAGGATGGGGCTGGAGGTCCTGACCCCAGCCGGGCCCCTGTCCTTTTGCGGCACGTGGCTCTCCTGGTGACTTGGCTCCTACCTTCCATTCTGTTGCTAATTTAGGGAACCGGTTACTGAGCTTTTTCTCTCAGCAGGGATGTGGGAAAATTACCAGGGCTTTTAGAGTCCTGCTCCCACCTGATAAACTTGCCTTTCAGCGCCAGCCGTGAATGAAGAAGGCTGGTCTTTGTACCTTTGCAAAAATGTGCTGTTCAGAGCCTCCGTGTTGTCTAGGAAACACACCTTTGGGGGCTTCAGGGTTGGAGGGCCAGGGTGTTGGAGACGGACGGGAAAAATCAGCACAGCCAAGCAAATAAAAACAGCTCATCGCGTACCCTCAGATAGAGCGTTTTAGGGGGGAGAGCAAACAAGAAATCAAAGCTCTTTCAGCAGAAAAGATTTTCATGTATGTGTTAGCCCCTAACTCGGCTACTGAGATGACGTCCGTACCTCCCCCTCTTTTGGCCAGTTCGACTTGGAGGCACGGGGCAGTTGGATCTGGGGGACTCTAAGGAACTGGCCAGAGTGCTCTGCATGCGGTCACGACTCCGTGGTTCCCCATTCTTGCTTCTGCCCTCCACAGCTCCCCCTGTGCTGCGCGGCCTGGGGCAGGGCCTCCTCCCCCGGACCACGGCCTGCCTTTGCCCATTTCCCGCTCACTGTGAGCCCCTAGCTCCTGGGCGTGTTAGCCGATAACTGCTCGTCTGAGTCTGTTTTGTGGCTGTGGTTTCTGCCCAGTGTGGTGAGGCCACAGAGGTGCCTCCTGTCTCTGGGCTTTTTCCCTGAGGGGCAGAAACGGCAGCTTCTCAAGAAGGAACAAGGGTGGTGGTTGACTTGGACCCATCCTGCTGCTCCAAGGCCCTGGGAGACCTGGGGATGCTACGCCTCTCCCCCTGGAGGCAGAGGCGTCTCGACACTGCCACATGAAAGCCACGGACACCAGGCAGAGCGTCCAGGAGGCGGTGGCAGCCACGCTGACTGATGCAGGCAGCCCCGCGTGCTGGGCCAGTGCTCAGCCGCACGCCCCTTTCCCCAGCAACGCATACGGCAGAGAGCAAAGAGCAGCTGAGGGCCTCTCGACGACAGTGAGAGAGGAGAGGGAAAAAGCGGGCTTAAAGCTCAACATTCAGAAAACTAAGAGCATGGCATCCAGTCCCATCACTTAATGGCAAATAGGTGGGGAAATAGTGGAAACAGTGACAGACTTTATTTTCTTGGGCTCCAAAATCACTGCAGATGGTGACTGCAGCCATGAAATTAAAAGACGCTTGCTCCTTGGAAGGAAAGCTATGACCAACCTAGACAGCATATTAAAAAGAAGAGACCTTACTTTGCCAACGAAGGTCTGTCTAGTCAGAGCTATGGTTTTTCCAGTAGTCATGTATGGATGTGAGAGTTGGATTATAAAGAAAGCTGAGTACTAAGAATTGATGCTTTTGAACTGTGGTGTTGGAGAAGACTCTTGAGAGTCCCTTGGACTGCAAGGAGATCCAACCAGTCCATCCTAAAGAAAATCAGTCCTGAATATTCATTGGAAGGACTGATGTTGACGTTGAAACTCCAGTCCTTTGGCCACCTGATGCGAAGAACTGATTCATTGGAAAAGACCTTGATGCTGGGAAAGATTGAGGGCAGGAGGAGAGGGGGACGACAGAGGATGAGATGGATTGAGGGCAGGAGGAGAGGGGGACGACAGAGGATGAGATGGTTGGATTCAGTGGACATGAGTTTGAGTAAGCTCCAGGAGTTGGCGGTGGACAGGGAGGCCTGGTGTGCTGCAGTCCATGGGGTTGCAAAGACTCGGACACGACTGAGCGACTAAACTGAACTGATGTATATATATATGTATGTGTACACACACACACACACACACACACACACCCATGCACACACTCACTGTACACACACAGCTGTGCCCATGTGCACAAACCCATGCACGCATCCATGCTCACATATGCATGCACACACTCACTGTGTACACAGACGCCTGCACACACGTGCACACGCCCGCGCGCACGCCCGCGCGCGTGTGTGCGGAGGCGGGGCAGTGCTTGGCCCCCTCCGCCCTCAGCCCCGCGTCCTGTCTCGGGTCCCCGTGTGCACATGGCTGTCCAGTGCCGCTCCTCTCAGGAGAGACTTCTGCTGGCTTGCGCCCCTTGTAAGTGTCCAGGGTATGCTATTGTTGTAAGAAGTGTGTGAGGCCGCATCCCTGCAGGCGGACACGAGCGTTTGTGGGTATCCGTGGGTAAAAGCAGCCTGCAGTGTCCAGCTCTCCGTCCACAGCCTTGGGCCTGCCTGCCCTGTGCTTCTCTGCCTTCAGCTTGCCCTCCGCAGAACAGAGGCTGTACTTGCAGCCTCCCGTCTCACTGGGAGGCTAATGATGGAGGGTGCGTATAGTGGCGTGAAGTCTTTGAAATAAAATCACCAAGTACATGTGCACTGTTATTACAGCTCTAATGGTATTTATATTTAAATCATTATGATTGCAATAATAATACACCATTTCTCCAATAAAACACAAAAACCACTCGAAAAGAACATTCTAAAATGATAGCATTTTCTGGGGCTGGTCAGCAGTGTCTAATTTGGGGCCTCTGCAGTTGGTTTTGTGACTCATGTATTATGTATTTGCAAAGAATAATCAAGGGTGTGCAGTATTGCCCAGGGCAGTGAGTATGGAAAATATGCCGCCGGAGCAGCTGTCCTGGAAGAGCACTTGCCACCTGGATCAGAGCAGTTGTGTCTCACGCAGGGTGGGGGCTGTCGCTGGCCTCGTGTGCTGGTTTCAAGCCCCTGAAGCTTGACTTTGTGCTAATGCGTCATCAGGGCCGAGTGCCTTTTGTCAGCTGTCCAGTTGCTGCAGAGATGTACAGTGGGCGAGCAGCTCAGTGGGAACTGAGGGTTTTTTTTTCCTTTCTTTCTTCAGATACATACAAAATTCATAAGTCTGATTTATAGCTGATGGAATTTGTGCTCCCCGAGCAGAAGGCTCAAAGGTGGAGCCCTGTTGGTGGGCAGTGCCTTGTCTTCCAGGCCCCCGGGCCCTCCAGCCCCAGTGGGCACACAGGTGGTCAGGCTGGGGCTGTGTCGTCCAGGGCACGGGGGCCAGCTGCGTCCGGCTCCTTCTGTCTCGCCAGACAGTTCGTTTAACTCGCTGGAGCTGGACCAGTTACTGCATTGAGAGTGAAGTCGGCTGGAGGCGGCCGTTCAGGGTCGGTTTTGGGATTAAGATGTGCTCTCTTGGGACTACCTGGCGGTCCGGTGGAGCAGACCTGGCCTTCCAAGGCGGGGGCGAGGGTGCGGTCCCTGGCCAGGGAGCTGCGTTCCCACATGCCTGGTGCGGGGTGGTGGTGTCCAGCGGCAGAGACAGCCAGAACGTGCCTGTGTCTGTCTGCAGCCACTCCTGCCTCTGGAGCCTTCTCCCTGGCTGGGCGCCCCCTTGCCGCCCCAGGTGCCCCCGCCTTCTGTTACACTGGGACATTTGTCCCAACTAGGGAAGCAATATTGACAGATGGTTATGACCTATGTTTAACTTTTCCTAACAGCTGTTTTCTGGTCCAGGACCCGTCCTGGTCACCACACGGCGTTCAGTCATCGTGTCCCATTGAGCTCCTCGTGGCTGTGACCTTCTCTCAGGTCTCCCTGGTTTTAATGACCTCGGCAGCTTGAGTACTTGCCAGGGTATTCTGTAGAATGTCCCTGGATTTGGGTTTGCCTGATGTTCTTGTCATCAGACTGGGGCTGTGGGTTTGGGAGGAAGAACAGGGGAGCACGATGCCTTGTCATCACTTCAGGTGCACGTGGTGGCTGCCCAGCCCAGGCGCGCCTGTCCCCCTGCTGGCCCGGCCCGGGTGCGTCCGTCCCCTTGGTTGCCTGGCCCAGGTGTGTCCGTCTCCTCTGCAGAGTTCCTCTTTTTCCATCTCCTTTCCATACGGTCCTCTTTGTTTGCTTTGTTTATTCTAAGAGATTTCTTTTTTAAATTTCACCGTTTGGCTGCACTGACTTTCATTACTGTGCGTGAGCATCTCTGGTCGCAGCGAGCCACAGCTACGTTCTAGCTGTGGAGCGTGGACTCCTCACTGTGTCGTCTCTTTCAGAGCACGGGCTCTGGGCTCAGGGCGCAGTGCCGAGGCCCAGGCTCAGGGCGCAGTGCCGAGGCCCAGGCTCAGGGCGCAGTGCCGAGGCTCAGGGCTCAGGGCGCAGTGTTGAGGCTCAGGCTATGGGCTCAGGGCGCAGTGCCGAGGCCCAGGCTCAGGGCTCAGGGCGCAGTGCCGAGGCCCAGGCTCTGGGCTCAGGGCGCAGTGCCGAGGCCCAGGCTCAGGGC
>SJYQ01007771.1:32353-78036 GCA_006410935.1 Redunca redunca
CGAGGCTCAGGGCTCAGGGTGCAGTGTCAAGGCTCAGGGCGCAGTGTCGAGGCCCAGGCTCTGGGCTCAGGGCTCAGTGCCGAGGCTCTGGGTTCCGGGCTCAGGGCGCAGTGCCGAGGCTCAGGGCTCAGGGTGCAGTGTCAAGGCTCAGGGCGCAGTGTCGAGGCCCAGGCTCTGGGCTCAGGGCTCAGTGCCGAGGCTCTGGGTTCCGGGCTCAGGGCGCAGTGTCGAGGCTCAGGGCTCAGGGCGCAGTGCCGAGGCCCAGGCTCAGGGCTCAGGGCGCAGTGTCGAGGCTCTGGGCTCAGGGCTCAGGGCGCAGTGTCAAGGCTCTGGGCTCAGGGCTCAGTGCTGAGGCTCCGGGCTCAGGGCGCAGTGCCGAGGCTCAGGGCTCAGGGTGCAGTGTCAAGGCTCAGGGCGCAGTGTCGAGGCCCAGGCTCTGGGCTCAGGGCTCAGTGCCGAGGCTCTGGGTTCCGGGCTCAGGGCGCAGTGTCGAGGCTCAGGGCTCAGGGTGCAGTGTCAAGGCTCAGGGCGCAGTGTCGAGGCCCAGGCTCTGGGCTCAGGGCTCAGTGCCGAGGCTCTGGGTTCCGGGCTCAGGGCGCAGTGTCGAGGCTCAGGGCTCAGGGCGCAGTGTCGAGGCTCAGGCTCTGGGCTCAGGGCTCAGTGTCGAGGCTCTGGGCTCAGGGCGCAGTGTCGTGGTGCACGGGCTTAGCTGCCCCATGATGTGTGGAATCTTCCCAGACCAGCAACTAGACCCGTGTTCCCTGCATGGGCAGGCAGATTCTTAACCACTGGACCACAGGGAGGCCCTGTCCTGTCTTCTTTGGAAGGAGGTCACAATGTGCCCAGAACTTAAGGGGTGGCAATTACGCCCGCCCTTCTTGAAGGCAGACCTCTACATAAATTAATTAGGATTCGTCTGCGTGGGAGATTTGTCTGCTTTTCCCACTTGTTAATTTATTCAGTCATTCACGTTGCTGTGGCTATGGGGATATTTACTTTACATTTTGGGTTATAGTCCAGTAGCCCTAGATTATCTTTCGTTCTAAAAGTTCCAGCTCTGGCCACTGGGTGCTTTTAGTTGGCACCTGGGTCCCTCTGACGTACTCCGGTGGGTGTGTGTGTGTGTGTGTGTGTGTGTGTGTGTGTGTGTGTTCCATTTCTCTAGGGAGCCCAGTTGATTGGAGAATGGTTTTATAAATAGAAACCAAGATCTTCATGACTGGTGTGCTCTGGTCAATTACCTTTTAAAGAAATTATAAACCAGGGAAAGCACCATTCGCGTTCGCCTTCACGCGCCGTGGCCGGTTCCCTCTTCTCTGGTTGGTCTCTGTCTCTCCCCCTTGTAGCGTATTCTTCCTGCCGGAGGAACTGTCTTCGGTGCTTTCCGTAGGGCAGCTCTTTCTCGCGTTGGCCTCGAGGAGCGCTTGTCTGGCCTTACGGCAGGTGTCTCCACCAAGGCTGGAAGTCCGGGCTGTGGCTCTTCTCCCAGCGCCTCAGCAACGTCCCGGTGCTGCCTTTTGGCTTGCCTCATCTGTGCAGGAGGTCTGCTTCAGTGACTATTTTTGTTCCACTTCTTAGGATTCTGTGGAATCCTCTGGAAGCTAACCCGGCGCATCGTCCTAGTATGAAGTCAGTGGGCTTCCTCCTCGGTGCGGCCTTGCTGGCTCCCCCTCTCCAGCGGGACGCTCGCTGCCCGCCTCCCCGTCCGTTCGGGCCTGGGGCAGGCTGGCCGGGCGGCCTGCAGCCGGTGTCTCGGGCACCCCTTCGGTGCCTTTGTGTGGGGTGCCACTCCGGGGCTTTCCAGCCTTCGCCTTATCAGAGAAGACCATCACTGACACAGACCTCTACACAGCTGGCTGACTACTGAGGTCACAGAGCTGTTCCGGGGAGAACAGGTGCGAGCGAGCGCCTTCCGTGGACAGCAGGCCCCCGGGCGTGCAGTGGGTCCCCAGCCTTGCTGAGCACCATCCCCGCACCCGTGGCTCTGACCCCGTGAGAGCGGGGCCCCGTGCAGACGGGTGACGTGCTGTCGTGCGCAGCCTGGCGCAGCGTTGCTGACGGGAAGACCCCAGAGTCCCGCCTGTCCTTCGTGCCGCCCCTCAGTGTCCCGCCCCCTGAGGCGCAGCTGTGTCCCCTCTCTGCGTCCACTGCAGCCAAGCTGGGCGCCCGGGGCCGGCGCTTGGGACCCTTAGCTGGTGTCGGAGGAGAGGCCAGAGCTCACAGCAGCCGGACCCAGCCAGGCAGTCCTGTCTGCATTCAGCTGCTGGTTTGGACCAGGTGAAATGGGTCATCTGCCCATTTGGGATCTAGTTGAAAATAATGCCAGGCAGTTACATACAGTGATTTCTTAACATCTTCGGCCCAAATCAGCAAAACGCTTCAGAATGCTGTATCCGACTGAAATGGAAACGACAGTGAAGGATAAGCAGACGCTGCTGGAATATCCCGGGGAGGGGGCTTTTCCTCTTCAGCCCGGGGACGATGGGGTTACCTGTGTAGTGTTCTATTGAACCACAAAATGTTATTTATAACCTGTGTCAGGAGCAATTAAACTGATTGATGATTAAGAAAGTTTAATAGTTGAATAATAAGATGCAGTTCTTGACAGCTATTTTTTCTCATTTTGGAAGCATATTTTATGAGTCTAATAACAGCGTGAAGGATGGGCCTCAGAGTATGTTGTGGTGTAATTATATGGTGGTGATAGAGTATTCACTCTGGTGTTACATGGTATGTTACTTATAAAAAATTAAAATACCAATTACAGTTTTTTGATTTATTATTGAAGCGGTTGGTTAATTTTGAGTCACCCCACGCAGGGTTAATTAGTACATATTGATATATTTGATTAAAAATACACTACTGTTGAATTGGATAAGAAAGGCCAAGCAAAATAAATTATTCTCTAGCCACCCCAGAACAGTATCCTGATTTTAGTTACCTTTTATCCTTACATGAAAAGGTGGCCTCAGGTTGACCGGAAATGTTTGCTTTGTTCGGCGGTGCCGTGAGCATTCCGTGCCCGCAGAAGTGGTGTTTATGTTCCCACAACAACCTCTTCTCCGCTCCTCCGTGCCTTTCCTTGCTTGTGGGGTTTTTGTGACAGTGTTTATCTTTGTGAACCATTTCTTATGTCTGTGAATAGCAAACATACAGTTAAAAAAAGTCTTTCTGGAAATCAGGAGGAATGTTGCAAAATGCTACCACAAATGAATAATACACTAAAAAAAAAACAAACCGAAGTCTAGCATCACTGTAATGAAAATGCAAATCAGACCAATAATGCAGTTCTATTTTTGTCTATCAAATTAGCCACGATTAAAGAAGATAATGCTCAGTGCTTTTGAGGTGTGATGAGACTGACACCCCGTCATCTCTGAGTCCCGAAAGGCTCGGGCGCCTCCTTGTCTGGAGGAGGCAGGAGAAGGCACGAAGACAGGGCTGGGGATTCGTTGTTGAGGCCTTTGTCCTTGCAGAGGCGCCAGACAAACCCACAGGTCCAGCCATAGAGGACCACAGGCCAGTGGTGGTGCGCGATTTCCATGCATTTTCAGTGCGTGAGAATGACCAGAGCATGCACAAACGCAGTGGGACCTCGAACTCCACCTCCAGCCTCAATTGGCTGGTTTCTTAAAGACCGTGCGTGTGTAGGAGCGTTATGGGCCAAATCGTGATGCAGTGAACCACACCACGATGTCAGCTGAAGCTGCATCGTGCGTTTCCGGGCACTTTTCTTTATATACGTTCTGTATCCCTCAGAACACACACCATTATTTGCAAGAATCGTGTATCGTAATAAATGTGCTGTTAGCAAGACCGCTTCCCTGGCATAGCCAGACAGAAGACCCTCTCTTGGGTCAGCGTGCCACCCTTCAGTTGGTGGGGTTGCCCTGGGTGTGTCTGATGTCTGGTCCAGCCCTAAGGTGGTGAGGCTGGGCAGGCAGGTGGGAGCTGCCCTCCGCATCTAGGCAAGTGTTGTGTTGGCGAGGCCATGTGTGCCCCTGGGGCAGGGAGAGTGGAGGCCTCTGGGCTCTGGCAGGAGCGTCTCCTGTCACTCACACGTGAGGGCTCCCGTGGGAAGATGTCACCGTTCTCCGGGACCTCAGATTTAGGTCCTCTCTGCCACTGGCGAGGAGCAGGAGTGGCCCGGATTAGGTTCTGAAGGATGGGGAGTCAGGCAGGCGGTGGAGGGAGGTGCAGAGGTGGGCACCCAGCGCAGGGCAGGCTGCGGGCGGACGGGGAGGTCCGGCCGGGTGCTTGGTGGAGGCCCTGCTCCGGAGTCCACAGGGGCCTGGAGTCAGCTGGGGCCTTTGTCTTCATCGAGCTGTCGCCCAGTCTGCACGCTGGGGCCTGGGGCCTGGGGTCCGGTGGAAACGCCCCCCTCCACCTGGGCCCTGACAGTGCAGACCAGCAACGGGCAGCAGGTGGAGCTGAGCAGCTCCGTGAACGCAGATCCGCCAGGGCTGAGGGTGAGCTCTGCGGGGATCCAGCCCCCGAGGGACTGTCCCACAGGAGGGCGCGCCCTGGAGAGGGTGAGGGAGGGACAGGAGCTTTGCCGGGCCTACAACCCCCTCCCCGACCCGCTGTTGCCTGGAGACGAGCCTGCTCCCCAGCCCCCACCAGCCCTGAGCAGTGCCCAGGGTGTAGAAGGGGCCCTGGAGGGGGATGGGTGGTGGGCGGGAGAGCCAGGGCCCCCCGACTGTGGCAGACACCCCTCAGTACCCTGCACGTCTCCTGCCTTTGTCCAGGCTGGGGGCAGTGTCCTCAGCAGTAGCGGCTGCCCCTGGAGGCGGGTGACGGCACCGTGGTGGCAGGGCTCCCAGCCCGGGGGCCCCTTCTTGTACCTGCTCTCCAGAGTGCTGGCGGCCTCCTGGGGGCGTGTCGGCCCAGAGGCACCGATACCTGGGATACCTGGCCCGGGCCCTTCTGGTTCTCCTTGTGGCTGGCACCTGGCAGCTAGCTGTCCTGTTCCCAGGGCTGTGCCAGCCCTGTCCCCCGAGTCCCCTCTCAGCGCTCTCCTCGTTCCGAGGTCCCCTGCAGCCAGCACTGTAAGCCCGCTCATCCCTGGCTGCTTGCTCCTGCCTTTCCCTGGGGGCAGGCCAGGGGCTGTCTGTGGGCCGGCGGAGGACCCCCCCACCTTGGGTGACATTCTTGTTGGACAGCCGTGCCTTGTGGACACTTTGAGCTGTTGAGACGTGTGCTTTCAGAAGCCCTCCTCCGCCACCCAGCCCCTGTCCGCAGGGCCCCCGGCGAGGGTGAGGACCAGCTCCGTGTGGGCAGCTGGGGCCTCCCCACCCCCAGCCCGCCAGGCCCTTCTCCCTCTGGGTTCCGGGGCGGCAGCGGGCTTGGCCACTCCTCAGGACCGATGATGTCTCATCTTTGCTTTGTCCGAGGACATACTGATCTTGGGGGAGTTTCTGGAAGCAAGGCCCTCACTCCTGGCTGCAGCCTGTAGTTCGAGGCTGGGATGAAGCTCCCCGGGCGTCCGAGCTCCTAAACAGCGTGCCTCCTCTTAACCACACTTATCCTCACCTGAGCTCGTGGGCGGTGGCAGTTTAACTACACCCTGACCGGCCTCGTGTGTGAGACACAGGGGAGCCCCTGTTTAGAAATCTGTTTTCTTGGCATCTTTTTGATACTGGGCTCGAGGACCCTCAAGCCAGCCTACAGTGAGCAGGCCCCGTGGTCAGCACCAGGCACACACATCTGAAGACAAGAGAAGGGCCGGTCTCCAGCTAAGAGAACAGATTTCCTCAAAGCACAAAACAGAAACCTTTGCCCAGGACTCCGGGCATGGAGAGTTCAGTGGCACTCCTGGAGAATGACCCACGGAACAATCAGGCTGCTGAGGCTTTGCTCTGACAAACCCTCCTCCGTTCATTTTCTCTGCAAATACTGTTAGTTGGCTGGTGTTGGGTCTTCTTTGTTCCAGGCAGCTTTAGCTTTGCGTTGAGTCTCTTAACTGCCCTTGAGTAAACACATTCATGGTACCAACACATTAAAATAGTCTAACTTTTTAAAAACAAGTGAAGAATTTCAGATAAACGTAGGAAATGGAGGTCAAGTATCATCTAAGTGTTTCTGAAGTTTTGCTCCCATGCTCAGCTGGTAAAAAATCAGCCTGCAGTGCGGGAGACCCGGGCTCCACCCCTGGGTCGGGGAGATCCCCTGGAGAAGGAAATGGCAGCCCACTCCAGTGTTCTTGCCTGGAGAGTCCCGTGGACTGGGTAGCCGGGCGGGCTGCAGTTCTCGGGGCCGCACAGAGCTGGACACGATTGACTGCCACTTCACTTCAAGTTGAGTGATGGCTGTGGACTCACACTTGGGTTCCACCACGACCAGCACCCAAGGCCACCGGCGCCTGCAGATGGCAATGCGTTTCTGTGTGAGTTTACATCCGTGGAACACTGAGCTTTTCCAGCGGCTCGGATGCTTTCAGGCCCATCCTCAGCACTTACGGGAGCAGCCTGGCTCTGGGTGGCGTGTTCTGTGTTCGTGAGACCAACCGAGAGGCTGCGACAGCTTGCAGTCACAGTGACCGTATAGCTCCCGTTTTCTGCGTGGCTCACAGGGTCCCAGGCCCGCACCCCTAATTCTGCGTTTTGTAATCCCAGCACAAACACGGCAGAGGAGCGACTCCATCGTTTCTTCAGGCAGTTGGGTGGATAGAGGCTGGAGAGAAGGTCAGCATAGCCCCTCCTTCAGGGACCTCTCACCCGCCTCCCCGGACAGGGGGCCCAGGCCTTGTTCAGGGGCCTCCCCCGCAGCCCATGGACAGGCTGAATCCTCATGAAGCCCAGGCACTGGAGGGAGGGCAGAGCCCGTGCTGTGCCCTCCTTGTTGCAGAGGGGACCCCATGCAGGCACAGGCCGCCAGCCCGCTGGTCTGGGGAGCGTGTGTGTGTCTGTATGTGTTCATTTTGACAGATTCATCTGGGGTGCTGTGATTTGGCTTCCTTAGTTTCTATGTGTTTCCTCGGGGCAACTGGGATCCCACAGGTGCGGTGAGCTGGGCCAGTTGGTTCCTGTCCCGTCTGCTGGGAGGCCTGACCTCTGCCCCCGAGAGCTGTGCTTAGCAGGAGACCAGGGGTCTGAAATCCCAACCTGGAGAGCCGTGGGGGTGAGCACCTACCTCCGCCCCATGCCTCAGGGCTGCGCTGATAACTCAGTGAGTCCGAAATGGGCTTAAGGAGCGGCCGCGAAAACGAGAAACCTCACCAGAATGTAAAACTGCAAATTGAACCTCATTTTACTGAGCTGTGAGCTTTCCCAGAGGTGGAAAGAAGGAGCCGCTGATGAGAGATGGTGGGGCTACAGTCTTGGGCGTCCTGGCTATGGTGTAAATTCCAAATGCTCCTTCAAAATATTTTAGAAAGGTTTGCCAGGAGCCCTGAAAACGTACTTATTCTTCACCTGCCAGTTTCATCTGAGATGCTTGTCGTAAGCAAACGATCCTCAACATGGATCAGACCCCTTGTGCAAGAAAGATGTCCACGGATGCGTTCCTGACAGTGGAGAAGTCTTCAGATGACGTTGCAGCCCCGGGCAGCGAGGTGGTTACGGAGCTGGGAGAGCACCAGGCCCGGCCTGTTAACCAGCGTCCTGAAAGATGGCTTCAGAGGGCACGTGATAGAGTGGAAAACCCTCGCCACCAAGGCCAGCTTTCAGCAGGATGCACGTTCATATTTATAATGCAACCATTGCCACAGAAAAAGCTGAGGGAAAACTCCACGTAGAAAAAAACGGGTGAACTGGAATGCTGGAATACTTAGTGGCCTGGTTGCATTTCAGATGACAGCTAATTTGTGGCTATCTCGCCCTTTATTTAAAGGTGTGAGTTCGTCAGCTTTTCTTCTGTGACTGGGGAGTGAAGTGATGGGGGCGGGATTGTGTCCCTTGAGGACCCGTGTCTGCGTCGGCTTCTCCTCTTGGCCCCCAGGCGCGCAGGGCGATGGCCGCGTGGTGGCTTGGGTGACTCTGCTGACGAAGTTGATCATTCCCCGGGCCCAGGCTCCGCCCTGGACAGGCCGTGAGACCCTCGGGCTGGTCTGGGGGCCCAGCGAGGCCGTCCCTGCGCCCTCGTCGTGGGCATGGGCTCAGAGCAGGCGTGGAGCCCCCTCAGTCCACCTGAGGGCTCTTGGGAGGAGCTTGCGGTTGCCCCTGCCCTCCCTGTGCTCTGGTCTCGGGTCTGCCAGGAGTTGGTGTGCTTCTGTAGGGCGTGGACGGTCCACCTGGGACGTGGGAGCTGTGACCCGGGGGTGGGACACGGCGTGGACGGTCCTCCTGGGACGCGGGAGCTGCGGGCCGAGTGTGGGACACCGCGTGGACGGTCCACCTGGGACACGGGAGCTGTGACCCGAGGGTGGGACACGGCGTGGACGGTCCACCTGGGACACGGGAGCTGCGGGCCGAGGGTGGGACACGGCGTGGACGGTCCACCTGGGACACGGGAGCTGCGGGCCGAGGGTGGGACATGGCGTGGACGGTCCACCTGGGACGCGGGAGCTGCGGGCCGAGTGTGGGACATGGCATGGACGGTCCACCTGGGACACGGGAGCTGCGGGCCGAGGGTGGGACACGGCGTGGGCGGTCCACCTGGGACACGGGAGCTGCGGGCCGAGTGTGGCACACGGCGTGGACGGTCCACCTGGGACACGGGAGCTGTGAACTGAGGGTGGGACACGGCGTGGACGGTCCACCTGGGATGCGGGAGCTGCGGGCCGAGTGTGGGACTGCCTCTCTGTGGTGTGGGGGCTCCCGCCACCCCATCAGTGGCCACTGTCGTTCTGTGCTGGCCGTGCAGGAAGGCGGGGCCACCACCTGCAGCACCCTTCTGCCCCTGAATGCTTCTACAGGTGGGGATGGAGAACAGGTGTGCTGCTTGCAAGATAAATGCCTGTCACGAATTAGAAGAGGTTCACTTGTGGGACTTGCCTGCAGTCAGGCCTTCTGAGGACCTTCTCGACACCCAGAGGCTGACTCCCCTCCCAGACTGCGGGGACCCGAAGCATTTGCTGGGCTGTGAGCCGGGAGGCCACCTGACCAGCAGGAGTGAGAGGCCCCATATTTTAAAGGAGGCCCAAGGGCTCTTGTCGAGGGAAAATTTCCCCTTACCGACAAACTGGAGAACCACACAATGGATTAGGTTGTTTTGCACAGAGGTGTGCTGAAACAGTGTGGGACAAACTGGAGAGCCACGCAGTGGATTAGGTTGTTTTGCACAGAGGTGTGCTGAAACAGTGTGGGGAGGAAGCCATTCAGCCTCGTTGTCGTTCAGTTGCTCGGTTGTGTCCAACTTGTCGCGACCCCGTGGGCTGCAGCACTCCGGGCCTCCCTGCCCTCCGCTGTCTCCCGGAGTTGCTCAGATCATGCCTGTCAGGTGGGGCTGCTGGCTCTTCTGATGGCCTCCGACCCCAGCAGCCAAGGTGCTCACAGTGTGACTTCCTGAAGGGCACGTCTGGGCTCTCGCTGTGGCCTCGGTAATCGTGTGGAACAGCGCCGGGTTCATCCTGACCTGGGCCCGGGCTGCCCCGCCTGTTCTCGTGGAGTTGGGATGTCGGGGCCTGGGCGGGGAAGCCCAGCTCCTCCGGCAGACCCCAGCGAGGCGGGACGGGGCCGCGGGCCCGCTCAGCCCTGCCTCCTGCCTGGGCTCTGCAGAGCTCCGTGGGCGCTCGTGGCCCCTGACCCGCTGTGTCCGAGCCTGTGCGTCCTTCCCTGAGCAGACCTGCACTGTGTGTGCTCAGCGTGGGTCTGTTTCTCTTCATCTGTACCTGTGGTGCGTACTTTAAACTTTGAAGTGTTACCATTTTATGTTGATTAAATCGGTTATGTCTATTTGAATTTATCGATAGCTGGTGCCGCTGATCGTTTCCTTATGTTTGACTGTTTCGTAAGCATCCTTCTCGGGTGTCTTGCTCACTCTCGCCGGGCTCGCCCTGTGTCTTTCTTGCTGGGAAGCAGGTCTTCGTAGCTTGCTTGGTGTCACTCCTTGGCCTGTACCGTGTTGCAGATGTCTATCCAGTTTGTTTTACTTTCCCAGTTTTTCTCTTACGACCATTTTATATTTGACTGCGGTGATCTAGACCGGGTTTCCCTTTTGTGCTGGGCTTTTCCCTGGGAGGGTCTTTCTCTGAGCTGAGAAGTCAGAATTCCAGCATCATGCTGGGGGAAGTGCCTCTGCACGCCCCTCTGGGGGCGACTTTCTGCCCCAGTGCCGCACCCCAAGCTTTCCTCCAGCCCCTCTGAGTGCGGTCCACCCAGACCCTCGGGAACAAGGAGGGTCTCCTGTTGGTCAGCCTTTTCTTTCCATCTGGCTGCATTAGTGATGATTTGAGTGAGCGAGCATTTTGCTGATTGATTTAAAGACCCGTTTATCCTTTGAGGAATTATTTTTGACTTAATCAGATAACGGGGGTAAATCGAGTGGATTGATTTATGATCAGTTTGTCTTTATCAGATGATCGTGACTCCAGAAACCTCATTCTCTATTTAAATGACTGCTGTCCTCCTCCTGAAGGACGAGCCTGTCTACAGAATCTGCTTCGAGACGCGCGGTCAGAAAGGTCTTAACCCGAAGTCCTCCACTCCTTTCCTCGTTGGAGTAACGAGGGGCTTGAGCCCTTTAATGCAGTGAGGAGTTGCGGGAGGTTCCGTCCTGTGAGCCTGACGAGCGGTCCGGGCACTGGTGCGTCTCAGATGACCGGCGTGGGTTTCATGATCTGTGTGCCCCTCGGAAGGCCGCGTGCGCCCTGCTTCTGATTCTTGAGCGAGGGGGACGGCAGGAGCCGAAGGGGGCCTGGTCTCCTGGGAGGGGTGGGTGCTGGGGAGCTGTTTTCCTGTTTTCCTGGTGTGCCCATGATTCTCAAAGGCGAGGTCAGCACCTGCTGCAGTCTTTCAGGGTGCCTCCGGGTCAGAGGAGCTTGGCCTTCTGTTCAGGGAGCCCTGGGCCTCTGCGGGAAGGAGGCCGTTGGAGCAGGTCGCACGTGGCCTCACTTGGAAGAACGCTTTCTTCGGTGTGAATGAGCCCTCCTCCGCTGACTTGTTGGCGCTGCCACTCGTGGAAGCAAGTCACTGCTCGTTGCTCCGTCTCTGAGTCGTGTCCGGCTCTTGGCACTCCCGTGGTCTGCAGCGCACCAGGCCTCCCTGTCCATCTCCAGCTCCCGGGGCTCGCTCAGACTCATGCCCGTTGGGTCGCTGATGCCATCCAACCACCTCGTCCGCTGTCGTCCCCTTCTCCTGCCCTCAGTCTTTCCCAGAATCAGGGTCTCTTCCAGTGAGTTGGCTCTTTGCGTCACGTGGCCACAGTGTTGAAGCTTAAGTTCAGTGATAAGCTGGCTATCTCCTTTGGCCAGGGACTTCGGGTAAAATCTTTTCTCGCACTTCACAGAGCGTGCTGGCGTAACACGCACTGTGCTGTGCGCCGAGTTGTCGGTGGAGCGCCTCCTCCTTCCTGGGCTGTGGGTCTCTGGCAGCAGGCCATCAGGCACTTGGTAGGGGGTTTGGGGGTGTCTGCTGTGTGTGAGTGGAGGGGCTGGGGACACGGAGAGTGAGGTGGGCACAGCCCTGCTCTCGGAGCTCTCAGAGCAGTGAGGGGACACGCAGGTGCAGCCGTGGGGAGGGACGCAGCTGGTGACACGTGCTGTAGAAATGTAGCCGGGCGGGCTGCGACCCGGCCTGCCCTGTCCTCTGCAGGAGATGGCAGTGTCTGGCGTCTCGCAGCGTGGAGCTGACGTGTTCCCTGGCAGTGACTTCACTGGTGGGGGCTGTCGTGGAGCCTAGATGCTCAGGTGGCGGTGGCGGCTCACAGGCTCTGGTTGGGAGCGTCTCTTCCACCCACAGCACTGTCCTCCACCAGATCCCTGCTCCCCTGCCCTGTGCCTGCTGACTCCAGGGCACCGATGTCTCCACGGCCCCCCTTCCCGCTAAGGAAGGCCAGCTCAGGGCCGGGTGCCCTGGAGCCTCAGGACCTCTGGCCCGGCCTGGCTGTGTGGACGTCCACGCAGCTGCTGGGCTCTTACCCCAGGCCCTCCCTCGTGTGGCCTCTCTCCCATTCCCCTGTGCCCTGCCTGTCGTCCTCCCAGGCCCAGGTCAGATGCCACGTCGCCCCCTCCCGCATCCCCCCGAGGGCCCTCCGTCTCCTCTGAACCGGGAGTGTCTGAGCCCCGTCCCCGCTCAGTCTGCATGCGGCAGTTTCTTTGTTCGCAGACACGGTGGTGTGCAGCGCACCCCCCAGAGATGAATCAGGTCAATGAAGAAGATCAATAAACAGAGAGCGACTGAATCTGTGAGTGGGTGAATGAGCGTGTGCCCGGTCCCCGCCTCCTCCGAGCTCTGCAGGTGGTTCTGTTTCATCTTTACCTTTTTCCTGGCCCCACGTTTTCTTGCACAAACAAGTGCTCAATATGAGTTAAGAGAATCAATCAGTATCTCCACCAATGGCAATTCCTTTACCAAAACCTCTACTCACAGCATTATGGGGGGAAAAAAAAATCAAAGAGCCCATCAAGCCAAAAGAGTGCTGTGAGATTAAACAGTTCTTTTTATCAAAACGACATTATAAAAACAAGAGTCACCAAGGATACCGAAGTTTCCCTTCACGCTTGATCTCAGTCCCCACACCAACCTTGTCCTTTCCCCAAGTGTTCCCAGAGGCCTTGCCCCTGGGGTCAGATACTGTGTTTTTCTAGGAAGAGACCTGCAGCCGCCTGCCCACTGCCCACCCCCGCCGTGTCCTGTCCCCCAGAGCCGTGCCTTCTGCTAGGACTGCGGCTCTGCGAGGCTGGAGACCCGTGACGGGGGTGTGCAGGGGCGCGAGGGGATGGGAACAGAGCCCCGCTGGTGGTGAGAGGCGGATCCTTGTCATCAGGGTCCCTGTCAGGGCCAGGGAGTGGATAGTTCGACGTGGCCAAATGGTGTCAGCCTGCCTGACCCCAAGGGAGCTTGTCATCCTCGTTTTGTCCTTGACCCGTGGTCCTCGTCTGCCCACGGCCGAGGGCTGCGGGTCTTCAATCCCGTCGCAGAATTGGAAACTCTTGACGGCCTGTAAGCTGTAACCTTGAGCTGCTTTTATATTACTTATGTTAGAATTAAGCATTCCTACCGCTCAGCCAGTCTGATCATGACGTTCATCATTTGTGCCGGGCCAAGGAGTTTTCGTGAATTTATGGTCTTGAGACGCCTCTCTCGCCAAAGCAGGACTTTTCCCCTACATTGGAGCCCAAACCTGTGTAATTAAGTGCCGGCGTCTCCATCACCAGAGTGTCAGCGTTTCAAATTTAAACCTCCCAGGTCGAGGGATGCGGAAGATTAGACCGCAGAGTGGCTCCAGCCTGCTGATAGAGAAGGGGGTGTTGCTGATTGCCAGTTAAGCTCCCGACTACGTGAAGAGGCTCATCGCAGGCAGGGCTCGAGCGCGGTGGGTGGTGGACGTGGTCATAACGGCCGCGTTGGCCCCTTCGCTGCCCTCGCTGGTCCCCAGCAGGCCCGGCTCTCCTCCTGAAGCTTGTGGTGCGGGAGGCCGCCTCCAGCCTGCTTAGTGGTCCGAGTCCTGGGATCCGCGAGCGTCCTGGCGGTGTTTAACTGTGAGCCGTGTCCCCTTTCTGGTTGGCAGGCCACCCTGTTGCGTTGACCTCGTGGGGAAGCCCACTGTGAGCTCCCTGGCCCCATCCCTGTGAGTGAGGCTCCAGCCTGTGTCCCCAGCCTTGCCCACGCCGGGGTCTCCTGGGGGCAGAGGGAGGCCGCAGCTCGGGGAGCTTATGCGGGGACCAGCTCTCCTGCCGTCCGATGGAGGAGAGGACGGGGCTGCTGTTCTGCAGGAAGCCCTGCCTCTCCCGAGTTGTTGCCATGCCAGGAGGCCAGCGACCAGGGCTCTTCCCTCTTGTCTGTGTGGAGTCAGAGGCCCCGGCCCCCTCGCCTGGCCCAGTGCGGCCACGACGCCCAGCAGATGAGCCCCAACTCCGGCTCTGCTCTGCCCGGTGCCTTCCCTGCCCGCGGGCCCCGCGTCCGCCAGGTGGAGTGTTCTCCCTGGCGGGCGTCTTCCCGTGAAACGGACCCCGGCACAGAGGACACGCTGTGGGAACGCACGAGAAACCCTCCGTCCGCCTGTGTGTCCGTCTGTCTGTCGGTGGCTGTCGTGACGGCCTCCTCGTCATGGTGTCCCAGGACTTTGAGCTCCTCACCCTGCCTGTTCTTTTCCCACTCACCTTCTCTCTTCTGGACACGGAAATGCGCACAGGAGAGTCCTGCTCTGTATTTACCCAAGACGGGTTTTTGGATGTGTCAAAGCAGCCCTTATATCCCTGTGTGGTTTTCTCCGTACAAGGCCCCGTCTCTTCCATTTTTCTAACCGTTTCCTGTGTCTGGCGGAGGATGGCTGGTGCCCCCCGCCAAAAGCCAGCGGATCCCCTCACACTAATCCTTCTGACCCCCAAACACCCCGGAAGCCTCTCACGATTTGCAAGGGCGGGACCCCCACCGTGGGGAGCTTTCGCTTCAGGGCTGTGTGTCTGTGGAAAGGCAAACTTTTAGTTAACCTCTCCCAGGGGCTTAAACCGCACCCCCACCCCGCCCCACCGCTGAATAACTGCATCGTGAAAACAGATGCTGTCTTCTTACTCTGCACCTTTCCGTGGGAAACAGAGAGTGGTGGGTTCCTGCCCCCCAGTCACACGCGGGGCCTCCTGGGTTCTCTGCGGTGCCGTCTAAGCCATGTTCTCGTGTCGTGTCTGACCTGCAGTTCTGGAGTTTTCCGTATGAATGGAGCTGTTGATAAAGATTGGGGTTGTTTTTCAAATTGCTTTTTAAACAATCAGACGGCCAGACAGCATTTTCAAAAATTTATGCAAACCCGCTCCTAAAGCTTTTCTGTGGTCTAAGGTGGCAAGCGAGATTATTTTTATTAAGCGTCTGTCTGCCCTGTTGTTCGCCTCCGTGTTCGCTGCGGTCCACTCGGGCCTGCGGGTCTCCCGCCCAGGACCGTGGCGTCGGCGCCGTTGCCGCCTCCCTGGCGTTGGCCTGGGCACTTGCCCCCGGCGCTCTCAGGGCCCCGTGGGGTTGGAGATCTTTCCCCAGCTTGGTGTCCCCGGGATACAGGCCTGGCCCTGAAGCGAGGTGTGCGGACAAGCTGGGGAGGAGAGCTGGGTGCAGCTTTGAGACCGCGTTGCTCACGCCGGCATTAATGTCCATTTGTGATTAAAAGACAAAAGTAAGACGTGGAATCTAGTCTGGGTTTTGATGAACCGTTCGGTTTACATTCTGTCATTTTAAGTAGCGTGTGTCATAAACGCCATTTTACGGAGTCCACCATGGCCCTGAGCGTCCTGGCTCCCGGGGCGGTGGGAGGGGTCAGCCCTGTCTGGAGTTGGGCAGGCTGTGTGGCCCCCCCCCATCCTGGGGGCCCCGAGCCCCTCCCTCCCCTCGCCTGCAGCGTCTTCACAGGCTGGGTCAGGGTGTCCACACGGCCCAGGTCCGGGGCGGCCCCGGGAGCCACTGCTCGGACACGCCTGCCGTCGGGTGGCTGTGCAGGCCTTGCGCCCGCCTGCGCCAGCTGGGCGCCTGCTCTCCTGCCCCTGTGGGTCCATCAGCCCTGCCCGTTGGGCCCTGCCTCTCCCCTGTGAGTTCATCAGCTCTGCCCTTTGGGTCCTGCCTCTTCCCCTGAACCTGGGCTGGTGGCCGGGACGCCTCACCTCCGTGTCCCGTCTCCTTGGCCTCGGCCGCTCTGCCATCACCGAGCCCTGCTGACCTGAGTTGCAGACCCCTTGCCCCCTGCCCCGCCTCCCCGCGGAGCGTCAGAGCAGCGGGCAAGCTCTGGGGCAGGTGCGCACCCGGGGCCAGGGTCTTGGCCCCGAGAGCTGGCGCCCGCCCGGCGTGAGCGCGCCAGGGCCCGTACGCGGCCTCCGCCAGCAGGGCCTTGCTGCGCCTGCTTTTCTGTCGGCGCCTGGTCCAGCCGCCCCCGGCACTGCCAGTGCCCCCGTGGCCCCCGCCAGGGCAGCCGCCGTGGTTTCTGCTCTGTCCCTCGACTCTGACTGCAGTCCCAGCCCCGAGCTTCTGGAAGGTTCTCCGCTGTTCCCAGTGCTCTGCCGTGTTGGGGGCCCCTTCTCTGGCAGGGGGGTATTTATCTCATTCTGACAGCAGGGGTCATTCCGATTCTCCCGACCTGCAGAAGACAGATTGGCGTGGGGGCTGTCTGAGTTAAATGCCAGTACTTCGTTACGTCGGAGAGGAACAAATGGCCTGTCTCCGGGAGTGACGCCTGGCAGAGGTCGCCGACATTTCCTGGGATCAAATAATAGGCCCACTAAACAGACCGAGAACATTCGCCGAGGCGCCCACCTGCCTCCCACAGGTGCCCGCTCCCCGCCGTCCTGGCCTGGGCGACCCCGCCTCCTCTGTGACCCAGAGAGGGCTGAGGCCCTGTAGCTCAGTGGTCTGGAGACCCTTGAAAGCGAGGACATGGAGGAAAGACACTCCCAAGGAGCCCTCGGGCTGCTGTAGACCCCACGCCCTGAGACTGGACAGCGGGCGGCTCTGCTCTGGTTCAGGGGATGCCGAGTTGGTCCTGCCCAAGTTGTTTTCCCAGCAAGGAAGCCTGTGCCCCGAAGAGGCCACTTCCACTCCTGTCTGTGATCTCGGTCTTGAAGTAGGAAGGGCATCATGCTGGGCAGGACCCGGTGCCTGCGACCCGGACAGCGCAGTGCAGGAAGCCCTGAGGGGGACGTGGCTTCCCGCCTGCCAACCATCGGAGAAGAGGCCGTGCGCGGAGCCAGGCGGGCTCCATCCCCGGGGCGCTCGGGGCCCGTGGGCACATGGGCCTCCCAGACAGAGTTCCGAGGTCGGGTGCTTTGCCGGGCCGGCCTGGGGGCAGAGGGAGGCCTGCAGCCCCCGGGGGCAGGTTCACGGGCACCTTAGGCTGGGAGGAAGCCCAGAGCTGGCCTCGAAGCACGCTTCACCCTAGTCCCGTTGTCGGAGGGGAGGGCAGGCCGCGTGGGTCTGCCCACCGGGGCCTGGCTGTGAGCAGACAGCCCTCCACGTCTGCCGTTTTCCATTTCTGAAGTCGTTTCCCCCTTTAATCTACCAGCTCCTTGGGGGCGTTGGTTCCTCCTCATCTCTGCGCCCAAGGGTCTCGAGTGTAGGGGCACGGGGAGTGCCCACCAAGGAGGGGTGATAAACAGGGCGTGGCCCGTGTGTGGTGGGAGGTCGCTCTGCCCCAGAAAGGAGGGAAGACTGTTACTCCTGGAAGCCTCGTGTGCAGTGAGGGCCACCAGACAGGACAGGCCGCGTGGCCTGTGTCCACTGGCCTGAGATGGCCACACAGGCACGTCCGTGGGGCAGGCGGGACACTGCCCGGGGCCCCGGGGCTGGGAGGGGCTGCTGCTGGGCTCAGCCTGTGTTTGGGGGGTGATGAAAACATTCTGGAATTAGATAGCGGCGACGCTACCTAAGCCCATGAAGGTCCTAAGACCCCCTGAATTGTGCACTCAAATTGAATTATATCTCAATAGAAGAACGCTCCAGACCAAACCGACAGAGGCCTGTTGAGTGAGTGAGGGAGCAGATGAAGGAGGGGCTGGGAGCTGCTGTCCTTCGCACAGAAGGACACACGCGCTCCCAGGGGGCTGCAGGGACCTGGAGCCAGAGGTGCTGTGGGGTGTACACAGCCGTGAGGCTGTGCCCGGAGGGCTGTGTGTGTGTCGGGGCCGTGGCAGCCTGTCTGGGCTCCTGAGGGCCCAGCCAGTCGGCTCTCCTGTGGGCTGCCGGCCTGGAAACACCCACCCTGTTTTTACTTTCTTACTTCTGCTGTGAACAGAGAACAGAGCGGGAGGGTGTCCACGATGGCTCCCCAGCCTCGCACGAGGTGGGAGTCCGGCCGGATCAGGTGTGAGGTGTGCCTGAGTGCAGAGGCCTGGCGAAGGCTTGGGGACAGACACGGGTCCACGCTGTGACCCCCCCATTTCCAGGCTGGCGTGTTGCTTCTCTGCACCCCATTTTCCCAGGGGTGCAATGGTGGCCGTAATAGAGTCAGTGCATTTAAAACACGACAGAGTGCCTGACATATATAATAGTCACTCAGTACATGTTAGCAGTTATCATTATTATAATTGTTGTCATTTTTATCCACTTAAAGCTTTCTAAATATATTCCAGGCTGAAATGTTTCTTTTCTTAAAGAACATTTTCACTGCAAGGATGCCATGCATATTTGCAAAATACAACAAAAGTAAATAAAATTTTAGAAATAGGAGACACAATTTTTTAAATATTTATGAGTGTTATGCTGGATGGTAGCAATTTTTCTAAGGATCTAAAATCAGTTTCTTCAGATGTCTGATAAGCCATTCCAATGAGGCATCTGTTTTGCATTTTGAAACTTTTAAGTTATGTTTTCTCATTAGATTTTTGTACTCAAAGGAAGAAATTACTTAGAGTGCCATTGCCTGTTCTTCCTTTCAAACACATGTGTGTTTTTCTGTCTTGGTGTCTGCTCACAGTGCAGCAGTATGTGGTTTTGGGAAGTCTCACCTTGGAAGCAGGTTTTTAGAGGGCTTATTACTGAGTGAATTTGTGAATACATTAGAAGCAGAGTTTTTTTGAAATCTTACGGAAAAACTCCGATATCAGTTAGGTATAAGTAATATAGTTGAGATCCCCTCTTAGGATGTGAAATGCCCAAGAAGCAACGATTTACAATGTATTAATTATGTTAATTAATTGGAGAGGATTCAGAATATTAATTATCTGCAACTAATTAGGTATTAAAATTGAGGCCTGTTAAGTGATGAGGTGGAAGACAAGTTGTCTAGTTAGAGCGAGAGAAGTGGGAAGGAGGGGGACCCTGGAGGTGGGGGGGGCCGTGTTCCTGCGAGCAGAGCATACGTCCTCCCAAGACCTGATGGCTCCCTGTCTTCCCCTCCCCCGCCCTGCAGACGACGAGGAGGCGGACTCCGCCGACATCTCCCGGGTGCCCGAGGACGCGCTGCGCAACGTGGAGGCCGACACGTACTGGTGCATGAGCCGGCTGCTGGACGGCATTCAGGTGAGCCCTGCCCGGTTCCGCCACCCACCGCGGCTGTGAAAGCCTTCTGAAGCCCCGACTTTGCTGCTGAGCGTGCGCGTGTCTGTCTGGGGGTGCACATGGGCCCCTGGAGCCCATGGGAGGCACGGTGCAGGCTCAGAGGGACCAGGCCCCCCCGCAGAGTCCATGGGGGGCACGGTATAGGCTCGGGGAGACCCCTCCCCTGCAGAGTCCGATCCCTACTAGGCCCACCTCCCTCTCTGCAGCTGGTGACTGTGAGGTTCTGCCCGTAGCACAGGCCATTGTGGCAAGCTGTTTCACTGTCAACGGAACTGAGTTCAGAGGAACCTGCCCCTTAAAGGGCATCGGATTTAGAGTGACGTGGGGCATGTGGGTGGCTGGCCCCACCGCCCTGCCATCCTCAGCTCAGGGACATTGGCACTCTAGGGTGTGGTGCTGGGTCCCAGAGGGAGCTGAGAGCCGGAGGGCGTCCTGCCCCCGTGGATGGGGCCCCTGTGGGTGGGGTTCTGCTAGACCCGCGGTCAGCTGGGCCGCTGGCTGGGGTTTTCCTGGGGGAGCCAGTCCCCTGGGCCTGGTGGTTTGATGGAATCCTCCTCCCCCATGTATCAGCGGGAGGCTCTTCCACAGGTGCCTGGGGAGGACGCAGTTGGCAGGTCAGGGGCAGAAGGTGGCTGGGGCCTCGTGTGCAGCAAGAGGTGGCCGAGGAAGCTGGCCAGCCCCCGAGCCAGCTGCAGGCCCTGTTTGGCTCAGCCGGTGCCCACACGGCCTTCTCAGATGCCCGCCTGGTGCCCGGTGTCATGCCCACTCTGGGGGTGGAGGGAGAGGCGTGTGAGCACCGTGTTACCAGGCATTAAACTGCTCTGGGGACACGCACGGGGGGCGAGTGGGACCTGGAGGGAAAGCCTGGGGCAGGGCTTTGATATGAGGTTCATTCTGGTCACTCGAGGACGATCTGCTACAAAGATAGCCGCCCTGGGCCGGAGACTGTGCGGGGGGCTTGGGTTCCGCCAGGACCCCTGTGTCCGGGGTGAAGCGGGTCCCTCCACCGGGAGTGAGAGGACAGGGCAGGGCGATGCGCTCGTCACCAGCATCCCCCAGAAGCCTCGCTTTTCCGGAACTCTTGTCACAGCAGTGTTCCTGACGCCACTGGCTGGAGAGGCCTCAGCTCAGCTGCTGGATCTGAAGTGGTCCAAGTGAGGCTTTTCTAAGATGTCATCTAAAGACTGACGCCAAGAGCTGACTCATTGGAAAAGACCCTGATGCTGGGAAAGATTGAGGGCAGGAGGAGAAGGGGACGACAGAGGCTGAGACGGTTGGATGGCATCACCGACTCAATGGACATGAATGTGAGCAAGCTCCGGGAGATGGTGATGGACAGGGAGGCCTGGTGTGCTGCGGTCCATGGGGTTGCAAAGAGTCTAACACAACTCAGTGACTGAACAACAGGCAACAAAAGATTGAGGCCCTTGGGTTTAATGCACGTAAATCAGCTACGACAATTCTCTTGAAGAAAACCCTGTGGATCCCCGTTCCCCTTGTTAACCTAGGAACTGACAGAGAAAGCAGAAGCCTTTCCTGGAGTGGGACAAAGGGAACCTCGTATCTGAGAGCCCATCAGGTCGCCTGGGGATGCATTTTGGGTCTTGTGAAGAGAAATGTGCGTGCTGGAGACGTATTTCAGCCCCAGCATCAATTCATCATTTCCCCACTCTGATACTGTTCTCTTATTTTTTAGTCTTTCTTTCCAAACTTCAGACTCTTTTCCTCCTTGGAAAAGAGATTGAATCGTAGTGTGAAACTTTATAAATTTCAAATGTCACTTCTCTGATCATGAGTGATGGAACTTCTGCCATTTAAATACAAGATTATCTGGCTTCTATTTGTAAATAAAATCAGCTGTACATTGAAATTGATGCTGGCTTTTCATTTTTCACCCGAGATTTCTTGTCTGATGAAAGGGTTTCTTGACAAGGGTGTTGTGTGGAAGGCATAATGTTTCTCTGGCTCACATACGTGTGTGTGTGTGTGTGTGTGTGTGTGTGTGTGTACAACAGACGTGAGGCCGGCAGCAGCCATCCGTCTTTCTGTCACGGGGTTACGGTTGATTCCTCCGGTGCACAAGGATGCAGGGAGGCCCGCTACGGGCCTCTGGGGGTTTTGGGGGCTCTTTGTGATTCCCTGAGGTGAGGCCGTCCCTGGCGACCCCGTGCGAGCTCCCCGGGCTCCTTCTCACTGTGGGCAGGGGCCGTCACCAATTGTCACTGGTTGAGTGTGGGGCTGTGAGGCTTCCCAGGTGGAGCAGTGGGAACGAATCTGCCTGCCAATGCAGGAGACACAGGTTCGGTCCCTGGGTCTGGAAGATCCCCTCAAGAAGGAAGTGGCAACCTGCTGCAGTATTCCTGCCTGGAAAATCTCACGGACAGAGGAGCCTGGCGGGCTGCAGTTCATGAAGTCGCAAAGAGCTGGACACCGTGTAGCCTTTGACCAGGCTCTGGTGCTTAAGAGGCTATCCTCTTATGGTTAAGAGGGAAAACAGGCTAGGAAGTCGGCGCCCCTCAGGCCTGGCTGCCCTTTCGCCTTAGTGGCGTGCCTGCTCCTGGTCGCACGTCTGTCCTCTCCACGCTTCTCGGAACCTGTAGAGCTCCGTCCTCAAGCACCCTTTCCATCACATCGGTCCCTGGGTGAGAACCATCGAGAAACTCACTTTGGTTTTGTTGAGTACACCCCTCAGCCTGGTCTTCATGCGTTGTTCCCTGTACTTGATGGAGTTCAGGTTTATGTCGTGTGATGGCAGTCCACCCCGTTGCCAGAGGCTTCAGGGAGGGGGTCAGAGTCTCCTTGCAGGGAAGGCCAGGGCAGCATCGTGCGGCTGGAGGGGTGACGAGGAAGAGGTGACCCCGGCGAGGACGCAGCGTCTCCAGCCCGTCGGTGCTCCCGGGTGGCGGTTGAGCTTCGCAAGCAGCCCACGGGCAGAGGCGCTTGCCCTCGAGCAGGTGCGTGTCGGACCCACACCCCCACCCTGAAGCTTGCTGGACGGCCTTCCCCAGCTGAAATAAGTGGCAATGAGTTCCGTTTTACTGGGGGAAGTTCTGCAGAACAGTGCACATCTGTTCACACTCTTTCCCTCCAATAGCCTAGATGGAGAAGCTGTGTTTCGGGCTTCCCCGGGGCCTGGGTATGAGACGCTGCTGCGTGGGGCCAGGGCGTGCGGACACCTGGCACCTGCAGACCCAGCGCCGGGTGCCGTGCATCCCTCCTCTGCTGGTTCACAGCTGCGGGGAGCTGGGAGAGGAGGCCCTGGGCCCAGCCTCGGTGCGGACTAGGAGAGGGCAAGCCTCCGCCCCTCCTCCACAAACGCCCGGTGCTGGGCGTGGCTCCCTAAAGTGCGCAGGAACCTCGAGCTGATGGGGGACCGCAGAGGGGTCGTCAGACACGCTGATGCCAGGAGGCCAGGCGTCAGTGCCCGGCGAGGTGTAAAGATCAGGCGAAGAGCCGTCCCTGGAAGTCCAGGTGCTGTCAGAAACAGTGGTTCTGCAGAGAGGTCTCTGCTCCGCGTCTCAGGGCCGCCTGCCATTCCTACTAGTGGGAGTCAAGGAGTTCCTACTAGTGGGGCTGATTCTGCCAGTACCTGCCAGTTAGAGCTCCACCAGATGATGCAGAACCACTTAGTGATTCACATTAGCAACAAGAAATCCATCCTATACTATTAGAAGTAAAACGTTATAAGATAAATGAGTATTTACTAAAACGAAAATGTTTAATGCAGAGAGGCACGGTTTGACTTTTACGTGCCTTGGTGGAAGACAGCTGAATGCTCATCTGTGCGTCTGCAGTCAGCTTGTTGTAGTGTGTATTTTTGTTGTTGTTGGAGTATGTGATGAAAAGCCAGACTCCCGTAGCTATGTAGTTGCGAAAGGGAGAAGTACCGTGAGAGCCCTCTGGGTGACCGGATGCCTTCCCTTCAGTACTGTGCCACGGCCTAAGAGACGGTAGCTTCCTAAAGGCCGCTTGCAGTGTGACTGTGAAGCCGTATTAGTGAGCATTTGTGCTCACACAGCAAAACCCGCGGGCCCGTCTTCCGCTCGGAGCGGATCTTTCACACGTGTGGCTCTGTAATGCCAGACGTTGGTCGTTGGAGCACGCGGGCCTGAGGTATGCTGATATTCTGAACATCACGCTTCATTGAACCGTATCAAAGACTCGCCTTTGGGACTTCCCTGGTGCTTCAGGGGTTAGGATTTCGCCTCCCAAAGCAGAGGGCGCCAGTTCAATCCCCGGTCCGGTTCGATCCCTGGTCTGGGAGGTAAGATCCCACATGCCTCAAGCCAAAACACTGACACGTAAACCAGAAGCAGCATTGTGGCAGGTTCAGTAAAGACCAGAAATGGTCCACAGCAAAAAAAAAAAAAAAAAAAAGTTTTTTGTTTTTTTAAGTCACTGTTTCTAGTGCTACTGCCTCAGAAAGAACCTTCACGCTCAGGTGGTGGGTCAGGGTTCTCCAAAATTTGAATTCTGGTTTCAAAGCTCAAATATTATTGGCAACAAATGCTGTGACTTGTTTCCCGTGAAGTGACGGGCTGACTTTGTTCACTTTTGAGGAAACGTCTGCCCGATAGCTGAGTCTGAATAATAAGTTTGCCGATCGGTCATTCTTTCAAATATCAATGATGTTTCTTGAAAAAACATATCCAGTACCGCTCTCAGCTCAAAGAGTTGGAGCAGCTGCTTTTCTGGAAGAAGTTTAACATTTTGGGTGCGCGTCTCGAGAGCCTTGTTCCCCAGCTGTCGCTAGTGGGAGAGAACCTGCCTGCCGAGGCAGGAGACAGACAAGGGACGCGGGTTCCATCCCTGGGTGGGGAAGACGCCCTGGAGGAGGGCAGGGCAACCCGTTCTGGGATTCTTGCCTGGAGAGTCCCATGGACAGAGGAGCCTGGGGGGCTGCAGTCCAAAGGTCGTGAAGAGTCGGACGCGACTGAGCAACTAAGCAGGCACGCACTCCATAGCTTTACGTGTTCTTCCCATTTTTCCCACCTAATATTGAGGATCGAGATGTGGCACAGTGCTGGTCGTAAGATTAGAACCCTTTCCTGTCTCGGCCGCGACGTCCTCTAAGGAAACGGCCTTTTTCAAGCCATGAGCGCGTGGCATTAAGGGTATAGTTGGTGGGGCCGGCTTGTCCATGCTGCGTGCCAGCGCTTTTACGTGCCACCCCTGGTGGCAGAGCCTTGCAGCCCACACCCGCGGGGCGGCACAGGCAGACAGCCCCTTGGAATCACCAGGGACGCAGTTTGGGCCTCACCGTCTGCTGGAAAGGGCCCCAGGGAGCCTGGCGGTTGGCTGAGCACCGTGAAGGCCACTGCCCACAGGGAGGGTTCTCTCTCAGAGACACTCCAGGGTGAGCTCACACAGGAGAAGTACAGGACGAAGCCAGTGCTGCACAGGGGTGTCGGCCGGGCTGTGCCCAGGGTCCTGGGGTCCCGGAGCAGTGGCTTTTTCTGCCCGGGTCCTGCCCCTCGTTTCCCGGCACCATGAGCTGTTGTTGCCTGTCTGGGACGTTGGGAGCGTGGGGTGGGTGGCCCTGGTCTGGGATTTGCTCTTCCGTTGGCACAACAGGGCCACACTCAGGTCTCACACGAGGTCAGTGTTCCTCAGGCACCATGTCAGGTTTGCAGCCAGAGATGTACCTTTTGTAAAACCGAATTTGCAACTTTATTTCTAGACTTATTTATTTTTGACTCTGCTGGGTCTTTCTGCTGCTGCTGGGCTTTTCTGTAGTGGCAGTGAGTGGGGGCCAGTCTCTAGCTGCGGCTTCTCGTTGCGGTGGCCTCCCTGTGTTGTGGAGCGTGGGACCCCAGGTGCGAGGGCTTTGGTTGTCGGGACCGGTGGGCCCAGCAGTGGCCACTCCACGGCTGCAGAGGGCACGGGCTCAGCCGCTCCTAAACCCCCAGCACTGGGGTCTTCCCACAGCAGGGACCGAACCCATCCCTCTGGCCTTGGCAGCTGGATTCCTCACAGCTCAGCCGTCAGGGAAGCCTTCTGAGGTCTAACTTCTAAAAATAATTTGCTAGGGGAATTCACTGGCTATCCAGTAGTTAGGACTGCAGGCTCTTGCTGCCAAGGGCCCTCTGTTGGGGAGTTAAGATCCCATGAGCCGTGAGGCCAGAAAAAAGAAGCTGGGCCGTTATTTCTTCCAGGGGTTTCAGGGGTTGTGTCCTTGTGACGCTGCCTTTGGGGATGGTTTTCGTTTAGTTCACCGACAGCAGTCTGAGCAGGTCCAGTTGACGGCTGTGTCTCTGCAAAGGACCGCCTTAGGACAGGATGACTGGGTGGAGTTCCCGGGAGGAAGCTGCCGGAGGGCCCATGCAGCAGCCCCGCCTGCCTGCCCCGGGGCGCAGCGGATCGGGTCCTGGCCTGCTTGGGGATTGTTCTTGGGCCTTCGCCAGACTTCACATTTCACTAACGCCGCGCACCAGGGCTGCCGGGAGCTTTCACCTCCTGAATTACAGCTTCCATACCTGCCTGCCCTGCAGTCAGACTATTACTCTCAGATTCATTACTTAGCAGGATGGCCTCTTGGAGGAGAAAGGAACCATTGCCTTTTATAATTAGTCATTTACATTTTCTTTCCTTGGGGAAGAATCACTCAGTTCTGAGAACTGGTTGCTGGCGTGGAAGTGATAAGAATATTGGGAAAGTAACTGTTTTACCTCGGAGCTCACTTGTCAGAGAAAAGGCCGGCAGCCGGTTGCTGTAGTGACTCTGGCAAAGGAAGGCCAGGGATGACCAGACCTCTGTTGGGGATGGGAGGGGATGGGGAGGGCGGGGGTGAGCTCGCTGTGGTGAGTGATCTATCCCTGGAGAGACTAGGCACGGCGCAGGACCCAGAGCCCGCACAGAGAGCCCCTCGAGAAGGTTCTGTTCCAACAGGGAGAGAGGCCCGAGGACCCTCACAAGGAGCCAGGACCTTGATCTGTTTTCACTCCCCGCCAAGCTCCGAGGACAGAGGACAGAGGGCTGGTCTGCTGCTTGGGAAGGTGGTGGCGAGGACACCCGTGTGGCCCCCACCTGGCTTCTGTTGTTCACATCGGGCGTCTCCACCTGGAAGGGGCAGCGGCGCGGCAGCAGGGGAAGGAAAGCCGGGCTCGAACCCAGCCCGGAGTGGACGGCGAGCGGCCAGAGAGTCTGGTCCACGTGAGGCTCTCCTCTCTCCTCTCCGATGCGTCAGGCTCAGAGACGTGACCTGAGAGCTGTAGTCGAGGAGAGTGAGGGCTGCTGGCGACGTTTTAGAAAGGCTTATTGAATAGACGAGAATGTGTGGGCTCGTGGGCTGCAGCAGGAGATTCATTAAGAATGAATTATTGCATGCCAATTTAAAGAGATTAAGAAAAAATTTCATCTACAGTAGCATCGAAAACAGTGAAATCCGCGTTGTTGCCTGGATGAACAGTTCCTTGCTGCTAATTACGAAGCAGCGCTGCGCCATGTGAATCTATCGGTCTGTCTAAACATCCTGCGGTGGTGGGAGCCGAGGCTGCTGCTTCTCTTTGTCTGCTGGAAAGGGATTTCTTCGAACGCTCGTGTGCATGTCCTTCGGTTGATGTGTGCGGTTTCTCTTGGGTGAGTTGCTAGGAGTGGACTTGCTGGGTCATGGCGCAGAGCTATACTAAGTTCTACGAAAAACACCCAGGCCTTTCCCCCAGGTTGGTTACGCTACTTCACACACCCATCAGAAGTGCGGTCTGGCTGCTCCACATCCGCACCAGCTTCGCATGTCCCTGCTTTTATTTATGCTGGAGAGCGGTCCCCTGTGTGTGTGTGTGTGTGTGTGTGTATTTATCTATACTGTTGGGCTGCACCCCACAGGCCTACGAGGCCCTGTGTTTGCCCAGCTTCAAGACCAAAGCAAAGCCCAGAGTCAGTGACCGAGACAGCAGTGGTTTAAGGGATGGGGGACCTTGCACGTCTGAAACAAGGGCCTGGAGTGACCCCCACGGGTGGTGGGCAGGACGTGGAGGCGCTCTTTGTTCCCAGAGGAAAGGGAGTCTGCCACTTACGAGGGAGTTAGGTCGCCTTTTCCTGCTGTTCGTGGGGTTCTTACGGCAAGAGTACTCTAGTGGTTTGCCATTTCTTCCTCCAGTGGACCACGTTTTGTCGGAACTGCTGTGACCCACCCGTCTTGAGTGGCCCGCACAGCACGGCTTATATCTGCACCGAGCTAGGGAGGCGCCCTCGCCGCGATAAGGCTGTGGTCAGCTTTGGCCGCCTGATGCGAGGAGCTGCTGTTGTTCAGCTGCTCAGTCCTGTCCGGTTCTTCGTGACCCCCAGACTGTAGCACGCCAGGCTCCCCTGTCCTTCACCGTCTCCCAGAGCTTGCTCACACTCGTGTCCATTGAGTCGGTGACGCCATCCAACCGTCTCATCCTCTGTCGTCCCCTTCTCCTCCTGCCTTCTTTCTTTCCCAGCCTCAGGGCCTTTTCCAATGAGTCAGCTCTTCACATCAGGGCCAAAGTATTGGAGCTTCAGCTTCAGCATCAGTCCTTCCAATGAATATTCAGGACTGATCTCCTTTAGGATGGACTGGTTGGATCTCCTTGCAGTCCAGGGACTCGCAGGAGTCTCCTCCCGCACCGCAGCTCACGCGCATCAGTTCTGCGGTGCTGTTGGTGGGGTGCTAATGCTAGTGCATACTGTCTTAGCCTCTGTAGCTTTTCGTGGAGTTGGGTAGGGTAAGTCCTCCCAGTGGGTTCTTTTTTTAAAAAATTGTGTTGAGCATTTTCAGTTCTTTGAATTTTTATGTAAAGTTTGTTATTAGCCGTTTCCTACCAAAAGAGCCTTGGAAACAGTCTTAGGCCTAGGGTTTGTGAATGGGATTATATTTTGTGTCTGCGTGTTAGTTTTCCCAGAAGTAACAGCATGAACTGTGTTGATTTATTCCAGTCCATAAGCATGGCATACTTTAAAATTTATTTAAATGTTTTTTAACTTACCCTCATAAACATTTTGTACTTTTCAGTGTAAAGGTTTTTCTCATCTTTTCTTAAATTTATTTCTAGATAGGTTTTTATTTTTGATAGTCCTTTAAATAGTATAGCTTTCTTTGTAAATTTCTTAAATTTTTATTGATGGTTTATACAAATACAGTTGAGTTGTGCAAACTGACAGTTGTCCAGTTCCTATTGTATAACAGATTACTCCAAAACTTGCTGACTGAAGCATGTGTTTTGTCTCACTGGCAGACTCTGAGGGTCAGGGTTTTGGTTGTACTTCGAGCTGCTGTCCGTGCACCGTGGTGCCTGGTGCCCCTGTGGGATGCCTTGAAGGCTGGCACAGGTTGTTGCCTGGGGACTGGGATCCGCAGCAGTCTCAGTCTTTTACGTGTGTGTTGCCCGGGCTTGGTGACCCCAAGGCTGAGACTGCAGTTGAGCTGCCCGCTGTGGCCTCCCCGTGTGGCTTAGCGTCCTCACGGCACGGCGGCCTCGGGAAAGCCGGACTTCTGATGTGATGGTTCAAGACACCCAGTAAGACTTCCAGAAAGCAAGGAGTAAGTTGCACAAGCCCCCCCAGCTTCAAAGAGGGAAATTAGACTTCATCTCTTGATGCATGCGTGGCCTGGTCACATCATAAAAGAGCATTTGGGATACAGATACTGTGTGGCCACTTTTGGAAAATGTAATATACTGCACCTTGCTTCTGGTGATCTTGCTAAATTTACTTATTAGTTCCAGGAGCTTTTTGGTGGATGCCTTAGGATTTTTTAAGTGCACAAGGGTGTCACCTGCAGATAAACAGAATTTTACTTCTTTATATTAATATGTATGGCTTTTATTTTCTCTTCTTGCCTTATTACGTTGTCAAGGGCCTCAAGTACAATGTTGAATGGAAGTGATGAGAGCATTTTTCAGTTCAGTTCAGTCG
This sequence comes from Redunca redunca, assembly GCA_006410935.1. NCBI lineage: Eukaryota > Metazoa > Chordata > Mammalia > Artiodactyla > Bovidae > Redunca > Redunca redunca. Next base: position 61,297 of record SJYQ01007771.1, read on the forward strand.
CTCAGTCATGTCTGACTCTTTGGGACCCCATGAACCGTAGCACGCCAGGCCTCCCTGTCCATCACCGACTCCTGGAGTCTACCCAAACCCATGTCCATTGAGTCAGTGATGCCATCCAACCATCTCATCCTCTGTCGTTGTCTTCTCCTCCTGCCCTTAATCTTTCCCAGTGTGAAGGTCTTTGCAGATGAGTCAGCTCTTCGCATCAGGTGGCCAAAGTATTAGATACATATGTAGGACGATTATGCTTTCTTGGTGAGTTTGTGTGTTTACTGTTATGAAACATTCCTCTTTTTCTGGTATTTCTTCTGTCTTGGGTCCAGTTCACCTGATATTAAAATAGGGATCCCATCTTCCTTAGGATTAGTATTCCCTGGGTTTATCTTTTTCCGTCTCTTTGCTTTTAATCTGTATCATCTTATGTAAAGTGCATTTTTTGTGGATAGCTTACAGTTGGATTTTGCTTTCCTGTCCTTTTTGTGTGCGTTTAGTTCATGGACATTCATGGAATTATTTATATGGCTGGAGTTTAGGCTGATGGCAGCCCACTCCAGTACTCTTGCCTGGAAAATCCCATGGGCGGAGGAGCCTGGTAGGCTGCAGTCCATGGGGTCGCTAGGAGTCAGACACAACAGAGCGACTTCACTTTCACTTTTCACTTTCATGCATTGGAGAAGGAAATGGCAACCCAGTCCAGTGTTCTTGCCTGGAGAATCCCAGGGACAGGGGAGCCTTGTCTCTGGGGTCGCACAGAGTCGGACACGACTGAAGTGACTTAGCAGCAGCTTAGGCTGCCGGTTTGCTATTTGTTTTCTGTTCACTTCACCCTATTTCCTCCCTTTTCCCCACTTTCTTTTGGATGCCCTGCACACTTGTGAAATTAATGGAGTCTGTCTTGTAGAACTGTTGACAGAAATACCGAGCAGAAGGTACAGAGTCTGATATACTCTCCTGTTACCTCCACAGAGACACACCCTTGCTCCTGCTATTAACGTCTTGCTTTAGTGCGGTGGATTTGTTGTAACTGATGAGCTGTTACTGGTATGTTACTATCAACTAAAGTCCGCGGTTGGTATTGGGGCTCCCTCTCTATGCTGTACGTTCTGTAGATTTGGCCAAATGTATAAGGACTTACGGGGCTTCCGTACTGTCTCCGTCCGTAAAGAATCTGCCTGTAATGCAGGACACTGCCTGCGTGCAGGAGACCTGAGTTCAGTCGCTGGGTTGGGAAGATCCCCCGGAGAAGGGAATGGCAGCCCACTCCAGTGTTCTTGTCTGGAAAGTCCCATAGACCGAGGAGCCTGGCGGCTACAGCCCCTGGGGTCGCAAAGAGTCGGACACAACCTAGTGACTACGCCACCGCCACCGAACATCCGCCGTCACGGCGTCGCTCAGGGGAGTTTCCTGCTCTACGGATCCCCTGCCCTCTCCTTTCCTCTCCCGGGACCGTGGCAGCCAGTGGTCCGCTCGCCGTCTCCAAGGTTTTGCCTCTTCTGGAATGCCATTTCCTTGGAGCCGCCCGTGGTTCCCGGATCCCTTGCCCTCAGGGAGCCTCTCCTGTTTGTGTTCAGTCTAGCTTGTTGGCAGTCTCTCCTCTCCCCACCCTCCTGTTAGTGGACACTCCTTACAGCTCAGGTCAGTGACTTACCTGGACTCCCTTCAAATACTGTTTTGCCAGCTACCATTGCTGGCCGGCCTGTGTCCCAAAACAGGCATTCAGCTTGTCCCCGTTTTCTGAGCAGTTTACAGGGGGAGCACCAAACTGCCCTGCCAGGGCTGGGGGAGCCTTCCGCCCTCACCACGCCCCATGACCGATGGCCCCAGGGAACCTGTGGAACCAGGTAGGCAGAAGGGCTCACACTTTGTGTGGACGCCGCCTGGCTTATTTTAGATACGCCCCCAGAGCCTTGTGAAGGAGGCTTCCTGTCTCCATGTAACAGATGAGGAAATAAAAGATCAAAGAAATTAGGTTCACTGGCGGGAAAAGAGTTGGCCTGATAAATTTTTACAGCGCCCTCCCGCCGGAGAAGGGCTTCCCAGGTAGCTCAGTTGGTAAAGAATCTGCCTGGATTCCTTACCAGTGCAGGAGAGCCAAGTTCGATCCCTGGGTGGGGAAGATCCCCTGGAGAAGGGATGGCAACCCACTCCAGTATCCTTGCCTGGGAAATCGCATGGACAGGGAGCCTGGTGGGCTACAGTCCGTGTGGTCACAAAGAGTCGGGTACGACTGAGCGACTCAGGCTTCCGCTTTCTTTCCCCCCGAGCGGCGTGCTGCGGAGCTGTCCTTGTCTCCCTCCTCCCCTCTCCCCAGAGACCCTGATGAGGACGTGGAGGGTGTGCGTGTAGTCGAGGCCTCTCCGCTTGGAGGGACAGCTGGTGTGGTGGACGACACGCTCAGGGTTCAGTGTGATTTCCGCTGCCCGCAGTACCAACCAGACACGTGAAATGAACATGCTAATAGCAATGAGCGAGAAGGCCTCCGCTGAGGTTCACACAACCAGCCAGTGCAGCTTGCTGAAGGGATGCAGTCTGGACGGCCTGGGTCGACTGCGCCTCCAGTAGGGTGCCTTCATCATCACTGGGCAGGGTCTTCGGTCAGGTGGCTGATGTCTTGCATCCTCTCCGGCCTCTTCTGTTAGGCTCACCTTGGGAGCCGGAGCCACCTTTTCCAAACGCAGATCTCGTGACTGCGGCCGCTCTCCTTTCCGTGTCGTTCGCTTCATCCTGTAGCTTTGCTGGGGTCTCACCCTTGGCTCTCTGCCTGGGCTTCCTGCCTTGGGGTGGTCTGCTCCCGTCAAGCCCGGCTTCCTCAGGGCCCCTCCCACCACACTGGCCTTCGCTCCCTGCCTGGGGTGAGCCTGCCCCCCACACCCCCCCACCTGGGCCCCCTGTTCTCTGCATCTTGGCCCAGGCCTCCCATTCTGAGTGTGTTCTTGGGCCAGGCCCCTGTTCTGTGCTCTGACCTCAGGGCCCCCCTGGTCATGGTGAGCCCCCATGTGTGTCTGCGTGGCCTTCGTGATGAACGTTTGCTTGTCAACCAGACTGTCATCCCTGAACACAAGTCCCGTGTTTGTTTTCCTGCCCGACTGTGTTGGGGACCCAGAACCGCCCCCAGGTTCTGGGACTCCAGCACAACAGCCGCAGTTCCTGCCAGTGCACGTGTGTGGGGTGCACGGGCCGAGGAAAGAGGCCCCGAGGGACCCGGGCGCAGCTGCCAGGAGTCCCGTCCCTCTGGAGTCACCGAGACGTTTAACTCCTGAGCCACGAGCTGGCCCCGCCTCCCAGGAGCTTGTGAGAAACGCCACACCCGGGACGTCCCTGGGGTTCCCTTCCAGGCCGGGGGACGCGGGTCAATCCCTGGTTCGGGAAGCAAGACCTCACATGGCCTGGGCGACCAAGCCTATGTGCTGCAAGACCCAGCATAGCCAAAATCAACCCGGCAAGCGAGCAGCGCCAAGCCTGGGCCTGCACTGGGGGGCTGCTGCCACGGGCACCTCCGCTGGCGCGGACCAGCAGGAACACAGGCATTCAGCGCCAAGCACGGTGCTCGCAGCGGCCGGCTAGCCGCTCTCACTGGTTCGGGAGAGGTGGGCGCACCCGAAATCCTGGTCCCAGGTGCCCCCCGGGGAGCGCCGAGCTTGCACACAGGCCAGTCTCCAGACGGCAGCCTCAGGCCTACTTCTCTGCGCCGTGCAGGAGGCCCTAGGGCGGGCGTGCCGCACCCACGGAGGAGCGCCCGTCCGCCCTGGGCCGGTCTTGTGTGGATCGATGCCTTCACGGCGCTCGCTGGCTCACAGGGGTCCGAAAGGGGGCAGATGTCGCGAGGTGTTTGTACACAGGTCTAGGGAGCGTGAGAGGGGCAGGGTTGGTTTCAGCCTCGTAAGGCGCTTTCCCGCAGAGAGACTGGCCGGGAAGGGCTCTGGGACACGCTGCGGGCCCGCGTCTCTGGTCTGGCACAGCCCCTTGTCCCAGAGGTGAGGGGTCTCTGTCCTCCGAGTGTTGGGGCCTCCCCCTCAGCCAACACGAGTGAACCTTCTGCTCTTGTCCGAGATGCTCCTTCAGAAGGATTTAGTCCGCCTTTCCTCGGAGGAGCACAGAAGTGCTGTTGGTTACTGCCGAAGTGTGAGGCGAGCCCGGTGTGCGTGCTCTGATTTCTTTTTTCCTGCTGATTCGGACTTTACCTTCTGTAAAAACGCCTTCCAGAAGGCCGTTATATCTCCTCAGACCTTCCTTCCCTCCCTCCCTCCATGCAATAAACTGTCTGTGTTTTTCTGCATTCTGTAAAGAGCCAGAGTCAAATATCTGCCTGCAGAGGTGTGTCTGTTTGCTTTTCACGGAGTGTTATCGATATTATTACTGTGAATATTCGTATAAATGCAGAGTATTCTCACTTGCTTCCTATTTTTGCCTGCAGATACTTCCTGTTTCTCAGCAGATACGTTCTGTGCCGGGCATGTGTGTGGGCGAGGGCGGGGGTGTGGATGGGGTGCTGGGGCCGGTGCCCTCCTTCATCTGGAAGGACCCTCGGTCTCGTCAGAGGAAGGAGGAGCCTGCTGGGCGGCCTCGGAGGGGCCAGGTGCCCCTCCTGGGAGGCTGCTGCGGGCACCTCACGCCCTCTGGCTCAGCCTCCAGCCCTGGAATGTCCTTGGTGTGCCCTTCAGAGGCTTCCTGGCTGCCGAGGGGCAGGTCCCCAGCTTGGACGCCGTAGCTGGCCGCTGGGCCTGGCCCGCGGTGGGCCTTCTCTGCCCCGCCCTGCCCCCACCTGAGCCCCGGCACCGAGGCCTCACCTGTCAGTCTTCTCGGGCCTTTCGCGGTGCAGGTGCCATTCTTTTCTTACTATTTGAGTTTTCAACAGAACTCACTCCCCTCTCTGGGTTTTGAACAAATTGAGAAATAAAACGAAATAGTGGCAGATGGAGACCAAAGAATAATTTTTACTTCTTCTAAATGAGAAGCTTGAAGTCCCCTCTTAGTGTGAGAGCCAGATGAACCGGTGGACTGAATCGGGGGGTCATTCAGCCTAACCCTCCATGTTGGAGCTGGCCCTGGGCCCGGGCAGGACCCCCATGTGTGGCAGAGCCGTGCAGGGGAGCGGCCGGTTCCGAGAGCTGGGCGGAGGGCTGGGTCTGCTGGCGGTCTCGATTCTCAGAGTCGCAGGTGGTCAGTTGCCTTCTTGGGGCCAGTGTTTCTGAGGACGGAGAACAGATGGGGGGCGCTGGCTGGACTCCCTCCGCCTGGAAGCCCAGCCCGGGGTTTGAGGGCTGCTGCCCCAGCTCCTGCAGCTGGCTATCTGCATAACCATTAGGTTCCCACTGAGCCAGGGACATGGTGCCCCCTTGGAGCCCACCGCCCCTAGGGACAGGCCAGCCCCCAGTGGAACCCCCGCTCCTCTGAGTATTTTCCTGGGTCCACGGGGAGGGGTGTCCGAGCCTGGTCCCCATGGCTTTGGAGCTCGTCAGGCCTGAACAGTAGTGCAGTAGTCTGCAAGGCCTCTGCCTGAGGCTGCAAAACCGCTCTTAGGTTATTTCTCTTCCTTAAACACGTCCAGCCTGACTGCTTCCCCCGGCTCATCGGAGATGCTGCTTGAGGTGAGACGACAGCCTGGAAGCTTCCAGCTGCACAGCATGTCCCGAATCCAAGTGTGAATCTCCTCTGTCACCCAAGTTCCGGAGAGAAGTCAAGTCTTTAAGGGCTAACCCTGGCAAGTTCAAGTTCAAAACCAGAATTCCTCTGCCTGTGAATGTTTAGCTACATGACAGCTTGGGCTGCGTGTTGCTGCCTGTCTCTGCCGGGGATGCGGCCAGGGGTCTCCCTGGGACGTGCGCAGGCCTTTCAGGGCCCAGCGCTCCTATCCACTCAGCGCCGGTCTGTGACAGCCATCCCTTCCTCAGACTTCAGTGTAGCGAGACCCCACCAGCTTGTCACCCCGTCTACAAAGCACATGCTTCCAGGCCCATGGGGCAGCCACCCCGGGAGCGCATCCCCCTCCGCGGAGCCGAACAGAGGGCATGCGGAACCTCATGGAGACGTGACAGCCTGGGATCCAGGGCCTGTCACTTGAAATCCACACGGGAGAAACCGCAGAAGGAGTTAGGTCTGAGTCCGCTCGTTTTCCATTTCTGTGCAGAAAAGATGGTGGTTGCCTTGTAGGCATTTTTAGTTTTGTCTTGTAGCGGCCGCGGCTCCTGCTCTCGTCAGGAAGGGTGTGTGTGTGTGTGTGTGTGTGTGTGTGTGTGTGTGTGTGTGCCCGTGTGTGTACTCATGCTTGTGTGTCTGCACATTTGTATGAGTGTGCATGTGTGTGCATGTGCCCATGTTTGTGCATGTGTGCACGTGTATGACTGTGTGCCTATGTGTGTACACATACTTGTGTGTGTGTGCATGTGTATGAGTATGTGCCCATATGTGTACATATGCTTCTGTCTGCACATGTGTAGGAGTGTGTGTGTGTGTGTGTGTGTGTGCCCGTGTGCATGTACTCATCCTTGTCTGTGTGCACATGTGTGTGTGTGTGTCCGTGTGTGTACACATGCTTGTGTGTGTGCCTCTGTGTGCACATGCTTGTGTGCACACATATTTTGTGCCCGTGTGTGTGTACACGTGTTTGTGTATGTGCCTCTGTGTGTGTGCATGTGCTTGTGCGCGCACACACATTTTGTGCCCGTGTGTGTACACATGCTTGTGTGTGTTCCTGTGTGTATGTGTGCACGTGCTTGTGTGCACACACACATTAAGCCCAGAGAGTCCTGACGGTGCAGGAGCCCCTGAGTGCCACGTCTGACTGCTCAGCCTCAGACGTCACTGCTGGTGTGAAGGTCGTCCTCTCCTGGCTGTGTCTCCTGGAGCCCTCCCCCGACCCCCGCCACACATCCCGGGGCAGGTGGTGCAGGGGTGCTGTTCCCACGTCTCCATCCCCTTCCACCCATGTGTCCCTGAGGACAAGCCGTTCTCTCCCAGCACCAGCCCAGCGCACGCCTGTCTGAACCAACAGGACCTACTCACTCACTCATATTGAAGGACCCGCAGGCACAGTGCCTTGTGGCTTGAAACCACGTGGATTTGTCATTTCACAGTCGTGGAGGTCATGTACGGACGTGAGAGTTGGACCTTGAAGACGGCTGAGTGCCGAAGAGCTGATGCTTTCGAATTATGGTGCTAGAGAAGACTCTCGAGAGTGCCTTGGACTACAAGGAGATGAAACCAGTCCATCCTAAAGGACATCAGTCCTGAGTGCTCACTGGAAGGACTGATGCTGAAGCTGACGCTCCAGTGCTTCGGCCAGGTAATACGAAGAGCTGACTCATTGGGAAAGAGTCTGATGCCGGGAAAGACTGGGGGCAGGAGGAGAAGGGGCAACAGAGGATGAGACGGCTGGATGGCGTCACGGACTCAATGGACATGAGTTTGAGCAAACTTTGGGTGACGGTGGAAGACAGAGGAGCCTGGTGTGCTGCAGTCCGTGGGGTCACAGAGTCGGACGCCATTTAGTGCTTGAACAGCAACAGCAAGTCCTGGAGGTCAGAATGCGGACAGGGGTCGGGTCCTGGGGCCAGCGCGGGGTCAGGTTGTGGGCCAGGCCATGTCCTTCCTGGGCCTCCAGGGACGAGCTGCTCCCTGGTGTCTGTCCAGCCTGCTTTGCTGGTCTGCTGGCCCCTACGTCTGTCCTCCACGTGGGGGCCGCCACGTCCTAGGGCCCGGCCACACCGGGCCCCGCTGGGTGACCCCGGGTTCTTTCCCTGTTCCAGTTGGTTGGTTAGCAGCCTTCACCCCACCCCACCTTGCTGGGAATCAGGCCCTGGGTACTCGGCGGGGTCACTACCCCGCCTCCCACCGCCACCGAGTGCAAGTGTGTCACTGCAGGAGTGCACCTGGAAGCCTCGTCCTGAGAACGGTCCCTGGGCCTGGGCTGAGGCTCCTGGGGGCTGGCCTGCGGGGCGCCCGGGGCAGGACGTGCAGCGTGCCACCTGGCTCCCCCACCGACGTGTGCTCTCTGGTCCTGGCAGTGGGGGCGCCGGGCCTCCTGTTCCCGAAGCCTTGGCGCCCGCCAGTGGCAGTGCCTCCGTGAAGCCCCAGAGCAGCCCCACGGGCAGCGTTGTCCTTCTCGCCCTGCAGCTGGTGCGGCTGCTCACTAACGTCACACAGCGTCTAAGGCGTCAAGCCGGGCTCTCATTCCAGGTCTGCCGACTGGAGACCCCGCCCCCACTGCCCACTGGCTGCGCTGGTTTTCCTGTCTTAGTTTATGGACTTCTTCACCTGAGTGCCTGAGACTGAAGCCCCCTGGTCTCTCCGTGCTCATACCGTGACTGTGTCCTCAGCCCTCGGATGGCAGGCCTGATGCCGGTAGCGCTGGGCAGGTCCTGGGTTCCCATCAGCTCCCCTGCAGAGCTGAGTGCACTCTGCACTTCTGCTGGCCAGAGCAACTTCCGGAGGACTCCATTTAAATGTAAACGTCTGCCGTTATGTAGGGTGACTTCAGGAACCTCCGAACTTGCCTCCGGCTCACCCTGCACGCGGGTGATGTGCTCCTCACTCTGTGAATTCGTCCTCTTGTCCCCACTGCCTGTTCCCCTTTGGAAAGCCGGTTCTATCCTCCTCGCCTATGATATTCCCTGTTATTTTCCCCTCAGGACAACTATACATTCGCCCAACCCGGGATTCAGATGAAAGTGAGGATGCTGGAAGAGCTCGTGAGCCGCATTGACGGTAAGCCCGAGTCCTGGGCGCCCCTCTTCCTGGGGGGCAGGGGAGGAGGGGGTGGAAGGCTCACCCAGGTATCCCGGGACCCCCACCCCTGCTGCACCTTCTTCCGAGGACGCCCGGGCGTTGCTGGGTTGGAGCCACTCCCGTTCCTTTTGTGAAGGCGATATAATCAGAGTTCAGCGCCATCCCTTCGCAGGAAGTAATGAGCGTGTCCTCGAAGCAGGCAGCCCTCACTCTTGTTAAGGACGGCGGTTCGGTTGTCATCATCCGGCGGCAGCCTGGTTGTTTATGGCTGGCCTCTGGCCCAGCGTTCCTGCCTCTGCACGTCATTTTGCTATCAAGGATGTGGGCGTAATTTCTCCATGGAATCCAATTAATTACCGAGTCGGAAAAATAACATCTTTAATATTACAGAAAAATCATAGTGTGTGCTGGCCGTTTTCGATTACGCTTTCATATGTAAGTGGGGGCTTTGAAATACTTTCTACCTTCGTCCTTAAAATAATTCCCCTGTGATGTGCTGACTGCCGCACTGCAATAGCAGGGTTTAATTAAGTGAACGTTGAAAGATGGTGCTGGCCCATTCCAAGCGTACCCTCCTGAGCGTCTGTGAAATTAATGAGCAGAGCGTTAACGGAGTGATACCACGCAGAACCGGGCATGGGCCTGTGACACCAGGCGGTCCTCGGCTCTGTGCCGGGGAGGCAGGCTCTGTCACCCCGAGCCCTGCGTGACCGCGACAGGTGACTTCACCAGATCTGCAGAGATGTCGCACTCTGCTCAAAGCAGAGACAAGCTGCCGGCGTTCCAGGGCCGCCGTCCAAGGGTGTGGACGTCCCCTTTGCCCTTGCTGTACCCTCAGCAGTAGACAGCGTATCCGTCCCCATCTTCCCAACAAAGGCTCTTTTTGGGAAACGATCGAATGACATTATAAAACGGAGTCATACAAATTATCAACTCCACTCTGTCCCTTGATTGAACCTGATTTTCAGGTGTGTCTAATGGTTATTACCTAATTTCCATATTATGAAGTTCTGCACAGTTCTTCCAATAATACTTTATCTGATTCAATATATTTAGCCGCTTGGCAGCCACCTATTCACAGCACAGTTTTTTTGCTTATGTAACTGCATTTGTGTACATTTGTTCTTAACTTTGCGGGGACATCTTTGTCGGGTGCTGTTGGGTTTTTTTCCCTGCCAGCAGCTTCACACCTCCCCGCACCCCCCCGCACCTCCCCCCAGTCTCATCTGGATCTTTGCAGTACAACTTGCAGGAGCTGTGAATTACACTCAGTGGCTCCTCTCCTGTTTCTCCGAGAAGGTGGATTCTGCATTTCTGTGGAGGTTAGAAACGTGTGGTTAGTGCTCATTTGTTCCAGGGCTGCAGTTTGAGAAATGCTTGAATCAATTTTCTCTGGTGCTGGGGTTCAGAAGCAGCACATCAGAGATTCGCTGGGTGATTGTTTAAAAGAGCACCCACAGCAACCGAAGGAGCCCCAGCCAGGCTTGGGCTTTTCAGTAAGCCTCGATCTTATTTGCCCGCGGCTTCTGTGAGGAGGGCGTTTTCATCCTGCGGTGGTTCTGTTTAAATGATCAGTGCTCCACGACGGAGGAGGCTCTGTTTGGCAGCAGGTTAAGCTGGGTAACCTGTCTGTAACTGTTCTTCCAGCCAGACGTGAAAGAGCCTCTGTGACGGCCTCAGAAGAAGAGTTGCTGGGCCTTTCAGGCAGAAAGTGTTGGAACTGGGAGGGTTTGGCTTTTTCTCAGCAGCAGCCCCCTTCGCTCACTGTCCTCCTGGGAGGGTCTGGGTTTTTCTCAGCAGCCCCTGGGAGAGGCACCCCAGCCCCCTTTGCTCACTGTCCTCCTGAAGGACGAGTTGGGGCCCTGGACTGTGTGGGGGCAGCGCAGATGGCGTGGGGGCTGCAGAAGGGGCCAGAAGGTCAGGGTCACTGTCATTTTCTCACTGTGACGACTGGGTAAAGAATTTCTGGAAAGCACTCTCAAGCAGTTTTGTGTTTCGAGTCGCGCTTTACCCTACTGTCTGTTACCCCCAGATCTTTAGAAGCAGTCTGCTCCATAGACAGAAAGCTGGCATGACTGAAGGGAGAGGGTTTTGTCTGTAAGGAGGCCAGGTGGAAGGGTGAGGGGCAGTGGCCTGAGAGACTGCCCGGGGGGTGGTAATCGGCTCAAGAGAGGGCAGCTGGCTACTGAGAAGCACCGGGGGAGTCACCTGTGATCTCTGAGCGGGAGTTTTAGAACTTCCCCCAGAATGAGGGATGGAGCCTTGAGGCACTTGATTGGGGATGTAGAAGGTGAGGGCAGGGGGCCTTCCACATCTAGTGGTAACAGGCTGCTGCTGCTGCTGCTGCTAAGTCGCTTCAGTCGTGTCCGACTCTGTGCGACCCCGTAGATGGCAGCCCACCAGGCTCCCCCGTCCATGGGATTCTCCAGGCAAGAGTACTGGAGTGGGGTGCCATTGCCTTCTCGGTAACTCCAACCAGATTTCTTACCCAGGAGACCGAAACAACGGATAAGATTATTTTTTGAAGCCAACAAACAAATTGGGTGGGAGGTGGAAGGAAAGAGAGAAAAAAGCAAAGAAAGAAGGTAAAAAGAAAACAGATTTCTTAAAAGCATTGAACTGCTAACAAGGAGACAAAAATTTCCTGGCCCTCTTCTGTGAGGATGCTAAACCAGAGAGTTCTAGCTTTGTTTCTCTTTTTTTTTTTTCCATGTAAAATGATCTACATATACTCAAAGCTAAGAATATGTTCAAGACCTCTTAAGTGTTAAGAAAGTGAAGCAACAGATGACAAGGCCCACAAGATGTCAAGTTTCTGTAATTCTTAGGCATAGGCCATGAAACTATTCTCTTTACTGTGCATGAAGAAATATAAAATAGAGAGTCTTGAAAATATTTGCCCAGCTAATGAGAAACTATATAATTTTACATGAGAGGTGGAAAATGTGATAACCAAATGAAAAAGTCAGGGTACAGATTTAACAAATTAGACATGGCTATAGAGAAAGTTAGTGAACGGGAAGATGGGTTGGAAGAAAATAGCCAAAATACAGCATGGAGCGATAAGAATATGGATGAAATAGAAAATAAAAGATATCAAGGGTATGGCTAGAGAGCCTCATATTTATTTATTTATTTAGAGTCATAGAGAGGAGAGAGAGAGAGTCAGAATTTGAGGAGATAATGATTTATTTTCCCGAACTACTGAAATAAGCCAATTCACCGATTGAAGAGCCCACTGAATTTCCAGGAGAATAAAGAGAAAACTATATAAACACACAATAGTAAAATTTATTCAAAGACTGATTCTTAGAGCAGCTAGAGTACAGGATTATTTCCTAAGAATGGCTGTATGAGAACTGACTTCTCAACAGAAGTACAAGCAGATGGCGTCCATGCACTGGAAGGATACGGCTGTCACCCCAGAGTCTGAAAAGTGAAAGTATTAGTCGCTCGGTCGTGTCCGACTCTTTGCGACCCCATGGGCTGTAGCCCCCCAGGCCCCTCTGCCCATGGAATTCTCTAGACAAGAATACTGGAGTGGGCAGGTCTACATCCAGCAAAAAATATTCATATCCAAGAATGAATTTGAAAGTCCAAGAGGCCGCCTAAATCTGAATTTTTTTCTCACTGTTTCTAAGAAACTGTAATCAGGAAGGACCGCAAAGCAAGCACAGAGACCTCCCTTCGCAGCCTAACCAGGGACACAATCACTGTGGTCTTCAGACCTCCTGGAAGGCGGCGGGTCAGCACCCCTTCCAGTCTGGGGTGAGTCAGGTGGTCATTGCAAAACTTCTGTGGGAGAAAGAGTCAGAGTGTGGGCAGCTTAGGGTAAAAGTCTGCTGGGTGGAAGCCAGATACCCCTGTTGCCGGCCAAACAGACCTGACCCTGACCTTGACCCCCACATCTGTGTGTGTGCCCAGTCATGTCCGACTCTGTGACCCCATGGACTGTAGCCCACCAGGCTCCTCTGTCCATGGGGTTCTCCAGGCAAGAACACTGGAGTGGGTTGCCATGCCCTTCTCAACCTAGGGATCAAACCTGGGTCTCCCGCATTGCAGGCGGATTCGTTACTGTCTGAGCCACCGGGGAAGCCCGTGAATACTGGAGGAGTGGGTAGCCTATCCCTTCTCCAGGGAATCTCCCCAACCCAGGAATCAAACCGGGGTCTCCTGCACTGCAGGCGGATTCTTTACCAGCTGAGCCACCAGGAAAGCGTGTCTGACCCCCACAGACAGCCTGTGCGTCTCCCTGTGAGCTCCCCACCCACAGGGCAAGTCATCTGAGGCCTGGCCACGGCTCTGGTCTGTGCCCTCCTCTCCTGGGAGCTCAGGCTGGTAGAGGAGCTGCCTTCAGGAGTTTGCTGGCCTGGTTGGAGGGAAAAACTTGGGGGGTTGTGCATGGACTCCTAATGCTTCAAAAGAAAGTGGTCCCCAGCGCTCAACTGCATTTCATCAGCCAAACCGAGTCACGGGCTGCGGCGAAAGTGGAAAGTCGGGAGGACAGGGATGTGCCCACATGCCCGGGCCGGGCGGGGTTTGTTGCCAGGGGAGGGGCGCGGTGGAGACAGTGGGGTGGAGGCGGACGTGCGTGCCCTCAGCATCTCTGCTAACGTCAGTCTGCTCCCTACTTAGGGAGTGATGCTTGTGCGTAAAATTAACAGTTCACACCAATCGTTTGGTAATTTACTGCTTCAATAGTAAACATACGTTAACACGCCAGCGGGCTGATAGGATTTTAACATACAGAGCTCTAGAGCTGAATTGTAACTGTATGTTGCACCTGGCGTGTTTACACACACTGAGCGTGAAATTCCGTAGTTGGCAGTGCGTCTCAGTGACACACCTTGCCCATTCATTATTATGTCTGTCACATTCGATGTTAACCTTTGGGGTTGCTGGTCCCTAGGGGCCCCAGGCTCAGCCCCTGGCCTTGCTTGTGGAGAGGTTGCAGTCAGAGCCTTGTGGCTGGATTTGGGGCCAGGGCCCCCCGTGGGGCAGCCCCCACTTTGTATTCTGAGCTCACGCATCTTTTGTGACACAAGATAATGTAAGTGGAACATTTGCCATATCTTTTGATGAAAAAACCATGAGATCCTATTTCAGTATTAAAAAGAAATATCTGAAGATAGCCTCAGCAGATGTGTAAATCTGGTTATGTCCATGCTGGGTTTCTTTTCAGAAGACTGAAAATCAGATCTTAAAGAATTGCTTCACAGATGAGCGAGTTGTCCCTTGGGGAATGAAATGGGCACAGAGAGGGGCACCCGTGGGTGGTTCCTGGTCGGGGAGCCCGTGGTCATAGTGTCTGTCCTGGGCAGCCTGGGGAGGGGGTGGGAGGAGGCAGGCACTCCCATCCCCAAAGGCCTGTGACTCCTTTTCGGGCCATGGTCTTTGGGGCTCTGCCCTCAGCTCTGGAGGGACCATAAAGCTGAGGCCCCAGTGGGCCGGGGGGAAGAGAACAGACCTCGTCATTAGTGGACCAGTCTGGACCGGGTGGCCTGTGACTGGCTCAGAAGGAGTTCTGTCCACGCTCTAAACCGTCACGAGGCTATCTGGGGAGGCTGGGACTGCCCTCCAAGCTCTGCTTTCTCTTCCTGTAGGAAAAACGGGGAAGCAATCCTACCTAGGCTTAGCACTGTCAGACTTAGCATAAAGAGAACACTCATTTCAATTTGAATTTCAGGTCAATAATGAACCATTTTTGGTGTGCATTATACGGAACGCAGAGCTGCTTGGGGGTGGGGCTGCGGGCCTGGGCTGGCGTGGGTCCCTCTCCCCTCCCTGGCTCCACACCTGTGCCCTGTGTGCAGGGCTGGTCTGCAAAAAGGCCCCCGTCTGCCTGCACTTCGGATGCTCTCAGTGTGCTCACCTGCTCCGAACCTGCAGAAGGCAGAGGCTGCGGCTGGCTGGGGTTGGGGGCAGGTGTGCAGGCCTGCGTGCGGTGGGCCGCCCACCTGCCCGGACGCCCCTGTGCCTCGCGGGAGCAGACACCTGTCCTTCCTCGGAGGCCCTGGAAGCCCTTTCCTTGGGGCTGTTGTCCTGGGAACTAAAGAGCTGGGGTACTACGAGCCGGGGGCGGGGGAGCTGCTGGGAACCTGAGGGACAGGTTGGCCTCACTGTGGGGGAAGCCGGAAAGGAGGTGCTGGATTTCCGTCCTGCTGCTGGGGCTGCTGCTCCGTGAGCGGACACGGCGGGCTGGTTAAGGGTCAGAGGAGGAGTGGACATGGGGTCTGCCTTGGGCTCCTCGGAAATCCTTCTTGCTGAATGCCTCTGGCTTGTCCTGGACCACCTCTTAGCGCAGGGTGGGGCCTGGAGGGTTCAGATTCCTGCTCTGCTGCCTGGCGGTGGGTTTGGGTGGTGAGTATAGTCCCCTGGGAGGGTCAGTGCAGGTGAGATGCTTAGGACGGCCCCTGGCACATCGTGAACTCAGCCAGCCCTGTACCCGTGTGACGTCATCATTTTAACCTTACCGACTGCAGAGCGGGCAGGTAACGGCGGGCGGGCCAGCCCTCCTTGGTTGGCCTTAGTCTGGGGAATCTGCTCGGCCCAGCGTGCGGGACCTGGCAGGAGGCCTCCCTCGGCAGGCGCCTCAGTCCAGCCCAGGGTGCCCGTTAGCGCGGCTGATACTGCCTGGCGGACCTCGGGCTCCAAGGGGGATGCTGCCCATCATTATTATTAGCAATTACATTTCACCCTCAGGGAAAAAGCAACGCCCATATGCATCGGTGGAGAATGTCCTACCTTCTTGTGTTAAAGCCTTAATCTGCGTGAGCATTTTCCCTTTCTCTGTTTTTAAATTTAGGTTAAATGCGATTTTAATGAAATTTCTCTGAAAGCTGTCTCGACTACATTGTAAGGTTAAAATTGACTTATTCTTTCAAGATAGAATTCAGTTACAGCTAGTAAACTAGATTCAGCTCTATTACCACCCAAGTGAAAATATTTTTATTACTGCTACAAGGTGAGCCTTCGGAGAGCAGAGGATAAATCAGTTGCCAGAGCGACCCCAGCCCGTGGAATGTTCAGTGAGCGGCAGTGAGCAGTACACGCTCCCCTCGCCTGCTGGCATCAGTAGGCCCCGGCCTGGCTGATCTGAGCACAGGGCACGGAGGCCATGTCTCATCAGAGGTGTGGGCCCTGGGGACACAGTGATGGGCACGGAGGATGGGCTCAGGAAGGCGTGTGGGCGTGACGGCGCCTCCGTGAGCCCCCCACCCCAGCCATCTCCCTGTCCCAGGCCAGGGCGTGGTCCCCATGGCCAGCATCCTGATCGTTCTAGCGGCTCTGTGCTGTGCCCGCCTGGGGCCAGCGGACGGCAGGTGGCCGTGGGCTCTCAGTCTCCTAGGAGGTGTCCAGTCTGCCTGACGTGCCTTGAGCTGAAAGCCCACATGGCTCTGTGGCTGCATTTTGGGGAAGAGGGATCTATTCAGTTCAGTCCAGTCGATCAGTCGTATCTGACTCTTTGGGACCCCACAGACTGCAGCATGCCAGGCCTCCCTGTCCATCACCAACTCCCGGAGTTCACTCAGACTCACGGCCATCGAGTTGGTGATGCCATCCAGCCATCTCATCCTTGGTCGTCCCCTTCTCCTCCTGCCCCCAATCCCTCCTAGCATCAGAGTCTTTTCCAATGAGTCAACTCTTCACATGAGGTGGCCAAAATACTGGAGTTTCAGCTTCAGCATCATTCCTTCCAAAGAAATCCCAGGGTTGATCTCCTTCAGAATGGACTGGTTGGATCTCCTTGCAGTCCAAGGGACCCTCAAGAGTCTTCTCCAACACCACAGTTCAAAAGCATCAATTCTTCAGCACTCAGCCTTCGTCACAGTCCAACTCTCACATCCATACATGACCACAGGAAAAACCATAGCGTTGACCAGACGGACCTTTGTTGGCAAAGTAATGTCTCTGCTTTTGAATATGCTGTCTAGGCTGGTCATAACTTTTCTTCCAAGGAGTAAGCGTCTTTTAATTTCATGGCTGCAGTCACCATCTGCAGTGATTTTGGAGCCC
>SJYQ01007771.1:80143-94429 GCA_006410935.1 Redunca redunca
CCCCCGCCCCCCCGCTCCCATCCCCTGCCTGCCTTTGTTGGAGGAGCCCCGTCCCAGAGGTTCCCTCTGTGGTCCCAGGCCCTCGGGCTCAGGCCTGCTGGCCCTCCCGCCATCTCCACGGCCACGGCGTTGTTGGGGCGAGCCGGGCTGGACTGCCAGCTGGGGACCTCCTTCCCCGTCTCTGCTCCTTCTCCTCCGGCCTTTCTGGGCCTCCGTGCCTCCCCAGCCCTTGTGTTTTCCTCCCAGTTGAAGCTTGTTTTTAGATGTCCCACCTGAGCTGGTAGAGAGGGATTTATTTTCCTAAAATCAGGAGCCAACTCTCCTCCCGTGTTGGGGCTGGCTGGGTCCCGGGAGGGCTTTGGGGCTGGCGGCCGGCAGGTGGGACCACACTCAACTCCCCTGCAGGACTCGAGGGGCCTTTTAAGGCCTAGAGCCACAGCGCGCTTTGGCTTCGACTGGCAAGGACGTTCTGTCCTGTGCGAGGACATGGAACGTTAACAGTTGCTCCGGGAGTTCCTCCTTCCAGGCCTGCACTTACACCGGCTCGTAAAAGACTCCCCGTTTAGAGGGAGGCCCTCAGATGGCCTGGCCACCGCCCACCCAGCCCGCTTGGCAGCCCCAGGAAGGAGGGGGCTGGGCTGCCCCTCGGGCCGGGAGGCGGGTGGGTCCTGGTGCTACAGACGCTCCCCGCCCTTGGTCCCAGCTCCGCAGGCCACGCTGGGACCACCTGCGGCTGCTCAGGTGGGGGCGTGTCCACTCGGGAAGCGATGACGACCACCCTGGTGGGTGATGAGAGGCGAGCGCCTGAGGTCCCGCTCGGCAGTTTAGCTTCTTGGCTCTTTAATGATGACATCTTTGCGACCCTCCACCCAAGACCGATGCTCCAGGTTTATTGCCAGACCGAGACCAGTTAATTAACTTAAGTGGAGACTTCTAAATAGAGCTTTAGAGCGATTCCCCTCGACCTTAAGAAGAAAGACTCGTCTTGGTTCTGAGTGTGGGCCATCAAAGCTGGTCTCGAGATGATTCCCTGAAGCCATTTTTGTTGGTGGTTACAAGTGGCTGGAGAGAATGAGTGTCTTTCCCTCCCTCCCCGTAAAGAACCCGCGTCCCTGGGAAGTCGGGATGGAGCGGCAGCCTCACGGAGGGTGGGTGGGGGGCTGTTCACGGTCAGCAGCTCTTGTTTTTGTTCCTTTTAGCTGATTAGAGAATTGAAATCTGCTCCCCGCCCCCAAATCAAAGCCTACCCCGCGGCTTCTCGCCCGCAGACGCGTGATGTTGGGCCTGCTCGGCCTTTGGGTGCGCGGGCAGCCCCGGGAGCGGCTTTCTGTGGCGGGTTCTGCGCGCGCAGTTGGGCCCGCTCTCCGGGAGGGTGACTCTCAGCAGCATCTGGGCCCGAACCGCGCGCATTCACGTGCGCCCCGGCCCTGGGGCGCGCGGCGAGCTCCCTCTTGGCGTGAATCTCAGGACGCAGCGCGCGGGTCTGGTTTGCTTTTATCAGGGAGACGGGCCGTCGGGCAGGCCTCCCAGCCTGCGTCCTGTGACCCAGCGGCCGTGAGTGCCCGGCCCGCCGCGGGAGGGCCTGAGCAGAGACGGTCGTCACGCCTGCCTGCTCACGCAGTGCACGGCCCCTCTTGTTTTCAGTGACGTGGGAATTTCGAGTCCAGAGTTATCACTAGCAAATTACCTTTGCCGGTGACAGAGCATCTGCTCACAGTTACTTATACAACAGGAGAAACGACTCCAGCATATACACTGGGCCCCGATGTGTATAAATGGGGAGGCAACGGCTCGAGCTTAGGCGTCCGTTTTTCAGCACGTTCAGAGCAGGAGGCAGCCTCCCTGGAGGTTCACTGTATGTGCTGGGGGCTTGGGGGGTGGGGGGGATCAGTGCCAGGCCCACTGTATCTGTCTTCATCGGGGGGTGGGGGGATCGGTGCCGGGCCTCCTGTATCCGTCTTCATCATTGCTTTCAAAGAAAACAGGTCTTCAGTGAGGAGCGGCCATGTCCGCGTGATCGCAGAGCACCCGCTGCTGTCCTGGCACGGCTGCCCCTTTGGTCCCGAGCCAGCCAGGATGGCCGGGCCAGAGGGTGGGCTGCCGGGCAGGCGCTCCCCAAGGACACCACCCGCCCGAGGTCCTGCAGAGCTTCGCGGCTGAAGCTCAAGTCCCCGCTGGGTGGTCCCAGGGCTGCCCGCTTCATTCCTCTGGGGAGGGTGGGGTTGCGTCGGGCAGAAGAGAAGCCCAGGCCCCTTCCGATGAAATAGACGACCTGGGGCTCGGAGCTGCGTTTTTCTTTCTTTCCCTGAACTCCTGGGGAGCAGGGTGCTGGCCTTGCCTTCTCTGTGGCTTCAGTGTCACAGGTGGTGGGGTCGTGGGGGCCCCCGTTCCATCCTGGAAAGAGCTGATCCGTGAGGAACCTCTGCCCACGTCCTCATGGAGTTGATGCCATGGGCCTCGTTCTGAAGACGCCCTGGCTGTGCCCAGGGTGCTGGCACCTGGAGACACCGGGCAGGTCTGTGCGCCTGACCAGCATCACGGGGCTCATTCAGGACGCGGTGAGGGACAGTCCTGAGTCTGTGCTACTGTGTGTGACCTGGCCAGGCCCCCTCCCTGCCCTCACACGGGCCCAGGCGAGCATGCTGTGGGCAGGAGCTGCCCAGCGGGCTGCCGGTCCTGGCACCCCGGCTGGGATGGGCCTCTCCGGCTAAGCCTGAGATGGGGCGGCCTCCCTGGCGCCTGGTGGGGTCGGATGCAGGCGGAGCTGCTCAGGAGAGAAAGGGCCCGTTCTGGCTGTTGGGGTGGGTTCCTTCAGTGACAGATGTTTCAGAAGTACGTGTTTAATCTTCCAAATCTGTTTGCTCGCCCATTTATGTTAGAAAAGTGTCACATGCCTCCCAGGCACTTACTAGAGTTGTTTGTTCTCCCTGCTGGTAAATGGTCTCCTTTGCGTCAGCTGACGAGGCCAGTGGCCCCGCAGGCAGGGACGCCTGGCCGGCGGTCCCGGGCCGCTCATCTGTGGGCACCGCCGGGCCCCTGCCTCTGAGCCACGTCCAGTTCCGGCCCAGCTCCACTCCATCCACAAACGTGCTGGGCACTCGCCACACACCCGGCCTGGCTCCGTGCCAGTCGCTGGGCTCAGACGGGGTCCTGCTCTGTGAGCACTGAGGTTCTGGGTGGGGGGACCCACCCAGATGCCTCCTTGGCCGGCGAGCCGCCCCCTTGCTCTGTGTCGGGGAGGAGAGGACGTGAACCAATGCCCAGCATGCCACAACCCCTGAACCATCACCTGGGAGTCGGCCCTGACTTCCCGTTATTAAAACCGTGCGAGCCCCGTCGGGTCGCGTCACTGCTGCCCCCGCCCTCCACCGCGCTCCTCCGGGAGGGGGCAACGCTCTCGGAGCAGCAGGGCCCTGTCCATCCTGGCTCTGGGGGAGGGCGCTCGGGCGGGTGGAAGGGGTTTCCCGGCGGGGCTCTGCTGACGCGGGGCCTGTTTGTCTCCGCAGAGCAAGTGCACCGGCACCTGGGTCAGCACGAGGTGCGGTACCTGCAGTTCACCTTCCGCTGGATGAACAACCTGCTGACGCGGGAGCTGCCCCTGCGCTGCACCGTGCGCCTGTGGGACACCTACCAGGTGAGGCCCCCGGGGCGCCGCCCCCAGGGCCGGCCGCGCGCACCCCCCAGGGCGGGGCCCCTGCCCTCCCCCCAGGGCCGGCCGCGCGCACCCCCCAGGGCGGGGCCCCTGCCCTCCCCCCAGGGCCGGCCGCGCGCACCCCCCAGGGCGGGGCCCCTGCCCTCCCCCCAGGGCCGGCCGCGCGCACCCCCCAGGGCGGGGCCCCTGCCCTCCCCCCAGGGCCGGCCGCGCGCACCCCCCAGGGCGGGGCCCCTGCCCTCCCCCCAGGGCCGGCCGCGCGCACCCCCCAGGGCGGGGCCCCTGCCCTCCCCCCAGGGCCGGCCGCGCGCACCCCCCAGGGCGGGGCCCCTGCCCTCCCCCCAGGGCCGGCCGCGCGCACCCCCCAGGGCGGGGCCCCTGCCCTCCCCCCAGGGCCGGCCGCGCGCACCCCCCAGGGCGGGGCCCCTGCCCTCCCCCCAGGGCCGGCCGCGCGCACCCCCCAGGGCGGGGCCCCTGCCCTCCCCCCAGGGCCGGCCGCGCGCACCCCCCAGGGCGGGGCCCCTGCCCTCCCCCCAGGGCCGGCCGCGCGCACCCCCCAGGGCGGGGCCCCTGCCCTCCCCCCAGGGCCGGCCGCGCGCACCCCCCAGGGCGGGGCCCCTGCCCTCCCCCCAGGGCCGGCCGCGNGGCGTCTCCCTCTAGGACCAACCACCCCCTCCCCGGGGCATCTCCCCCTAGGGTGTCTCCCTCCGGGGCGCCGCCCCCAGGGCCGGCCGCGCGCACCCCCCAGGGCCGGGCCCCTGCCTTCCCCCCAGGGCCGGCCGCGCGCACCCCCCAGGGCCGGGCCCCTGCCCTCCCCCCAGGGCCGGCTGCGTGCACCCTCCCCTCCAGTGCTGGCTGTGTCCTCCCCCACGAGGGGCCACAGGTGTCCTCCCCTCCAGTGCTGGCCATGTGAGTCCCCACGAGGGCCAGTCCCCATGTCCTCCCTGTGGGGCCTGGCCGTGTCCTCCCCTCCTGCAGGGGCTGGCCTGTCTCCCACTTCACCAGGGGCCACACATGTCCTCCACCCTCACGTCCTGCCACGTCCTGCCCTGGGTCTATTTGCTGCTCTTGATTTTGCCTTCAGAATCTGTCTCCACTGAAACGTGGTCTTTTGGAAGCCCATTTCTTGTCACCTGATCAGCTGAGACCGAGAGACGAGCTTTTGGTCGTCCATCTGTGCCTGGGCGCCGTCTGTGCCTGGGCGCCGTCTGTGCCTGGGCGCCGTCTGTGCCTGGTCGTCCGTCTGTGCCTGGGCCCCGTCTGTGCCTGGGCCCCGTCTGTGCCTGGGCGCCGTCTGTGTCTGGGCCCCGTCTGTGCCTGGGCGCCGTCTGTGTCTGGGCCCCGTCTGTGCCTGGGCGCCGTCTGTGTCTGGGCCCCGTCTGTGTCTGGGCCCCGTCTGTGCCTGGGCGCCGTCTGTGTCTGGGCCCCGTCTGTGCCTGGGCGCCGTCTGTGTCTGGGCCCCGTCTGTGCCTGGGCGCCGTCTGTGTCTGGGCTCCATCCTGCCGTGCAGCGGCACTGTCTGGGTGTGGGGGCGGGCGTGGCGGGGCAGCTCTGACTCCGGGGGAGCCCCCGTCGTGTCTGCCAGAAACACTCCTGCTCAGGACTGTCCCGTCGTCTGTGTTTCGAGTTACTTATGATAAAGATTTTAAAAAGTCACTGACAGATTCGGTGTACTCTGAAATTTCCTCCTCTCCACTGATTT
Organism: Redunca redunca; assembly: GCA_006410935.1. Lineage (NCBI taxonomy): Eukaryota > Metazoa > Chordata > Mammalia > Artiodactyla > Bovidae > Redunca > Redunca redunca. Next base: position 85,498 of record SJYQ01007771.1, read on the forward strand.
TGATGAAATTCATTTCTTCAGGAGATTGAGTTTTCTGGAACAAACCACCTTTGTCCCCTCGAGAGTGGCGTTGCTTATTCTGGTGTCTTTCCGTTTTCTCAAAGCTGTTTGCCGAGGCTATGCCGGCGCTTCCACACGGCCTTTCCACCCTGCTCGAAGTGAGCGGGCCCCTGTGTGGACCAGGGGTGGGACCCTCGCAGAGGCTGGGTCTCACTCTTACCTCTGAGAGGCAAGGTTCTTCCTGCTCTGGACGTCAGCTCTTCACGGGCTTAGATGGGGGCCTGCCTGCACAGGCTGGGAAAGGGGCCCCCAGGCTACAGGCTTCTTTGCAGGGCAGGCACCCCATGAGGATGGGGTGGGGTTCCCGGGGCCCTGAGCAGGCTGGACGGGCCTCGCACCTCCTCCCTGTCAAGCATGCCCTTGGCCTGGATGCTGCGTTTGTGCCCGGGGTGGAGACCTTACGCTGCTGCCCCGCCAGCCCCTTGCGCCAGGCTGCTTTCTCCCAGGACATGGAGAACAGCAGCCCAGAGCTGTGTTCTTGACGCTGCCCGTGTGCTTCATGCCCAACGGGGGACCTGGGCTGTTTGGGGCTCTGAAGCTCTGGGTTTTGACTTTGCTCTTGTTTGCAGCCTGTTTGTTCTAATCTTTAGTGCTGGCTTCAGAAACTGTGACTGGTCAGTAGACGGCACCCAGATCCCCCTCTTTGGTTTTGCTTTTCTAGGCGCTTGGTGGCCACAGAATTTCTAGCCACTAATATTTACTGGGACATAAAGCGTTTATTTGGGGGTGTTGTTAAAGTGGCCGGCAGCCTGGTGCTATCAAACGGGTCTCGGCAACATCACAGGAAACAAAGCTTAATATTCCGTGAATTGCGAATGCTCTTCACTTGTGGTGGGTGAGGCTGAGATCCTGCCCCCTCCCATTAAGCACTAAGTTTTCTATAGTACTGTCCCCATTATGAATAAATTAGGTATTAAGTCAGTTTCGTTTTGAGGAGCCGAAAATGGATGTGCAGCGTCTGTGGCCCTGCACCGCTTCGCTGCGACTCCTAATAGGTGTTAAAACTTTAAGCGCAATTGTGGCATCTTTATTGAGTTAATTTTCCTGAAATTAAATTTCATCATGAATTGACTCATTTGTACCACGGACTCATTGTTGAACTGACAGTACCCTGGTCATAAACCTTTTCATATCTTAAAAATTGGGGGTATTTCTATTTTACAGGCCCAAGTAACCATGAAATTGTATTGCATCTTTTGGCAATGGAAATACATAGTAATCATCGGATGGCAATCGGGCAATTACCCTCCCCTAAACCGGGGTGTTTATTACCTGGGCCCTTACCGGTTTCTGCAAGTCCTTAATCCCTCACGGGGCAGCTGAGCATCCTCCTGGGACGCCTGTCGACCACCCAGACGTGGCCCAGCTGGCCGGGAGACGAGCCTGCTCCCGAAATGTGTCCTGTGCCCGCACAGGTGGGATGCCGGCTGCCGTGGGGCTGCGGTGGCCCATCCAGCTCCCAGAGAGCCTGGCCGTGGGAGGGAGCCGCTGGAAAGAGGGCGTCCCGCCCTCCGTGTGGATTCTGAGGACCTCGGGTGAGGCAGAAGGTTCTGGGCGCATGTGCCGTGCAGCTTCGGGGCTGCGACTGTCCAGTCAGCCAGGATTCTTTCTGCCTTGCTTGGCTCCTCCAGCGCTTCCCTCCCCTCCCTGTGGGCCCCCCAGCCCCTTCTGGAGGAAGCCCGGGCTTCCTCCCTGGCAAGCGGAGGCCACACTGGGCTGCCAGCTCTGAGAGAGCACGTGGGGTTTCCAGGCCACATGGCTGCGCCCTTCTGCCACGCAGATAGCGAGGCCGAGCTCTGGGGCCTCTAGCGGGGGGCCAGGCCTGGGCCGCAGTGGGCTGGGCGCCAGCAGGGAGACGGCTGAGCTTCGCCTTTAGGGAGCGCCTGACTCCAGGGACCCCGCCTGCCTGTGTCAGCCTCCGCTCCGCCCTGCTCCCGCCTCACCTCCAAGCCTGTGCTCCAGCCTTGGCGGGTCTCCCTTACTGTCCTTCATGCACCTTCTCTGGAGGGGCTTCCTGGGCGCTTCAGTGGCAAAGAACCCGCCTGCCAAAGCAGGAGATGCAGGTTTGACCCCTGGGTCGGGAAGGTCCCTCAGAGGAGGAATGGTGACCCACTCCAGTATTCCTGCCTGGAGAATCCCACGACAGAGGAGCCTGGTGGGCTTGGGGGACAAAATTCGCCTTTTTGTCGGAGCTGCTTGACTTCCTCCCAGATCGCAGGGGTGGGTGCGCCTCCTGTGCGGCTGGGGCCCCCGACCCGCTAGACACTCTGGGGTGTGCACTGGGCTGCGGCCCCGCCGTGTGGGTGACGACACGTGAGCGGCTTCTCCCAGGTCTGTGGAGTGACACCGCCCTCCCTGTGAGTGGAACAGCCCTCCCCAAGGGGCACCTGCCGGGAGGGGCAGGGCCTGCGGATTTCCTGAAAGACAGCAGATTAAAGTGCATTTTCTGGCTTGTGTTCCTTTCTCCTAAGTGGCATTGGAGTGTCGGCCAGCTCGAGATTGCTTTAGCTGTTTGGGGTCTTTTGTGGTTCCGTACAAATTCTAGGTTTGTTTTTCTACTTGTGTGAAAAATGCCTTTGGAGTTTGATAGGGAAGGCCTTGGATCTGTAGACTACTCTGGGTAAGAGGGATGTTTCTGCCACACTCGTTCTTTTAGTCCACGATTGAGAAGTGTCTCTCCGTTTCTTTGTGTCTTCTGCTGCTGCATGTATCAGTGTCTTCCAGTTTTCAGTGCACAGATTTTTCCCTTCCTTGATTAAATTTATCCCCAGGTATTTTGTTCTTTTTGACACAGTTGTAAATAGGATTGTCTTAATTTCTTTTTCTGATAGCTCATTGTCAGTGTACAGAAATGCAAATGAGTTTTCCGTATTGATTTTTTTTTTAATCCTGCAACTTTCCTCAGCTTGTCCAAGAAGAAGAAATGATGCTCAGTCGTATCCCTCTCTTTGAGACCCCACGGACTGTAGCCTGCCAGGCTCCTCTATCCATGGGATTTCCTAGGCAAGAATACTGGGTGGGTTGCCATTCCCTTCTCCAGGGGATCTTCCTGACCCAGGGATTGAACCTGGGTCTCCTGCACTGCAGGTGGATTCTTTACTGTCTGAGCCACCAGGGAACCCCAGCTTGTCCAAAGGAAATGAGATTATCTCACAGAGATGTCTGCCCCTTCGTTTTATGGCAGCCAAGACACGGAGCCCCGACCACCGTGCCCCGAGTTTACAGACTCTTCATTGCTCATGCCTTCATTTTTACATCCTCTGGAAGAAATTCAATAAGTCAAAGTTAGGCCACAGATTTGCTTTCTGGACCTTGGCCCGACATGTCCCAAGGGTAGGGGGCGTTTTCCAGATTTCCAGTCCAGTTTCCTGTGACCTTTAGTTAATGGCTGCGAGGAGGAGGCAGCGGTCTGACTAGGGCCCGGGGAGATGGCAGCCTTGCTGGCGAGGACTCACTCCTCCCAGGACTCTGGGGGCCCAGGGTTTGCCTTCTCAGGACGATGTCCTGGGCCAGCTGTTGGCTTCTCACCGCGTGAGCGTCAGGGTTCCCAGACGTTCACCTGGCTCCTCGGAGACCTCCTTGTACTTAACCGCTGAGCTCGGAGAGGCCCGCCGATCGGAGTACAGGCCTGACCTGGGTTCACGGAGCATCTGGGCACCCTTGCTGGTGCCAATTGCATTGCTGTAAATAAACCTGCGGATGTGATTAAATTCCCAAAAGGCCTCCTTCCTTCACTGCTTGTTTTCTGAAACTCTGTATTCTTTTATTTCACCATGAGAGCGTGTGCAGAAGCATTAGAGAAGAGAAAACTCTCCCCCTTGAGACTCTCCCACTCGACGTACAGAGCGGCTGTGGAAGCTCGCTGGTGTTTCTCCAGTCTTTATTCTCAGCAGTTTTTTAAACATAATACGCTCGCATTTTGCATATGGTTGTGCTCTCTGCGTTTGTTATATCGGCCCGTCATAATGTTTTTTTATTTTTTTCTGTATTAGTTCCTAGGCTTTTCAGCCGTTGCCTTAAACGGTTGCATAATATCCTGATAATATCCTGCCCTGTGCATATGTTATCGCCTGCTTAAAGGTGGTGGGTAATTGTGGCTGTGATGTGAGTTTTGTCTGTGCTGAGAGTCCCTTCAGAGATTCACAGGGTGAATGGTCCTGACGCCTTCGAGGGTCTCGACGCAGACCGCTCTATGGGAGCCTGAGGCTCTCTTCTCCCTCGTCGTCACCGGGCCTTTTAATGAATGTGATTCTTCTGAGTTCGACTAGGCAGTCAGTGGTAACTCCTAAATCCTGTCTTCATTTCTGTACTTCCTGTTGCATTTCTCAGGTTTGGGTGCGTTTTAGTGGCTGCCGTGCAGTGTTCATGATGAGCTTTCTGTCGGTCCGTGGCTTCCCAGGCGGGTGTTTGTAAACTCTGGGGACTCGGTCAGCTGCACCCACCGCTGCCGCCAGCGCCCGTCGCCCGCCCCAGGCTGGGCCCACAGAGAAGGCTGTTGGGAGCTGCCGGGCATCGCCGCGAGTGAGCCCCGCGGACACGCAGGCCTCCCCACGTGGCGGCCGTCTTCCCCGTGTTCTGGAGGAGGAGGCCGGGGCTCCGAGGGGCTGAGGTGCGTTCCGGGGGTCTCTCCCACTGTCCGTGGCCGCTGCATCCGTGGTGCCGCGGGCCCAGCTCCGAAGGCCTGGCTTATGCCCTGCGTGTCTGCCCCCAGGTGTGGCCTCTGCGCTCTCTGCCGGGGCGCCTGAGGCTCTGCTGGGCAGAGGCGCCGGCCCAGCGCATCATGATTCTGGCCGCGAGGCTTCCCCTCCTCCGCAGGCTCTGGGGTCGGGCGCTCCTGCCTCCCTCGCCCGTGTGATACCAGGGCAGGGCAGAGAGCAGTGGGGACTGGGTTGGGGCCGGCTCAGACCTTCCCAGGCAGGTTCTCCCCACCTCCCTGGCCCCACGCCACTTGCTGTGAGCATCTGAGAAACCTTGACTTTGTGTCTGCTTCTCATGGAGCTCGTTCGGGCGGCGGGCACAAAGGTCCATTCTAGCCCTCCACTTGAGCGCCGAGTTTGGAGTATTTTCACCCAGCTTGAGCACAGCTGTGTCCATCACCTGGCGATGCTCGCACACCTCGGGCTGGACAGTAACGCAGGCTCTCCTAAGGGCTATAAAGAACTAGTCTCCTTAAAAGGGTTTAAAGAACATGCATGCTTGTTCTGGCTGTGCTGTGCAGGCCTCCTCTCTAGTTACAGCTGTTGCCGTTGGGTCTCTCAGTCTTGTCTCTTTGTGACCCCATGGGCCGCAGCACGCCAGGCTTCCCTGTCCTTCTCCATCTCCCCGAGTTGGCTCAAACTCATGTCCGTCGAGTCAGTGGTGCTATCCAACCATCTCATCCTCTGTCGTCCCCTTCTCCTCCTGCCTTCAGTCTTTCCCAGCATCAGGGTCTTTTCCATTGAGTCAGTTCTTCGCATCAGGTGGCCAGAGTATTGGAGCTTCAGCTTCAGTCCTTCCAATGGCTGTTCAGGGTCGATCTCCTTTAGGTGGACTGGCTGGAGCTCCTTGCAGTCCAGGGACTCTCGGGAGTTTTCTCCAGCGCCTAGTTGCGTGGGCTTCTCCTTGCGGCGGCTTCTCTCGCTGGGGACCACGGGCTCTGGAGCGCACGGGCCTCAGGAGGGGCCGCACGTGGGCTCCGGGCGTGGAGCACAGGCTCAGTGCTTCCGGTGCGTGGGCTTAGTTGCTCCGTGGTGTGTGGGATCTTCCCAGACCAGGGATCGAACCCGAGTCTCCCGTGTCTCCTGCATCGGCAGGCAAACTCTTCACCTCTGAGCACCAGGGAAGCCCCCTAAAAGGGGGTCTTACGCTGGCTTTCCAGAGGCCGCCTCTCCCCTGAGGAGCGAATTCCAGTGGCGAGCACGTGCGGTTTCTGCCTGAGTCTCAGCAGCACCCCACGTGGTCTCGGGTCTCAAGGTGCCCGCCCGGCAGAGCCAGCATGTTTTCCTGGCTTTTATGCCGTAGTGGGGGCTGGGGAGGGGTGGTCTTGTTACCGTTCTAAAGGCTGGGTTTGAAGAGGACCGCCTGTGACTCACCCATGTGTGGGGCCGTGACGGGTCCCGAGTGGAGGGTGGCTCTTCTGTGTCTGGTTCCTGCTCAGCTGCTGGGCCGCGTGCGCTCCTGGGACGGAGGCCTGGGCTTGGGACGTGTTGGGCTGCCTGGCCTCCAGCGAGAGTGCGGAGATGGCAGGCATCACCCGAGCGGGACTCTGGGATGCTGGACGCAGACCCTCTGCTGGATGGGACTGCGGCAGTTTCTGCCGCTGATGAGGTGTGCTCTGTGCTCTCGTGGGCGCCGTGTATCACTCAGACCAGGGCGCCAGCGGCTAGCACCCCCAACCCCCTGTCCTGAGCAAGGGCGCCCCCCAGCCAGGCTGCCCCCCTGCTCAGAGCTTCTGACTCTGTTTTGGGGAAAAGTTGCTGATGGTTCAGCAATCAAATACTTGCGGGATTACCTGGCAGGGAGATGCTGTCAGAAAGGGGCGAGTGGTTCAGTTATAGATCCGCTCAGCAGCCCACGCTTTCTGGATGCTCCTCTGTTGTCAGGTGTGTCGGGCCTCCGGCTTCCACTGGCCCAGAACCCCTCGGATTTCGGATTCAGTTTGCGGGTGATGACACAGCCAGGCCGTCGTTGGCATTTCATTGTCGGGGCCCTGTCTCTGCCCACTCGAAACATACCCGTGACCCCCAGAATGACAGCAGCGATGTGTAAGGGGCCTGTCGGGACGTCTGGGACATGAGCCCCGGAAGGCACCGGCCTGCCTCCAGGTGGGTCCCGTCCAGACGATGCACTTTAAGACACAGGGGTGCACGGCCCGACTTACTCCCACCGCTGTTCCGGGCAGGCGGACCCTGCACCACCCCAGCTCCCTGGCTCTTGTCTGCAGGGGTGGCCCCGCTTTCCATGGTCCCATGTCTCCCGGGCCGTGTCCCGTCCAGTGCCCTGGCCGCGCCCTCTGCCCTCACAGAGTGTCTTCCCTGAGACGTGAGGACAGCTCAGCCCTCGGGACAGCCCTCCCCGGGGTTGGCGTGTCGTCTCCTGGAGCTGCGCATGCACGGAGCCCTCGAAGAACGTGCTCTTGGTCTGGCCGCTCCCGTGCTTTGTAATCACCTCGAGGTTGAGTCATTTAATCCTGCACTGAGTCGGTGCCTGAATATTGCCGAGTCCTCTATTGCTGTAACGGAGTCTTCCCTCTGACTCCCCAGGCGGTTCCTGCCCCGTCTTGAGGTCGGGAGGTATGACCAGGCTCTCTACCCTCTTCTGGCCGCCGGCCGGAACCTGCGAAGCTCTCTAGGACGGGGATGCTCAGAGCCCGTCCCTCGGCAGCCCCTGCATCACCTTGCTGGAACCACATGTTCTCCAGCCCCCCGACCCTCGGCCTCAGACTCCCTGGCTGGCCCAGCCCCCGTGTCCCAGCAGACGCTGAGGCTTCCGTGCCCCCTCTGGGACTTGGTCCTGGAGGTCGCGAGGAGACACGGGTGCCCGCTGCCGGCAGGACCCTTGGCTCCTATCCCAGGCTGGGAGCAGAGCGTAGGGTTTGCCCGAAGGCCCCGTCTGTCCACAGGCCAGCGCTTCCCAGCTGCACACCGGGAGAGCATGGCCAAGCGCCTGAGAAACTGAGGTCCCGCTGGGTCTGCGTGTAAAGGAGGTACGCCCAGAGCCCCGTGTCTCTGCCTGCCTCCTCCCTGACCTGGGGGCCCACCAGGGAGACCCAAGGGCCGGGTCAGTCCTGCCTGCCTTGCTCCGGGGGCCTGGTCACCCTCCTGAGGTGAAGCTGAGCAAACCTGAGTTTCTTCCTTTTGGTTTATAAACTTGCTCTATTTCCCGGGACCAGTGTGGTCCAGGCCCACACACACCTGTTTGGAGCGCCCTGCCCTTGCCAAGACTGTGCCTAGTACCTGCCATAAGGAGTGTGTGTGTGTGTGTGTGTGTGTGTGTGTAACCTCTGATTCACGCACAGTGAGCGGGGGTGTGTGTGTGTAACCTCTGATTCACGCACAGTGAGCGGGGGTGTGTGTGTGTAACCTCTGATTCACGCACAGTGAGCGGGGGTGTGTGTGTGTGTGTGTGTAACCTCTGATTCATGCATGATGAGCGGGTGTGTGTGTGTGTGACCTGATGTACGCACAGTGAGCGGGTGTGTGTGTGCGTGTGACCTCTGATGCACGCACAGTGAGCGGGTATGTGTGTGTGAGCGGGTGTGTGTGTGTGTGTGTGACCTGATGGCACGTGCAGTGAGCGGGTGTGTGTGTGTGACCTCCGATCTGTGCACGGTGAGCGGGAGCTTGCCTTCCAGAGGATGTGTCTGCTCTACCGTGGCTGACAAAGCGAGCAGCTGCTCACAAGGAAATATCTAAATATGCATGAAGTCCTAATTATTAAAAAGTATTGTGGTTTTACTTCTTGAATATTAAAAAATGGGAATATAAATGCAAATGCAGTTTGATCAGCCCCTGGGACCCTTTGCGCGCTCAGCTGATGAGTGCTTTGTGGCAGCGGGCTCCCTTCTCGGGGGCCAGGGGGGACGCAGGGGCCACAGGCGGCCTCCCCGTGCTTCTGTGTAACTGCACGCCAGGCCCTGTTCTGAAGACCAGCAGTTCCTCGTCGCTGGCTCTTCTTCCCGCCTTGCACGGGCCACTTCCAGGCGCCTGGCATCTGGTAGGGCTAATGTTGGTGGAGGCACGGGGGCTCAGGCTGGCGGCATGCCCTCTGGACCCGGGTGCAGATCCCCAGCCCTGCGCTCCGAGGCCCAGCAGCCTTGGGCGTGTCCCCGGCTGGGCCCTTGGGTGGGATGGGGGTGGCGCGTGTCCCGGCTGGGCCCTTGGAGGGGGTGGGG